>CAUJNA010001001.1:2131791-2244291 GCA_963377175.1 Effrenium voratum | reverse complement strand
TTCACCGGAAACACGTAATTGTCAACTCAGCTTCAGCCCCGTCAACCTCCGTTTGCACTTTGCCGTGGCGGTTTTGGTGTTCAGGAAGCAGTGAGACAACGCCTCTGCCTGCACGGCGGCTCCGCCACGCTTTTCTTGGTCGACTTAAAGGGGCCGGGGACGTCCGGTGTTTTCCATTGGCTTCAGAGTGTGTTGTTTTATTGATTTTCCCCCGTTGGTTCCAAAGGGAATCAATTTCACTACTAAAAATATGGTACTGTTTTCCAGTGGGCGAGAAAGCAAATGGAAGGTGTGTACTGAACCCAACTGTTGGTTCCCCTTAAACCAAGCTCACAAGAACGCTTAAATGGTCCGACACGAATCGCTAGCAACTAACTAAGTGGCTTCCCTTGAGCAGACCGAAGGGGCGAATCGCTAAGTTGGGCGGATGAAAACCAGGGTGTCGAACCACTACCCCGATCGCCCATTTAGTTGGATGGTTGAAAGAGAGGTGTGGGAACCGGGAAACCTATGTGACACGGCTGGGACTCGAGTGAAACATGCGCCCTCGAAGAGCCGAAAGTGCGCCAAAGCAGCAATCGGGGGTGCGCCGCCATTGCGCAATCGGCCCCATAAATCCAGAAATACATTATTACTAGATGATTCCATCCCCTGGTAGAGAACGTGATGTGTGAGAAAGAAACCCCGTGCCAATGATTCAATGCTGAATGCTGTCGCCCCTTGAGATGTGGAAGAGCCCAGGTCGGCCACCACCGCAGATAGGGACCCTCCACGCAGTGAACAGTGGGCTTTCAGCAGTTCCGACGTGAACACAGGGTTGCTCCTTTGGCCGTTCCTAGAGGATGGCCAAGCCGCAAGGGCGGAAATTTTATCAAATGTCCCTCGATAGGTACCCAATGGTCTAGCTTTCAAGGTCATTCCCAGGTATGGATATTGGAGGTGAGTATACCACTTGTTTTTTTCGGCAGTGTCAGCAAACATGGACCTAGACCCATACCTTGACCCTGAACTTTGTGATCGGGAATTCGCAATGGTCCATAGGCCCTTTCCCTGCCCCGCAAAAATGTCGATTCCGTTGTGGTGGTCGAAGTCCTTTCTCCCGTCGCTCACGCTGGTTTGCTGGCTTCGATCAATCTCGTGAGTGTAGAAGATGCGCCCCTCAATGCTTGAGGGTTCCCCTACGAAAATAGACTACAGAAGAAGAAATAAAAATCGGTACCCTTATTCTAACCTCTCTTCTACGGGAGGACCTAGTAGCTGTTCTTTCCCTTTTTTGGTTCCGTTCATTTTTGCTGGGGCACCAATTCCTGGAGGCACGTGGGATGTCTCCATCGCCAGGCCTGTGCCTCTCTCGCCACGAGCTCAACCAGTTCCTCACGGACTTCGCGGGCCTAAGGCCGCCGAGTTGGGTGTTTCTCAACATTGGGGACGGTGTTTTTCCCCCCCCCCCCCAGCAACCCAAAGGAATCTCAAAATCGGGGACCGCTTTTGGGTGTTTTTGGTGTTTTTTTTTCCCGTAGAAACCCAAAAGGAAACCAGCCCAGAAAGGGTTCCCCCATTCTGAGAAACCCCCCAGTTCACCAAAAGCCACCGCGGGGGGAGTTTTGGGCGGATGGCCGCCTGCTCCCAAAGGCAAAAGAGAATGGGCATTGCCCTTGCCAGAAAATTCGGCCAGGGAATCGAAGTGGTTTTTAGTTCTACGGGGTTTTGAGTGGGCCATTTTGGTTTTAGGTTTTGAGTGTGACGCATTTGAGTTAGAGTTGTTTTGGCCACATTTGTTAAGATGAATTCATGGTTATGGTTCACTAAATGTGGAGCAGATTCAAGGATATGCTTGGTTGAGGCCAACCGCTGAGGCAGAGTTTGTGGGAGTTGCTGCCAGGGTTTGCAGGGCGCCTTATATTTCCCTTGTTGCCCGGCCGGTTCATTTGTCTCTTCATGCTGGATTTCTAAGGAGCTACTTGGCCCTTTCAGCCGGGATCGTCCTTTGTAGACATGTGTGGAGGACTTGATGGTAGTCTACCAGGAGTCCTTTATGGGACACATGTATGGACTCAAAGTGCAGGTTTCTTCCCTGGTTTTAACCCTCTGTTCCAAACAACCAGAGTGGGCGATTCTAAAAACAAAAAGAGAAGAAGAAAAAAAAACGGGCCCTTTCTCGGCAAACGCGTCTTTCCTTTGCCTGAAAAGCCGCCCAAAGGCGGTCCACTGAGTACATACTGGTTATTCCGTTGGTTTCCCCAAAAAAGGAATCCCAACCCAAAGACTGCGCGCATCCCTCCCGTGGTGTGTCTCAAAATAGCCTCCCTCCTCAAAACGGATGGTTTCCCTTTGGGTTGCCTCCACACCGAGAATAGTGGTGCCCACTGTTTCGAGTGCCACCCCACAAATAGGTTCCCTTCAGTTTCCCTTCAATGGGTTCCTTCCCCAACTCCCTTCACACCCCTGAATCCTGGACTCTCCGGCAAAACCGATGGTGTATATATTATATCTTGGGTGTTTTTTTCCGGCAGACCAAATGCGAAACACAACCATGAGCATGTGATTTGCTGTGTATCCCTTTATTGTCTTGCCGGTGCCCAGTAGGCAATGAGCAGTGGTCTCCAGCTTTTGGTGGGGCCTTAGCTCGGCCAAGCTCAACCTCCTCCCCCCCAGCGAAAACCGCGAAGATCGCGAAAATGGTCCCTAAGTGGTGCAGGAAGTCGTCCACAGGAAATCGTCTCCACCTTTCCCTTCAACGAAAACGATTCGCGAGAATCCATCGCGAGGGGCGTGGAGCTGAACGTGGTGGCGCAGAGCATCTTCGGGGCCATGGACCTGGAGCGCGAGGGCCAGGTGCCGCAGGACCGCGCTGGGGCGCTGGTTTTTGGCGCTGGTGTTTGGGGAGGTTTGGGGAGGCATTGGAGGTGAAAGGTGTTGTTTTTTAGTTTAAACCCCTGTGGGTTTTAGGGGGAATCGATTTCGCTGCTGGAAATATGATTGTTTGTTGTTCCCCCTTTTTCCAGGGGACTTAAGCAAATGGAGGCCACGCTGGCCGTGTCAAAGAGGTCCATTTGCTCCCATAGCCCAAAGACTTCCCTTTGTTCAAGCAGATTGTTTCCGGAAAGCCAGCAAAAAACCAATGGAGAACTGCAGTTGCTTGCAAAGGAACCAGGGGTGGCTTCCTTTTGCTGAAGTATTTCTTTCAACTTGTTGGTTTTAAAGGGAATCGATTTCACTGGACATACTCGCTCATTTTTCCCCAGCTTGAAGCAAATGGAAGAAGAAGGTCACCTAAGCCATATGACAGCCTCCTGGCAGCGGGTATCGACCGGGACTCCTCCCGGCGCGCAGGACCTGCTATTGCAACGCCTTGATGAGCCGCCCTCCATGAAGGAGATCGCCGAAGCTCGAGGGTTGCTCCATTTGATGACCAAACTGCAAGGCTGTTGATTCGAATGGGGAAAACCACCTCAGCATAGGTGTCCTTTGTGGTTTGCTTTGCCATGTAGAAACTTACTGGAGGACCTAGATAGGGAAAACCCCCTCAGTGCTCGGTGGAGATACAAAGCGCCGCCTGTCGAAAATGAGAATGGGTGTGGCTTTTGCAGGTTTCCCTTTGTCAGGGTTGAATGGGTGCAACCCTGGGTGAACCAGCAGGTACCGATTGTGAATTGTCCACCTTGTGCCAGGGATTTGCGAGGAGCCATAGCCTTCATGCCAACCGGGCGCTTGAAACCCTTCGCCATGTCGCCTTTCGGGGGGGGAGGGGGGAACTTGTCCAGACCTTCATCCCGGGCAAAAACGAGCAGCGGATGTATCAAAGACAGAATCGACTCTTGCAGCCAATCTGTTGGCTGCGGTATTACCTATTGAATTGGCCGGTGAATCGGCATGAAACGCTTTGGCCTTCCTCGTTTCTTCCGATTTCTTGGGAAGGTTCCTTCGGGTTTCGGGTGTTTCCTTGAGCTTGGTTTGGGTTCCTGATTATCATAATGATTGCTAATAATACTGAGGATACATGGACATTCAGGATACGTCATGATGATTATCAATACAAGCAAGGTCGTCGTGAGTATCATTTCTGTCTTCTAAATGTTTCAAGTATTTCGTCATGGGTTCCTAGCTCCTCGAGAAGTTCTCTCGCTTTCTTTGGGCTGGTAATTATTGATTGATGGGTGGTTTTTGTTTTTGGCTTCTTGGAGTTCCTTTGGGCCGGGCTAGCGATTTCTTAGTTGACCACGACTTCTGAATCCAGTGGACCTGGATGACCAATCGAGGTCCGCCAGAGGGTCCTGTATGGCAACACCGACTCACATGGAAGTCAGACCCCTGCAAGAACAAAACCTCTCGGAAGGAGGGCTTTGTGTGCTTGCATGTTGCCTTGGTGGGTACTGCGCAGGAGGTGTGGCTGGCAGATTTGGACAACCTTTGGCCCGGCCGAGACGCGGTGATCCAGTGACCCGTTCCAGCGGATTTTTTTTGCGATCGGTCGCCGCCCGGGGCAGGTTTGACGAAAGAAAATGACCCAGCTCGTGTCCAACAGATTCAGGGCTCTCGGAATGAGGGCCTTCTTAGACTACTTGGCTTCACATGGTTTTTTTCTGCCGGCCGGCGAAATGGTCCGGCAGGGAGGTACCTTACCACCTACCCAAGTCTGGAAAAACCTTAAGAGCTTTGTACGCTCGCTCCCTCGGTTCCTAGGTGTGATACTTTTCGGGAAGACCATTGTACTGGTACACAAGCAGCTTTGGACATGTTTCAGGAAGTGAGTGTTTGTTGGGGCACCTTGCCTTGCCTGGGGCGGAGAGAACTGACTGGTTGTTGACCAAAACACCTGCCAAATCAGAAGAGACCCCTCCAACGTTCAATTGTTTCGAAGAGGGGCTTCCCGTCAACCCCCTTGTTGGTTGGATATGAAAGCCGGGCCCCCTTTTCGATCAGATTTGCCAAAAAAAAGCAGGGTGTCCAAGAATATATTTTCAGCCAATGTGTTAGCCCAAGAATGGTTGTCAAAATGGTTCACCCATCGAACATGGAACCACAGCCCTTTGTACAAGCTGCTCTCGAGCCCTGCAGTGTATTACAGTATTTCTGCGCTCCATGTCGGTTGCAGCAGGCAAGCATGCCTTTGGTGTGTCTTAAAATAGGGGGTGCTTGTGGTTTCCTTGTAAAATCAACACGAGAAGGGTACCCTCAAAAAACACCCCACGCGCAGTTGGCGTGTCCAACACGGCCGGGGTCTCTTCCAGTACCCACCTCGCAGGTACGCCCGCCGTGAGAGCCCCCCGCAGACACCCGACAGGGTCGACAGGAGGCAGCGGGGAGCTCAAGGGGGTGGTATCCTTTTCATGGCCGTTTTGGCTTAGCTTACTGTGTTCGGTTCTTTGCCTTTTCGGTGTTCCTCTGCTTGCCCGCAAAATGTTAAGGGTCAGATCAGGTTTGGGGCTGGGTTTCAAAGGACAGCGAGAATCCGAAAGGAAACTGACCATTGTGAAGGGGTCGCTGAGACACGCCCACATCTTACCTCAAATCCAAATCTGACCCCATCCAGACATCGCTAAAGGCCCAGGGTTGCCAACCGGGACTCCGAATCCCCGGTGAAGGTGATCCTACGGACCACTTGCGAGGGGGTGCTTGCTCGCAAAGGAATGCAGCACTTGGGAGGGTTGTCTCTTTCATGCGCTTTCTTGTGATTCATGTCTTGCCCGAGCACACCTTGAATCGACAGAAACTGCATCGATCCTTCCAAAGGGAAACAGAACAATCCCTGTCTGGGAAATACCGGGATTTCAGTCTGACCCAAAACGGTCTCCAAAGGACCACACTCTATGCCCCACACTCGTAACCCCCAAACCCCAAGCTCCAAAGCTGCCTACGCACTTGGGTAAGCTGTCCCTTGCCAAGTCAACCGACCGGAAAAGCGTCTTCCGTTTTTGTTGTTTTGGGGGAAACCAAAACTGTGGGGTCTTCTCTTTTGTTTTCGGTCAGCTGTCGGTCTGTGGGTCTTCCTTCTGCTTCCTCCAGTTCTGTTGGGCGGGGAAACGGGAAATATTTTTTCACGGCAGAGCTTCAGATCCCCAGTCCCTGAGCCTCCCGCGCTTTGACCATGTCAGTGGCAAAGCGGTTTTCTTGGGCCCATCCACTCGTCCAGTGGAGAAGATACAGAAAAGGGCCCAAGTGTTTTTTGTTTTTCTTTTTCTCTCCTCATGAAGGGTGTTTTTCTCAGAATAGGAATCGGATGTCCTAAAGTCTGTGGGCTCCTTCCCTTTTCGTTGGCTTCCCTTGGAACTGAAAAACATAGTATATTCCTTCCCCTTTGTTTTGGTTTCCTCCTTCCTTTCTCTTGACGTCACATACCGGGTGTCCTTGGGAAGGCCCTCACGACGGAGCCGGCCAGGCGCAAATCTGATTCGGATTCGGAGGTCCCAGGTCCGGCGGTTTCCCCCGAAATCTCTCGCGGCATCTTGCCTAGGTCCCCCAGCTAGGTGCCCTTCTTACCGTCTTGGCTGGGAGGGTTCCCCTACTAAAATAGACTACAGAAAAAAGAAAAAATGCGCTTATTCTAACCTCTCTACTGGACGACCTAGTTGCGTTAGGTTCGAAGCTGTGGATGCAAAGGCGCAATCCGAAAATCGCACCATTCAGAAACCCAACGGTTTCTTAATTCGATTCCCCTACGTAAATACCCTTCAAACCATATGGTTTCAAGTGCAGGAGTTCGTCCATCCACTAGAATCAAGATATGTGTGTGTTTGGGCTGAGGTGGCGAAAGCAAACTTCAGCCCTTTTGCAGGGCTCCTTAAAAGATACATTTTGCCCAGTTGAAACATGGTTTTTTCCATCAAAATAAAGGGAAACCACCATTTACAAGGCAATGTTCAAGTGTATAATGTAAGGATCCCTGTTTTGGTAGGTGTTTTCGTCGTTTTCCTGGGTTCAAAACTGACACAATTTCGCCATGTTCCCAGACGCCCGGCCATGGCACGAAGGGGCGTCTTCGGTGTTTCGTGGGTTTTAAAGGGCAACCCTGTCTCCACAAAAAGGACAACCGGCATGTCTGGTCGCAAAGAGGCACAAGTTGGAAAAACCGCCCAAAAGGCAAAAAACAAACAGCCCAAAAAGCCGAGAAATCATTGCGATCCCCACTCTCAAGACACAAGGCGTGTGAAGCCCTCAGCATCCCGCAAACTCTGGGCGCTCACTCCGGGGTCTCTGTGGTTTCCGCGACCCGCAACACAACATTATCCCAGAAGTTTAATGGGATCTGCCACTGTGCACCTATTTTACATACCCCATTCTCCCGTAGCAGTGGTTTGAGAGACTGGGTTACCCGTTTTCTGCATGTGACCTCAGAATGAGAGTCTGGAGAACGCGGACACTGGTGGTTTAAACATGGCGTGTTCTTGGCTTGCTTTGTTTCCGACCGAAACCTGGCAACTAAAGGACGAACGTGTCCAAGGAACCAAACTGGTCTACTTTCAGGCCCACTTTTCACTCACTTGTCAGGTGCTTACAGCCCAATAAGTCAGTACTCCAATGCCACACATTCCCTTGAAAGTGGGAGAAGGTGGATTTCCCGCCCGTTACTTGAAAGTTAGTTCACATGTACCTTGAGAAAGGAATTGGGTCATTGGCACAGTGGAATTGGGGAACCCACCTCTCCCCCTTGCAGTTGGTAGGTGGAAAAGCAAATGTCCCACCCCCCTCCCCCCCTCCCAAGTTCCGGGATACATGTGGCGAAGGGCCCTGATTTTGACAACCCTCCACATATGCGTGTGTGTGTGTGTGTGTACATTGTTTGTTTGAGGGAAATGGTTTCCACACTGTCGCCCAGGTTCCTTCCGTGTCCGATGGCACGAATTCCCCATGTTGTTTAAGTCATCCCGGTTGCTTCCCCGCATCTATCGGGAATTTTGTGCCATCTGCCTTCACCCTGTTTCACCCTGGTATAGGGTGCGTCTCTTGACGCAGGGGTCCCTATGGTTCTCTTTTTGGTGGTATTAAACATCAAGTTTCCCTTGGTATATAGGGGTGGAAGCGAAAGATGGGACATGTGTCGGTGGTTTGCCTTTCGGTTTCTTTCAATCCCAAAACACAACCCCACTTGAAGGACTTGGCAGATCCGACCTTGCGCAAAACAGTTCACTTTTGGCTGGGCTGGGACGCTAAAAGTGCACTCAGGGTCGATTTTAAGCATGTTGCAACCTCCTTCCTTTGGGGAATTGGTTTTTTGGGAGGTTCTGAAAGTTCTTGGCTGCAAGAAGTTCATGTTTTATTGTTTTGTGGCTTTTTTAGGTATAAGGTCGATCTAGGTTTTTATTGTTTTATTCCCCAACAGCTGAAAGCTTTGGGGTCTCAGCCCAGATAGGCTCGGGGTGGTTCGGGGCGACCCTGAGCTAAGGTTCCACCAGGGTTCCACCAGGGTTCCACCAGGGTTCCACCAGGGTTCCACCAGGGTTCCACCAGGGTTCCACCAGGGTTCCACCAGGGTTCCACCAGGGTTCCACCAGGGTTCCACCAGGGTTCCACCAGGGTTCCACCAGGGTTCCACCAGAGTTCCAGGCTGCGGGGTGGTGGTTTGAGGTAAGGTTCCATGAGGGTTGCGCCAGGGCTGCAGGGTGGTCCGGGGTGGTTTGAGGTAAGGTTCCATGAGGGTTCCACCAGGGTTCCAGCAATTTCTTCAAGCGCTACGCGGTGGTCCGGGCTGGTTTGAGGAAGGTTTCACAAGGGTTCGACAAGGGTCCCACCAGGGTTCCACCATCTGCGAGTCCAGGGTGGTTTGAGGTAAGGTTCCACGAGGGCACAGCCACGAGGGTTTCACCAGGGTTCCACCAGGGTTCCACCAGGGTTCCACGGTCCGGGCTGGTTTGAGGTAAGATTCCATGAGGGTTCCACCAGAATTCCACCAGGTTTTGTAAGGTAAGGTTCCATGAAGGTTCCAGCAGCACGGTTCTAGCAGGGTTCCACGAGGTTCTGCGAGGGCTGCGGGGTGGTCCGGAGTGGTTTGAGGTACGGCTCTCTGAGGGTTTCAGGGTTCCACGAGATTCTGCGAGGGCTGTGGGCCCTGAAGTTTCACAGGGTTCCACAAAGTTCTGCAACGATTCCACACGGGTTCCACAAGGCCCCACAATGTTCCACCAAGGGTTCTGCAAGGTTCCGTGGCTTGCCCTGGAGGGAAGCAGTGGTCGCGCGCCCGTCGTCTGAAAAACCATCGGATCAAGATCAATGGCTTTTAGCACACTTTCACGGCTTTGTGACTTGCTCACTTGCTCAGGCAAATGTTGGCTTTGTGGCAAATCAGATCACGTCGCTGCGGGACTCACGGTGCAGCAGAGTAAATGCTTGGCATTGCTGCTTGCTGGGCTTTGGGTTCCAAGAATTCCACGAGGGTGGAAGGGGTATGAGGTAAGGTTCCAAAAACATTCCACAAGGTTGCCACCAGGTTCTGCAAAGGCTATGGGGCAGCCCTGAGGAAAGGCTCCAACAAAGTTTAACGCTGAGCTCCACGAAAGTTGCATGAGAACGGTTTGCGAGGTTCACCGGGCCTAGGTCGGGGCCCGATTGCACCGTCGGGGCCCGATTGCACCGCTTGGGCCCGATCGGCCCCGAGTGCGCCATCCTCCCCGATTGGGGCCCGACCCCGTCAACTGTACCAAGCTGGCATCGCCTAGTTTTGCTATTGATACAGTTGTAAACCGCATGCTAAGGAAAACCGGCGTTGAGCTATAATATGGGTGGCTGGGGTTGCACCACGGGACGATCGGGCCCCAATTGCACCGTCGGGCCCCGATCGGGCCCCGATTGCACCGTCGGGCCCCGATCGGGCCCCGATTGCACCGTCGGGCCCCGATCGGGCCCCGATTGCGCCGTCGGGCCCCGATCGGGCCCCGATTGCGCCGTCGGGCCCCCATCGGGCCCCGATTGCGTCGTCGGGTCTCGATCAAGGCGCTGCGCTGTAGTTTTGTTTTAGAAAGTTACAAGGCGGCATCCTCAGCAACGGCGGTAAGGATGGTCCCGGGGTGTTCCGCGGGGATTCTGGGAGGGTGTGGTGCTGTTGGGGATATCGTCCGAGCTTATTTTTTAAGGCTCTTTTTTTTTGTTGGTTTGTTTTATGGTTTTATGGTTCTAAGTGTCCATGCCGCCCCCCTGCCCCACCCCCACTCGGCCTCGAGGCTCCGCTGCCACAGCGCCCGGGGCCTTTCGCCGCGACGAGCGCCACGACACGCAGAACGGGGCGCCGGGGGTCCTGGCGAATCCGAAACCAAAATGTGTCTTCGGACATACTGTGGTTGGCTGCGAACTCCGCTTCTCGCTCCGCGAAATGAAGCCAGGGTTGAGACCATGTTGTGTTTTTCTTTTCGGGAACCCGAAACCGTTGGGTGTTTGATGTCGGTGCCGATGTCTGGAATTTTGCTTTTCCATCCACAGTAGGACATGGGTGTGTGTGTGTGAGAAAAAAAAAACAGAGAAAAAAGGAAAGAAGAAGAAGAAGAAAAAAAAAAAAAGAAAAAAACACGGGAGAGGGGATGGACGCCTGACAGGATCCACCCAACCCCCCAACCTCCGCAACTTTCGGCTTGGGATCGGATGAAACGCGGGTCGAAAAGCCGAAGTGGTCACCAGCGGGTCTGACACGTGGCCACGTGTGTTTTTTTGTGCTGCTCTCCGAAAAGCCCTTCGGAAGTGGTGGGCATCAAGGCCAAGCCCCGAAATGATGTCCATAGCCCATCTATGGTCCCCTAAGGGTCTCGATGGTTTTTGGGCCCTAACTGGTTGTTTTCCCTTGGGCCCCTGCGGGATTGGTCGGGGTTCTTCATTGGAGGGTCCGGGTCCCGGTGTGCATTGGAGGGGTCATGACCCTTAGGGCCAGTCAACTTAGCCAAGAAGATTTCACGGTCAAAGCCTCGTGTAAACGGATGCCTTGAAGGACTGCAGGGAAAGGAACGCGCGGTTTCAGCTGAAGTTTCCGAGTCAACTCCGATTTTCAGGGGTGCCGATGGTGTCCCCTGGTTTATATATTTATGCCATTTCTACTTAACCCCCCCCCAAGAAGCGTGCCTTTTCTCCCGGTCCTTGGGGGCAAGTGAGCCATTTTTAGCAGCTGGATGTGATCTTTCGTGCAACCGAAACCAGCCCTTGGACTTGGCAACAACGATGCGACCATGAACTGGCAAAGCGTGAATCACTTTTTTGCAGCGGCGACCTGCCGCTCTACTTTAAGGGGGCCTGAAGAATTAACGTGCGGAAGCAGGGTGGATAAAAGGCAATTTGAGTCATTTTTGTTCGAAGATATAGTGCATAATGCTCTAGCCTCACCGAATAAGGCCCAGTCACACATTAGGCGTTTGCAACAAGTTGAGGACCCTTTTTGGTTGTTTGGCTCGAAAAATCGAGGGGGTTCGATTCCTGGTTTACCTGGTGAAATTTCATCTACCTGGGAAACCCATCTATGTCCCGAAAAGGGACACCTAAGGGGGAAGCTGGCCTGAGGGTTCTCTCAGAAGACCAAGCCATGTCCACCCAGGTGGCCGATGCCGTCCCCG
Organism: Effrenium voratum; assembly: GCA_963377175.1. Classification (NCBI taxonomy): domain Eukaryota; class Dinophyceae; order Suessiales; family Symbiodiniaceae; genus Effrenium; species Effrenium voratum. Next base: position 2,232,766 of record CAUJNA010001001.1, on the reverse strand, counting down.
CCCCATACCCAGCATGGGAGGGCGTTGGGGTCCTAGGGCGGAGGTAGCCCTGAAAAGTGATTCGTGGACATCAGAAGGGTTTTTCAGGTCCCCCAGTGCCCTTCTGCCAGGGTTCCAACCTAAAATATGTTCTACAGAAAAAAGTTGGTACCCTGACCTCTAACCTCTCTACTGGAGGACCTAGACATGAATTTCCGGACGCTCTCATGTTGTCATTTAGGTTCCCCGCTTGGAATTTTGCACAATCGTAGATGCCAAATCCACTTGTTATGGAAGCTCGGATTCGCCCAGACAACACCTGTCAGAGAACCCGCGTAAAATGGTTTATTCAGGAGTTGATCAATATTCCTTGCTCCCAAATCACCATGGGTATTTGTTCCCCATTTGATGGGAAATGTCATATTTGTGTCGTTTTCCCCAAAGGTCATCCCCTGTAAAGATCCTTTTGATCAACCCCCCATTTCCTACTCAGGGACTTGCCACCCCTGATTAGGACGGTCTACAGTTAGCATGAAGTCTGGCAAGGTTTACCCTGCCTCCCGCGAACTGTCTCACCTCTCCAAATATTGCGGCACTGGTCTTTCCCAGGGTCCAAAACTGGCTGATGCTTCTCCGGGCATGGAAGAGGACTGCGACAGGTCCCAACTTGCGAGTTGGAATTGACCATGGGGGCAGCTTGCCAAAACTGAGAGCTGCAGATGACCACTGTTGCAAAGCAACCCATAGGTACAAATCGAAGAAAGACGCCTCTACCAGCTCCTGCGCGTTGCCGGCGCTGAAGAGTTTCTAGCCAGAGGGCTGTGTTGCTGCCCTGTGATGCGCAACAGTTTGCTGTGCAACCTGCCTCTGACAAGAAAGTGTTCCAACAAATGAACTTGGCTATGTGTGAGTTATGCAAAGATGCACCTGGTGTGGAAGTACACCTACGACAACCGACATGCGGTGATCCATGACAGTTGTGTGTTTACATTGCAGAAACTTGACCAAGAAATAGGCCAAGCCGTCTCCGTGCTTGAAGATGAGCGCCAGTGCTTTCCACGGTATGGTGGCCACGGCAAATTGTTGCGATTGGACCCAAGTTCAAAAGTCCAAGCCAGATTCAGTGGACATTTGCATTCTGGGCGCATGTTCGGGGTTGAAACGAGTGGCTTAGCATGGCCGTGATAAATGGGCGAGAATGGCCGTAGACCATAGGTTACGCGATATGTGTACATCATATACAGTATATACGCACACTAACATATGTGTAATTGTTCTTAGAATATGGGTTCAGTTGTTTGCTTTTGCTGGTTCGGTTCAGTTTTAATCGTGGAGCCGCAAACTAGAAATCTCAAGTTGGTTGAGAAGATATGTGAATACATTTACGGTATAAAAACATATAGCGACGCATGTACCCACATACATGCAACATACACCCGCACACACACACACACACACACACACACCCACACACCCACACACCCACACACCCACACACCCACACACCCACACACCCACACACCCACACACCCACACACCCACGCGCACACGCGCACACGCGCACACGCGCACGCGCACGCGCACGCGCACGCGCACGCACGCGCACACCCACACCCACACCCACACCCAGACCCACACCCACACCCACGCACGCACGCACGCACGCACGTGCACACACACACACACAAACACACATACACACACAAACACAAAAACACACACAAACACAGACACAAACCCAAACATATATATATATATACATACATATACATGTTTACATGCATGTATGAATATATATACATATATATATATACATACACACACATCTATACACGCATATATATTTATATATGTTGTCACATATATACATACGCACATATACACGCATACACACGCATACACACACGCACACACACACAAGCACACCTGCCTACCTACCTGCCTACCTACCTACTTACCTACTTACCTACCTACCTACCTACCTACCTACCTACGCCTACCTACATACCACATGCTTGCCTGCCCACCATACATACATACATACATACATACATACATGGATAGCCCACCGGCCCACCTGCCCACCTACCCACCCACCTACCTACCTACCCACCTAACGCAACACAACGCAGCGTAACGTACATGCGTGCATACATGCATACACCTATGCGAGTGCCATTCTTTCAAGATGCGAGTGCCATTCTTTCTACCTATCCCAATGATTGGCCCTACGTACACCACGTAGAGCCCCTCGGATGAAGCCCGGGGCGTCGGAAGTGGCGTGAGGCCTTCGAAGCCGTGCCTTGCCAAAAGGCCTGGCACTGCCCGGCGCCCGGATCGACGGGAAAGGAACTGGGCTGCGGGCTCCGTTGGTGTCAAAGGGAAGCTATCAAATAAATTCATTCAACCAATAAGTTCATTCCAAGGGAAGCTGTCAAATAACTGTGTTTTTCCAACAAATAAATTCATTCATCGAACACCAAACATAGTAGCGATATTAGGAACATGATCTATTCCCTGCGTAATACTTACCTTCTAGTATAGTAAAAAGCAAATGGAAGATTCGGCGTGCTGTGCGCTCAATGGACGTGGTTGCTTAGGTTTTCAGGCTGGCTGCCTGTTTTGAGGGCTTAGGGCGACATGGTTCCTTCTGAAATCAAGGCCTTTCGTGAGGAGATTCATAGGACGAACTCCATCCCAAAGATGAAAATATTGGCTCAATGGTAAAATTTTGGGGTAGGTGCACCTCCATGTTGGACTATTTTAGTTGCAAAAAAAAGTTTACTGGGGGTACGGGGCTTTGACCCATGGCCATATATTGCGGGGTGTACAGAATTCCCAGGATGAAAGGGTCAGGGCCAAATCACGTATGTGTGTTGAGAGAACGACCCGGGCTGTTCGAGTCCATCGAATCGGCCTTGGGCAAAACCAGTTTGCCCCGTGTTCCATTGGAGCACTAACGCGCACATGCTGATAAATGCTATCCAACAGTGGGCTCAATGTGTTTTCATGCTTCAGGTTGTGGGGGGCGCACTTTGGGGAGGGATCAATCTTTGTTGCAATCCGTTTGGGGCTCGCATGGTTGCCTCTCTTGAGGCGCAAACGCATGTTTGCCGCAGCGGCCTTCTGTCTAGATGTTGCAACGCCCTGTCGGTGTCAAAAGCAGCCCCTAAGACGGCCCCTTCAGTTCCCTCAGGAAAGGACGATCCTGCAGAATCAGAAGGCTTCTTGCAAGTGTTCTTATCAGGACCTTTGGGGGGTGGGGCTGGGGGGGGGGCTTTGGTTTCCTGCCTCAGCAGGGCGGGGGGGGGGGGGCCTTCATACGTCGGAGTTTTCTCAATGAGCTCGCGAGGCCGTTTCCACCAGAAACAGTCGGAGAGACCAAGAAGGCCAGTTGGCTGGGTGCTGGGGACGTGCTTGTGGGTGCGCGTGTTTTTTTCAGAGTACCCTTTTTGTGATTGACTGAAAGGACAACTAAAAAGGAAACTCATGATTTTGGGGCCCTATTTTGACAGTGATCAATGAACCCCCGGTTGATGATTACAGGGTCCGAATGATTTTAGAGAGTATATTGGTGGTATATAAGCCAGAACCCATGCGTCCGAAGCCCACCGCAAGACATTGCGGTTGAAGTGAGGATGCTAATGCAGCTGCAGGTTAAACATATTTCTGGGCAGACTGTAGCCTGTCGCCTGGACGACCACCGGGCTCTCAAATAGATACCTAGAAGCTTATGGACGACCGGCCGTTGGATTGCAGCTCCTTTGTCGGAGATGTGGCTGGGAATTCCCGGGGCTTCTTGGGAAATCCTTGGCTTTTCCTCACCAAAGCCTCGCTCCCGGTGGTTTTGTGAATGACTTGCTGGCGCGAGTTCGGGAATGAGACATGGAATGACCGGTAGAAACCCTCCAACTGGTGGTGTCCTTTAAAATTGACCCTTGAGTCCATTCCCACATTTCCTACATGACTGTGGGTCAAAAATGTGTGCCCAAAATGGGTTACCCTGGTAAATTGAGATAAGGATTAAACCATCGGTCCCCTAGTGGTTGAATTTTGACCCATCACCACATGGAGATCCACAGGCCCGGTAGGTCCGAAACGGGCCGGCCGCCCAAAACCTCCACAACCGCAGGTCTGCGGCTGAGCGGTTCCGCAGCTTGGCTTCATATTGGATTTGGAAAGTTCGGAGCCCTTTGGTGGGCATCAGAAGTCAGTACGGATTCATGTCCAACGTTCATGGCCATATCCTTGGCTTTGGACACCATGTGGATATCCAAACCTTTGTGGGCGTTCCACATTGGCATCGGTGCCCTCGAATGGGGTTTCTCGGGTCCGGATCCCATTTTGAGAAGCCGTCGTTATTTTTTTGGATTAGGGCAAACCCCCAAAGAAATAGAGGATTGGGGTCCATGGTGTGCCTTTTAGGTCACTCTGCGAGTGGATGGCCTGTTTGGGGTCGTTCTAAGGGACAATTAAAGCAAGAAACATCACTTAAGGATCCCCGACATTGAGACAAACCCGGATGGCCTGGCTTCAGTTTGGTTTCTTATTCATTTACCTTTCAGTGGCATCTCCCTTTTCCAGAAGAGTCTATCTCAACAGAACCTCTAAACGTGCGCGTTTTCTGTTTGCTTCCGTTTTGGCTTCCCTTTTAAAACCACCCCCAAAAGGGAACCCTCCAAAAAGGACGCACTCATTTACTGTCAAAGAAGGAAATGATCATGGGTCAAAATAGTGCCACCAGGGGACCGCAGGTTGTAGTCTTTGGTTCCATTCACCAGGGTAACCCATTTTGGGGTACGCATTTTTGACCCACAGCCAAATGATCATGACTAGATGTGTCGTTTCACCAGACTTCAAGGCCAAGTTCAGGATCCCCCACATGGGTTGTACGCGTAGACAAACAACATGTTCGTTTTCTCAGAGTCAGGGACCCCCAACATGGTTGGTTTCGTCTTGCTTCCCTTTGAAGCCGAAAGCTGCCCCCCCCTCCCCCCCCAAAAAAAAGAAGAGCCTTTGAAGCCGAAAGAAAGCTCCCCTCCCCCCCCCCCGAGCAAAAAGAAAGAATAAGCTCGGCCGATATCCCCAACAGCACCACACCCTCCCAGAATCCTCGCAGAACGCCCCGGGACCATCCTTACCGCCGGTGTTGCTGAGGATGCCGCCTTGTAAAGCAAAGCTACGAGTGACAGCGCAATCTCGCCCTGATCGGGGCCCGGCGGCGCAATCGGGGCCCGATCGGGCCCGACGGCGCAATCGGGGCCCGATCGGGGCCCGACGGTGCAATCGGGGCCCGATCGGGGCCCGACGGTGCAATCGGGCCCCGATCGTCCCGTGGTGCAACCCAGCCACCCATATTATAGCTCAACGCCGAACTGTATCTATAGCAAAACTAGGCGATGCCAGCTTGGTACAATTGGCGGGGCCCGACTGAGTCGGGCCCCGATCGGGCCCCGACGGCGCAATCGGGGCCCTGATCGGGGCCAACCAGGGTCCGACGGTGCAATCGGGGCCCGATCGGGGCCCGACGTGCAATCGGGCCCGACGGTGCAATCGGGGCCCATCGGGGCCCGATCGTCCCGTGGTGCAACCCCAGCCACCCATATTATAGCTCAACGCCGGTTTTCCTTAGTATGCGGATTGCAACTGTATCTATAGCAAAACTAGGCGATGCCAGCTTGGTACAATTGACGGGGCAATCGGGTGGGCCCCGACCTAGGCCCGGTGAACCTTGCAAACCGTTCTCACGCAACTTTCGTAGAGCTCAGCGTGAAACTTTGCTGGAACCTTTCCTCAGGGCTGCCCCATAGCTTTTGCAGAATTTGGTGGAAACCTTCTGACCTCATAGCCCTCGCAGCCTCGTGGAATTCTTGGAACCCAAAGCCAGCAGCAATGCCAAGCATTTACTCTGCTGCACCGTGAGTTCCGCAGCGACGTGATCGGATTTGCCAAAGCCAACATTTGCCTGAGCAAGTGAGCAAGTCACAAAACAGTGAAAGTGTGCTAAAAACCATTGATTTCGGTTTTGCTTATAGTGGGTATCAATCAGTTAGCACACGGCATTCCAACGTTGAGTGCTAACTGTTTGGGCGCTTGCGCAGCGTTTTTTTCCCAAGCCGTGGTTGAGGCCCAACAGTTAGCACTCCAACTAGTCTGGCAGTCGGATTGTTCAAGGTCTTTGAAATAAGGCTTGGCATCAAAATAGCTTTACATGGGCATTGGAAGGAAGGACGGAAGGAAGCACGGAAGCGAAGGAAGCAAAGGAAGCAGGAAGGAAGGAAGGAAGGAAGGAAGCAAGGAAGCAAGGAAGCAAGGAAGCAAGGAAGCAAGGAAGCAAGGAAGCAAGGAAGCAAGGAAGAAGAAGCAAGAAGCAAGGAAGCAAGGAAGCAAGGAAGCAAGGAAGCAAGGAAGCAAGGAAGCAAGGAAGCAAGGGAAGCAAGGAAGCAAGGAAGCAAGGAAGCAAGGAAGCAAAGGAAGCAAAGGAAGCAAAGGAAGCAAGGAAGCAAAGGAAGCAAGGAAGCAAGGAAGCAAGGAAGCAAGGAAGCAAGGAAGCAAGGAAGCAAGGAAGCAAGGAAGCAAAGGAAGCAAGGAAGCAAGGAAGCAAAGGAAGCAAAGGAAGCAAGGGAAGCAAAGGAAGCAAAGGAAGCAAAGGAAGCAAAGGAAGCAAAGGAAGCAAAGGAAGCAAAGGAAGCAAAGGAAGCAAAGGAAGCAAAGGAAGCAAAGGAAGCAAAGGAAGCAAAGGAAGCAAAGGAAGCAAAGGAAGCAAAAAGAAGCAAAGGAAGCAAAGGAAGCAAAGGAAGCAAAGGAAGCAAAGGAAGGAAGAAGGAAGGAAGGAAGGAAGGAAGGAAGGAAGGAAGGAAGGAAGGAAGGCAGGACGAGACTCAGAGCTGCGCAGGGTGCTGCAGAGTTGCGCAGGGTGCTGTTGCAGGTTGCCATGCCAGAATCATCATTACTTCGAAACATCCTGGGGGGGGGGGTGCCGCAGTTGCGCCGATGGATGCACCTAAGGGAGAAGCGCGCCCTTCGCCGAATAATGGGGGTGCATGCCACGCACTAAAACTGCTGCGTTGCCATTTCAGTGAAGGGCAAAGACTGTAGTTAGGAGGAGCGCATTGGCAAGCGTGATGATCCGAAGAGTCCTGGCTGACACCAGCTGAGAAGGCGCTAGGGTCTGGCGTGCGCTAACTGTAAGTCAGAGGTTTGGCCATATGTTGGGCCTTACAAGTTCAGCCTGAGCGGATTCTTGAAGCTTGCTTAGCCTGAGCGGAAGCCCAAGTGCGTTTGCGCTTGCGTTCGCACATGCCTGTGCGTGGCATCCGCGTTTCTCCCGAGCGGGATCCTGAAAGTCTTAAGTTTGCCCGCCAAGGCCCCTTCGCGTGGCATCCGTAGCCGGCCCGAGCGGGATCCCGAGCTGGCTAGCGAGCCTGGCCGTTTTGGTCCTTTCAGCCGCCTGCGCGTTGCATCCCGAGTGGACTCCCGAGCATGGCGATTCTTCTCGCTGTCGCAAGGTGGTGGCGAGGTAGCGGATCTTTCAGGACTGATGCGCTTGACCCGAGCGGGATCCCGAGCGAGTCTGCTTGGCAAAAAAAACTGTAGGAGAAGCGCGTTGGCAAGCGTGATGCGAACACTCCTGGCTGACACGGCCAAAGGAGGCGCAAGCGGGTCTGGCGTGTGCTAACTGTATGCTTCGGCAAGAGGGTCTGACGCTTTTGCGTGGCACCCGTGCTCGCCCCGAGCGGGATCCCGAGCGGGCTAGCGAGCCTGGCCGTTTTGGTCCTTTCAGCCGCCTGCGAGTTGCATCCATAGTAGTTGGCCCGAGTGGTCCTTATCTGCGCCTTGGCGCGGCGCACGTGTTTGGCCCGAGCGGGATCCCGACTGTGTCTGCTTTTGGTCCTCACCAGCGCCTTTGCGCAGCGTCTGTGCTCAGCCCGAGCAGGATCCCAAGCCCCTCTGCGCAGCAAAACTTCGAGCGTGTTTGTGGGCTTTCAAGAGTAAAACCAGAGCACGGTGTTTTTTCAGGATGATGGACTTGTCTTTTCTCGCGGGTAGAGCCTCCACACTGTGTCCTAGCCCAGCTTGAGTTCGGGACGGTAATGCGTTTGCGTTTGCGCGCAACATGATGCAACACTCGACGAAGCAAGCTTCTTCATAATGTCAGTCGTTTTACTACGGGCGCGCTTTCAAGTCGCAGGAGGCATTGCTTTAGCGGTGGAGAAGCAGGCTTTTAGGGGTGCAGTTGCCAGGCTTTTAGGGGCTCGTTGTTTGTGAATCCCCAAGCCAAATTCAATTATCAAGACGCCATTGCAGGAAACGGCAAATATTGTAGGAGAAGCGCGCTGGCAAGCGTGATGCGAAGAGTCCTGGCTGACACGGCCAAGCGAGGTGCAAGAGGGTCTGGCGTGTGCTAACTGTATGGCTTCCGCAAGAGTGACGCCTTTGCATGGCATCCGCGTTCGCCCCGAGCGGGATCCCGAGCGGGATCCCGAGCGTGGCTTCGCTTGCCTTTGCAAGGCCCGAGCGGGATCCCGAGCGGGCTAGCGAGCCTGGCCGCTTTGGTCCTTACAGGCGCCTGCGCGTTGCATTAAACTCTCGAGCGTGACGGTGTTGGTCCTTATCTGCGCCTTGGCACGGGTTTGGCCCGAGCGGGATCCCGAGCGTGGTTGCTTTGGTCCTTACCAGCGCCTTTGCGCGGCATCTGTGCTTGGCCCGAGCGGGATCCCAAGCCTGTTTGCGGGCGCGGCCCCGGCAAAACTTCGAGCGTATTTGTGGGCTTTGAAGAGTAAAATCGGAGCACGGTACTTCGTCTCTTTCTTGCGGGTAAAACTTTTACACGGGCCCAACTGTCCGCTGCGATAATGCGTTTGCGTTTGCATGCAACATGATGCAACACGCGGACAACGCGAGCTTCTTGATGATGCCGTTGATTTTTGCTACGGGCGTCCTTTCAAGTCGCAAGAAGCATTGCTTCAGGGGTGGAGTTGCCAGGCTTTTATAGGGGCCCGTTGTTTGTGAATCCCAAAGCCAAATTCAATTGTCAAGACAGCTATTGCAGTAGAGAAGCGGGTTTGCAGGCGTGATGCAAAGAGCCCTGGCTGACACGGCCAAACGAGGCGCAAGAGGGTCTGGCGTGTGCTAACTGTATGGCTTTCGCAAGAGTGACGCCTTTGCGTGGCAGCCCCGAACGGGATCCCGAGCGGGATCCCGAGCGTGGCTTCGCTTGCCTTTGCTTTTTCCTTGCGTGGCACCCGTGCTTGGCCCGAGCGGGATCCCGAGCTGGCCACTTTGGTCCTTGCAGGCGCCTGCGCGTTGTTGCATCCATAGCTGGCCCGAGTGGACTCCCGAGCGTGTTTGGCCCGGCGGGATCCCGAGCGTGTCTGCTTTGGTCCTTACCAGCGCCTTTGTGCGGCATCTGTGCTCGGCCCGAGCGGGATCCCAAGCCTGTTTGCAGGCGCGGCCCCGGCAAAACTTCGAGAATATTTGTGGGCTTTGAAGAGTAAAATCAGAGGACGGTGCTTCTTCAGGATGATGGACTTGTCTTTTTCTTGCGGTAAAGCCTTTACACGGGCCCAACTGTCCGCTGCGATAATTAATGCGTTTGCGTTTGGATGCAACATGACGCAACACTCGGACAACGCGAGCTTCTTGATGATGTCGTTGATGTTTGTTACGGGCGTCCTTTCAAGTCGCAAGAAGCATTGCTTTGGGGATGGCCTTGCCAGGCTTTTATAGGGGCCCGTTGTTTGTGAATCCCAAAGCCAAATTCAATTGTCAAGACAGCTATTGCAGTAGAGAAGCGGGTTGGCAGGCGTGATGCAAAGAGCCCTGGCTGACACGGCCAAACGAGGCGCAAGAGGGTCTGGCGTGTGCTAACTGTATGGCTTCCGCAAGGGGGTCTGAGGCCTTTGTGTGGCATCCGCGCTCGCCCCGGAACTCCCGAGCGGTGCTTCGCGTGGCATCCGTTCTTGGCCCGAGTGGGATCCCGAGCGGGCTAGCGAGCCTGGCCGTTTTGGTCCTCTGCGCGTTACCAGCGCCTTGCGCGGCGTCTGTGCTCGGCCCGGGCGGGGCCTCAAGCCTGTTTGCGGGCGCGGCCCCGGCAAAACTTCGAGCGTATTTGTGGGCTTTCAAGAGTGAAACCAGAGCACGGTGTTTCTTCAGGATTATGGACTTGCAGTTCTCTTGCTGGTAAGGCTTTTACACAGTGTCCTAGCCCAGCTTGAGTTCGGGACTTGATGGCCCAACTGTTCCGTAATGCATTTGCATTTGGATGCCAAATGGTGCAACACTCGGACAATGCGCGCTTCTTGATAATGTCGTGTTTTGTTGCTACGGGCGCCCTTTCAAGTCGCAGGAAGCATGGCTTTAGGGGTGGAGTTGTCAGGCTTTTAGGGGTGGAGTTAAGGCTGCCCGTTCTTTTTATTTCCGAAAGCCGAATTCAATTATCAAGACAGCTGGGCTGCCCTTGCAGGAAACGGCGAGTACTGTAGGAGAAGCGCGTTGGCAAGCGTAATGCAAAGAGTCCTGGCTGACACGGCCAAACGAGGTGCAAGAGGGTCTGGCGTGTGCTAACTGTATGGCTTCCGCAAGAGTGACGCCTTTGCGTGGCATCCGCGTTCGCCCCGAGCGGGATCCCGAGCGGGATCCCGAGCGGGATCCCGAGCGTGGCTTCGCTTGCCTTTGCAAGGCCCGAGCGGGATCCCGCGGGCTAGCGAGCCTGGCCGCTTTGGTCCTTGCAGGCGCCTGCGCGTTGCATCCATACCTGGCCCGAGTGGACTCCCGAGCGTGACGGTGTTGGTCCTTACCTTGGCACGGGTTTTGCCCGAGCGTCCGCTGCGATAATGCGTTTGCGTTTGCATGCAACATGATGCAACACTCGGACAACGCGAGCTTCTTGATGATGCCGTTGATTTTTGCTACGGGCGTCCTTTCAAGTCGCAAGAAGCATTGCTTTAGGGGTGGAGTTGCCAGGCTTTTATAGGGGCCCGTTGTTTGTGAATCCCAAAGCCAAACTCAATTGTCAAGACAGCTATTGCAGTAGAGAAGCGGGTTGACAGGCGTGATGCAAAGAGCCCTGGCTGACACGGCCAAACAAGGCGCAAGAGGGTCTACATGGTGTGTGCTAACTGTATGGCTTCCGCAAGAGTGACGCCTTTGCGTAGCAGCCCCGAGCGGGATCCCGAGCGGGATCCCGAGCGTGGCTTCGCTTGCCTTTGCTTTTTCCTTGCATGTCACCCGTGCTCGGCCCGAGCGGAATCCCGAGCGGGCAAGCGAGCCTGGCCGCTTTGGTCCTTGCAGGCGCCTGCGCGTTGCATCCATACCTGGCCCGAGTGGACTCCCGAGCGTGACGGTGTTGGTCCTTATCTGGCGCCTTGGCACGGGTTTGGCCCGAGCGGGATCCCGAGCGTGTCTGCTTTGGTCCTTACCAGCGCCTTTGTGCGGCATCTGTGCTCGGCCCGAGCGGGATCCCAAGCCTGTTTGCAGGCGCGGCCCGGCAAAACTTCGAGCGTATTTGTGGGCTTTGAAGAGTAAAATCAGAGGACGGTGCTTCTTCAGGATGTATGGACTTGTCTTTTTCTTGCGGGTAAAGCTTTTACACGGGCCCAACTGTCCGCTGCGATAATGCGTTTGCGTTTGGATGGATCATGATGCAACACTCGGACAACGCGAGCTTCTGGATGATGTCGTTGATGTGTGCTACGGGCGTCCTTTCAAGTCGCAAGAAGCATTGCTTCAGGGGTGGAATTGCCAGGCTTTTATAGGGGCCCGTTGTTTGTGAATCCCAAAGCCAAATTCAATTGTCAAGACAGCTATTGCAGTAGAGAAGCGGGTTGGCAGGCGTGATGCAAAGAGCCCTGGCTGACACGGCCAAACGAGGCGCAAGAGGGTCTGGCGTGTGCTAACTGTATGGCTTCCGCAAGGGGGTCTGAGGCCTTTGTGTGGCATCCGCGCTCGCCCCGGAAATCCCGAGCGGTGCTTCGCGTGGCATCCGTGCTCGGCCCGAGCGGGATTCCGAGCGGGCTAGCGAGCCTGGCCGTTTTGGTCCTCTGTGTGTTACCAGCGCCTTGCGCGGCGTCTGTGCTCGGCCCGGGCGGGGCCTCAAGCCTGTTTGCGGGCGCAGCCCCGGCAAAACTTCGAGCGTATTTGTGGGCTTTCAAGAGTGAAACCAGAGCACGGTGTTTCTTCAGGATTATGGACTTGCAGTTCTCTTGCTGGTAAGGCTTTTACACAGTGTCCTAGCCCAGCTTGAGTTCGGGACTTGATGGCCCAACTGTTCCGCTACGATAATGCATTTGCATTTGGATGCCAAATGGTGCAACACTCGGACAATGCGCGCTTCTTGATAATGTCGTGTTTTGTTGCTACGGGCGCCCTTTCAAGTCGCAGGAAGCATGGCTTTAGGGGTGGAGTTGTCAGACTTTTAGGGGTGGAGTTAAGGCTGCCCGTTCTTTTTATGTCCGAAAGCCGAATTCAATTATCAAGACAGCTGGGCTGCCCTTGCAGGAAACGGCGAGTACTGTAGGACAAGCGCGTTGGCAAGCGTAATGCGAAGAGTCCTGGCTGACACGGCCAAACGAGGTGCAAGAGAATCTGGCGTGTGCTAACTGTATGGCTTCCGCAAGTGACACCTTTGCGTGGCATCCGCGTTCGCCCGAGCGGGATTGGCTTCGCTTGCCTTTGCTCTTGCCGTTGCGCGGCACCCGTGCTCGGGCCGAGCGGGATCCCGAGCGGGCTACGCCTGCGCGCTGCATCCATAGTTGGCCTGAGTGGACCCCCGAGCGTGGCTGCGTTGGTCCTTACCTGCACCTTGGCACGTCGCACGTGTTTGGCCCGAGCGGGATCCCGAGCGTGTCTGCTTTGCTTTGGTCCTTACCAGCGCCTTTGCGGCGTCGGTGCTCGGCCCGAGCGGGATCCCAAGCCTGTTTGCGGCGCGGCCCCGGCAAAACTTGTGGGCTTTCAAGAGTAAAACCAGGGCACGGTGTTTCTTCATGATTATGAACTTGTCTTTGTCTTGCGGGTAAAGCTTGTACACGGTGCCCAAGTCAGCTTCACTTCGAAACTTGGTGGCCCAACGGTTTTGCTACGATAATGTGTTTGCGTTTGGACGCAAAACTCGGACAATGCAAGCTTCTTGATAGTGTCGTTTTATTCTACGGGCGCCCTTTCAAGTTGCAGGAAGCATTGCTTTAGGGTTGGAGTTGCCAGGCTTTCAGGGGTGGAGTTGCCAGGCTTTTAGGGGCCCGTTGTTTGTGAATCCCAAAGCCAAATTCAATTATCAAGACAGTTGGGCTGCCGTTGCAGGAAACGGCAAATACTGTAGGAGAAGCGCGGTTGCATCCTGGCTGGCTGACACGGCCAAGCGAGGTGCAAGACGGTCTGGCGTGTGCTAACTGTATGGCTTCCGCAAGAGGGTCTGAGGCCTTTGCGTGGCATCCGCGTTCGGCCCGAGCGGGATCCGAGCGGGATTCCGAGCGTGGCTTCGCTTGCCTTTGCTTGTGCCCTTGCGTGGCACCCGTGCTCGGCCCGAGCAGAAACTCGAACGCGGTTGCTCTTCGATTTGCTGACGCCTGTTGCGTGGCATCCGTGTCGCCCCAAGCGGGAGCCCGAGCGTTTGTACGTTTGCCTGCCAAAGTGTACTTTGTCTATTACACTTGTACTGACAAGTTGCGACCATTGAGCTGGAGCTGCCAAAGTGTATTTCCTTACTACACTTGTACTGAAAAGTTGCGACTTTTGTGCCGGAGCTGCCAAAGTGCGTTTCCTTTACTACACATGTGCTGAAAAGTTGTGACTTTCGAGGCGGAGCTGCCAAAGTGTACTTGCTTTACTACACTTGCACTGACAAGTTGCGACCTTCGAGCCAGAGCTGCCAAAGTGTATCTCCTTGTGCTGAAAAGTTGCGACTTTCGAGCCAGAGCTGCCAAGGTGTATTTCCGTTACTGCACTTGTACTGACAAGTTGCGACCTTCGAGCCGGAGCTGCCAAAGTTTCCCTGCCAAAGTTTCCTTGTACTGAAAAGTTGCGACTTGCGAGCCGGAGCTGCATTGCTGGATTTCCACACGTCAACGCGGAAGAATCTGGCACCTGGCAATCCATTTGTATGTTGGCAAACTCTTGTCTTTCACCCTGACAAGTCGTGGGACACAAAAGAGCCACGGACAAAACACGTGTAGACCACTTTGGTAAAGGGGGTACTCTTTGGCCTACGACTCCAAAAAGCCACGGACAACGATACGGTCTCCCCCAAAAACGATAACCGTTAGTTAACACGTGGCTCTACAGTGACCCCTGCAGTTGCAGCTTAGTTGGGGTGGGACCCTTGCGTGGCCGCCGTAAAACGCGAAGGCGAGTCGCGACTTGTGTTCTTCGCGCGTGCTCGGCTTGTGCTACAAAGTTGCGATTTTCGCGCTGGAGCTGCGGAAGTGCACTTCGCGTACTAGACTTGTACTACAAAGTTGCGATTTTCGAGCTGGAGCTGCGGAAGTGTGCTTCGCGCACTAGACTTGCACTACAAAGTTGCGATTTGGAAGTGTGCTTCGCGTACTAGACTTGTACTACAAAGTTACGATTTTCGAGCTGGAGCTGCGGAAGTGTGCTTCGCGTACTAGATTTGTACTGCAAAGTTGCGATTTTTGAGCTGGAGCTGCGGAAGTGTACTTCGCGCACAGACTTGTACCACAAAGTTGCGATTTTCGAGCTGGAGCTGCGGAAGTGGGCTTCGCGCACTAGACTTGCACTACGATTTTCGAGCTGGAGCTGCGGAAGTGCACTTCGCGTGCTAGACTTGTGTGCTACAAAGTTGGGATTTTCGATCTGGAGCTGCGGAAGTGTACTTCGCGTAGCTAGACTTGTGCTACAAAGTTGCGATTTTCGAGCCGGAGCTGCCAAAGTTCGAAAACACTGTAACACAATAATAACGTTCAACAAAGTACTAGGGCCAAGTAAAGCATCACCTATCCACGCAAGCTCCATGTAAGCCAGTCCACCGCAAACCCTTCCTCCATCATAGGCTCACTGGGTTCTGCAAGTTTCTACGCTTAGTGAAGATTTGACACGTGTGCTTCCATGAACATTCGAGAAAGCGTATGTAGCCCTTTGATGTTCTGTTCGCCTGCCCAAAGCCAGAGAGCCCCATGTGCGACCTGTTGACCGCTGTTTTGGCTTTCAGGGTGTGGCAGGTGTGTGCTAACTGTTCAGGGTTGACGGGGCATTCCGGCCAACACAGTAATGTGCTATCTGCCTAGGAAAAAAGTGCTAACTGATTGATACGCACTATACTACACGTGTGCTGAAAAGTTGCGACTTTCAAGCTGGAGCTGCCGAAGTGTACTTTCTTTACTACGCTTGTACTGGACTTTCGAGCCGGATCTGCTAAATCTACTTCCTTTGCTACACAAAGTTGCGATTTTCGAGCCGGAGCCGCCAAAATGTACTTCCTTTACTACGCTTGTACTG
Source organism: Effrenium voratum (assembly GCA_963377175.1). Classification (NCBI taxonomy): domain Eukaryota; class Dinophyceae; order Suessiales; family Symbiodiniaceae; genus Effrenium; species Effrenium voratum. The sequence continues at coordinate 2,217,337 of CAUJNA010001001.1, read as the reverse complement.
AAAAGTTGCGACTTTCGAGCTGGATCTGCCAAATCTACTTCCTTTACTGCATTTGTACTGAAAAGTTGCGACTTTCGAGCCGGAGCTGCCAAGGCATACTTCCTTGTAGTAAAAACTTGAGACTTCCGGGCAGGAGCTGCCAATGCGTACTTCCTGTACTACACTTGTACTGAAAAGTTGAGACGTCCGGGCTGGAGCTGCCAATGCGTACTTCCTGTACTACAGTTATACTGAAAAGTTGCGGCTTTCGAGCCGGAGCTGCCAAAGTGTACTTCCTTTACTACACTTGTACTGAAAAGTTGCGACTTTTGAGACGGATCTGCCAAGTGTACTTCCTTTACTACACTTGTACTGAAAAGTTGCGACTTTTGAGACGGATCTGCCAAGTGTACTTCCTTTACTACACTTGTACTGCATTGCGAAAGTTGCTCGTTTCAGAAAGCGTATCTCTGCCCACAACCAGAGAGGCATGTGCTAACTGTTGGTCGCCCCTTTCGGTTTCGGGGTGTGGCAGGTGTGTGCTAACTGTTCGGGGCTGACGGGGGCATTCCGGCCAACCCAGGGATGTGCTAACTGTGCCGCCTGCTAAAAAGTGCTAACTGATAGATACGCACTATAGTGTTCCGCCCATGAGCAAAGCGATCTTGATCCAATGGCTTTTCAGCAGACCACCCCAGCTCTCGAAGAAATTGCTGGGACCTTGGTGGAACCCTTGTGGAACCTTACCTCAAACCACCCCGGACCACCCTGCAGCCCTGGTGGACCCTCAAACCACCCAGACCACCCCGCAGCCTGGAACCCTGGTGGAACCCTGGCGGAACCCTTGTGAAACCTTCCTCCAACCCGCAGCCCTCGAACCCTGGTAGAACCCTCGTGGAACCTTACCTCAAACCACCCCGCCCTTGGGGTGCTTGCACCACCCCACAGCCGTGCAAACCTGGCGGAGCCCCGGTAAAACCCTGGTAGAACCCTGGTGGAACTGGTGGAAATCGTGGACCCCCTGGTGGAACGCTGGTGAAACCCTGGTGGAACCCTGGTGGAACCCTGATAAAACCCGCCACCCCGCCCTTGCAGAACCTCGTGAAACCCTGGTAAAACCTTGGTGGAACCCTGGTGGAACCCGCCCCGGACCACCCCGCAGCCCTTGCAGAACCTGGTGGAACCCTGGTGGAACCTTGGTGGAACCCTGGTGGAACCCGCCCCGGACCACCCCGCAGCCCTTGCAGAACCTGGTGGAACCCTGGTGGAACCTTGGTGGAACCCTCGTGTTGGGGAAAAAGAGGGGCGACCTCGGCATCGTGGGTTTTGCCGCACAGAACAGGGGCTTTCTTTTTCGCCTTTTCGCTCCGAGGCACGGGAGCCCGTGACCGAGGGGCGACAGGAAAGAAAAGACGCCGGCCGCCGCGCCGCGCGTAGCGAGCAGCGCGCTGGAAGTGCGATGAATCCTTGGGCTCCCAGCTTGTTAGGTTCCAGGGTTGAGTGGTAATTTCCAGGAAAACCCGCCAACGTGAGTTGTGGGCGAGTTTTGGTGGTTTGGGGCAACGCTCCAAATTACACAACCACATCCCTACTTGACCAGCAGCACACCCAACACAAATCAGCTCCAAGCCACCCCAAATCCACCCAAAGTCAGCCCTAAACCCGCCCAACAGCAGCCTGGATGTCAGCCCTTTGAAAACAAAACAGCTCTAGGAAAAAAACACCTCTACCCCACTTGGTTGGATTCAAAGATGGAGCACCATCAGCGTTCCACATGGCAATCTTCTGGTTCATTTCGCGTTTCAATGATTTGTTTTTCAAGGAAACCCAAAAGAAAGCCATCATCTCAACGACCCCCGATTTTGACACGTACCCATCCTTTCCAAGGCTTTCCAACTTGCGAGCAGAAGCCTTCCAGTTGTGGCAATGTGGGGTCAGCCCATTAGGGAAGCTCTCCCTGTAAGGATCCAGTACTACAGTGGTTGCACGTCCAACATTGCCCAGCGAGGATCCCTTGAAACCAGAGAAGTCAGAGCCAGCATCTCTTTCGTGGCCTTTAGGTGGCTCGTTGTTCGCGACCTTTGGGCTCAGCGACTCACTTCAGCCGTCTGGGCCTCGCTTCCGGAACCCCGCTTAAGGCAAGGGCGACGCGTGGCTCGAGTCGAGACCGATGGCCGGCACGTCGACAAAGATGTTGGCAACCGCAAATCGATATTAGCCCCGGATTAAAAGCTGACGACCATACTACTCCCAGAAAAGCCTCCTAAACTGACTCAAGTCCCCAAGCAAAGGGGAAATCAGCCCTGATTAGTATGGGCTCCGCACGAATCCAAAGTTGGAAAAGCAAGGGTTGAAACAAGGATTAGCTGGCAGGTAAATTGGTGGGCTACCAACCGCTTAGCTGACTCCCGGACCATCCAAGCAGGGTTGGGTGATTCAACCCTTTGTTACAGCATGTTTGAAGCACTATCGTTCAACCAGCCTGCTTTTTATGTCCCTTTCAAAGGGAGCAACAACGTCCAACCCTTCTACTTAGACGGTCCAGGACTTACCTAAATGGCTACTAATCCAGGTCGCCCACTTGGGGGACTTGGAACTATGTGAGAGGGTTATGACCATGGTCACCTCCTGACAAGGTTAGCCTCTTTTGGTAGTTGGGCGACCTTTGGCTTCCTGGGGCGACCTTGCCTGGCAGTGGGAAACCAATTGGCTTATATATAGGATAGACCAAATGTGGAATACAGTAAGAGCATATTTCTTTCTGTGCACCCCTTTGTGGGCCAGGTCAAATAAATCCACTTGGGAGGCGACGTTGAGAAGGCCCGAATACTGGGGGCGACTTTGTGTTGCTGTAGCTGGGTGAGAAATGACGCCTAGAACAGACTCCAAATGCCTACTTGGAGTTTTTTCAGCAGCGAGTCGTCTCAGCCGGCAGCTTCAGGCGGCGTCGGGCGAGCGGCACAAGTCGAGTCATCGGGCCAACTTGCGATGAGCCGGGCGGCTGAGCTGCGGAAAATGCGCCTTTGCAGTCGCACCTTTCTGAGGTGCAAAGGAGAATTTAGGCCTCAGGCGCTGGATGCTGTGGACATCGGTTTTTTTCCCCCCATGGGAGTCTATGTCGACCAATCCTGTGTTTGTTTCCTCGGATGTGCCATAAGCATGATATCCACAAACCACCCCTTAAAAAAAACACACACACACACACACACACACACACACACACGATGCGCGCCATAACCAGGTTCTTTTCTCGCCCTCTTGGCCCCGGAAACATCGCGACCTCGCGGCCTCGCGCCTTTGGAATGCTCTCAGGCGGCCAGTCCTCACGGACACCTTACGACCACCTGAGGTACAGCGCCGCTCTCAGCGAGTGACGGGCAGCGAAGCCCCAAGCCCCCCAGACCCAGAAACCAACGAAGGACCAATCGGGCGCACCAAGAGTTTCCGGCGTGCGATAAATTTGCAGTGGGCGAAACATGCTGGTTTTGTGCCTGGGATTCGCTGCAATTTCATTGGAGCCTAAAAGGGATGTCCTTTTTGCAAAACGATAGTCTGAAACTGAGGAGGTGCCAGGCTCCAGCTCTACATCTGGTCTTAGACTTTGTAGCATGCAGCACCTCTTGGCAAGACAATTGTGAAGAGCGCTTTGACGCTGTGATGATGCTACGCTAGTATCGGGGAACCCTGCTCTACTCCCTGACTCAGCGGTAAGGCCTCTAAGCTTGGTGGAACTGAAAGTCAACGGGATTTTTAGGCATTGCCTCTGTGGATGTGCCTGAGAAGTGGTCGAAAATCCTTGCTGGACCCCTGTCCTTCCATTTGCTAAATTGACGTGTGTTGATTGTTGAGTTCTGGACAATGTAAATCAATATGTCTACAATATATATATGTGCTATATATATATATATATGCTATATATATGTGTATATATATATATGCAATATATATATATATATATATGTATTGCATATACAAATATATGCTTACATGTATAATGTGTGTGTTATTGTGTGTGTGTGTGTGTGTTTTCTAGTGGCAGCTTTATTTGAGCATGTAATCAACCCTGTATGAGGTGTGTTCAGACGCGGGGTACCTCGTGTTGGACAGTTTGCACGTGCCAAACAAGGACGAGCTTTTGAAAGGAAACTCCGCTCAGCCACAGTGATTTGGGCATGTTTTGGCCTTTGTCCGACTGAGGATACAGATGGTGTCCAAACAACCGTGAACTCCCTGAGTTGTTTGTAGCCAAACCGGAAGGAGCACGAGAGGGCCATGTTTGTCGCCTATGTTGGGTCGGCCAGGTTGCCAACTGGCTCAGCTCCATTTGGCTAAGGTAGGAACCCTGGTAGCCTTGCCATGAGTTTGGCGGTTTAAGCAAAAACCTTGCTCCGCGTCGTAGAGTTCCCACGTGGGCCTGAGGCTATCCAGAGACCTGGAGGACCGGCCCTGTGACGAAAAGTGGGGTTTTCTTTGCTCCTTTTGGAGGGGTTTTCATTTAAAAAACATGTCCAAACAAAGGGTTGCCACCTTGATTTTTTTCCACTGACCACGGGGAGTCTGGGTTGAAGCCACGACAGCCAAGCGAGTTCTGGGGTTCTCTTCGATATTCCTCGTTTTGTCCAAACGTCTCAAGTCATTCAATTGAGGTGACCCCTTCTTCCCATGGCAGACCTTGGTTGGCAAACCAGTCAGGTTGCTGGGAAAGCTCTCACAGGCTCCGTGTTCCTTGACCCAAACCCACAGGTCGAAGGTCGCTGTCGGCCTTCTGATGGTTTTTGGGGGAGTTCAACGTGCGGTGACCCTCGATCTCCCTTGCGCTATGAAAGGATTCGCATGTGTCTCAAAATTGAGCACTACAAGTGGTTAGTCGCCTTTGTGGCTTCTCTTTAGACTCATCCAAATGGGGGTGCCCAACTTTGAGACATGTCAATTTGGCCCTGGAGCGTCCCAGTGGAATCGGGTTGCCATTGGCGCTCATGCCCATCTGCACGTAGAGCTTCGGAAGTGCCTGGCAGTGGGTGTAGCCACATCAAGCTCCAATCATAGGTTTCCTTTTTGGTGGTCTTGGTAGAAAATACATGGTGATTCCTGGTTTACCTGGTGGTTTAATCATCTGCCAGGGCTCAGGGCCATCTATTTCCCCTAAAAGGACGCCTATGGCTCCAATCAGAAAGCGAGAGCTGACTTGCCATGCCTCGCTCTGTTGAACCATGCAAGCTGACTTGGCCCAGGGTATGCATGGGATCCGGGGTCAATCAGCAAGGTTGGTGCCGGGTTCAAGGGTGAGCTGTAGCTGCAGCATTCGGATCCTTTGACGCGTGACTTCCATTTGCTTAAGAATATGTTCTTGTTGTTTTCCCCTGTTGTTTCACAAAAAAACTGTCACTACGTGAAATATGTGTTTTATTTCTTTTCCAGGGGTCTTCGCCAAATGGAAGTTGAACAAGTGGGGAGGGGAATCGCAGCCGCTAGGAGGCTCGTGAAGATCCTTGACAAAGAGGGGGCCACACTGGCATGGGAACCCGCTGCCGTGCTGCCGTGCTGCAACGGTTTGGGCACGTAGGCGGAAAAAGAGAGCGGCGCCCCAAAATGGTGGGGTTGCTTTGGTTTTCCAAGAAAGCCAACCTAACCAAGACACTTGTTGTTACTGTTTGTTGTTCGTATCATTTGGGCGCCAAACAACCCACGTTTGAACCCCACTGCCACTTTGCAAGCATGAATCCGGACCCACTGTAGCTGACCACGAACACCCTGGTGCAGTTCTTCTCAGTTCTTCTGTGTTGGTTGCAAGCATGACCAGCCACTTGCTCAATGCATGTTTCCTGACACAGGCGCCCCTCTTGCGGTGAGTGTACCCGTTACCCTTTGAATCTACGTATCCAAAAGGGGCGGGGGTCCTATTCAGAAAGCACTGCCAGGCGCCCGTGGCGATGTCGCCGGAAGGGCCCCGCGCTTAGTTTTGTCACTTACCGTCGGCAAAGATATGCCAGCACTTCAACAAGCTCGCTGAATTAAAGGATATGGCCACAGTAAAGACCCAGCTTTCCCAGCGGTTTCAAAGCATGTACCAGGTGATGTTTAGTTGTATCCTGTCCACGGCATCTGCAAAGGGGGAGTGTCCTTTGACTAGTCGGCTTGCATCCCTCTTTTTGGGTTTAGAACCAGACGCGCCCAACCCGACCCTCAGCTAGAATACTGATTTGGGATTGCTTTGGAAACGCTGTCAGATGTTCAATAGTATTGGTTGGGAGGCAAAAGCCGAGATAGTGACTTAGATGGACAAAACTCCCATCCGAGATGGATGACTGGGAGAAACTAACCACCCATCAACTGGCGCCTGGCGTGGATCTGTCCATCGACGAAATGTGTCTAGGAGCGAGGGCGTCACAAGAGTGAAGCAGATGGCACATGTCCCTTGAGGTGGGTAGGTAAAGGGGCTGGGGAAATTGCGCCGTCTACTGTCCACCAACAGAATCGGTGCCTGGCACCCCATCAAATTAGATTCGAGTATGTGTCAAAATAATTTCGGACCTCCAGAATGGGTAGTAAAAGGAAACCGAGCCTCAAAAACATTTCGTCCAGTATTCCCCCAGACAGCGATGCCCTTTCCCTTTTGGAGGTCCCATTGGAACCGACCACAAAGGGCTGGAAACCACTCGGGTACAATCCTTCTTCCCAAAATCCACTAAAACCCCAGGTCTGGGTTGCTTGAGGCTGGTGAGGCCCCAGGGCGGCTTCCGCTTGGAGGGCTCCCACCTGGGCAAAGTGGAAAAGGCGAGGAGTGTGTCTCCCCCAAAAAATGGCAGGGGGAGGTTCCTTTGGGCCACTCTTGAATGTATTGTTCATCGGAAGTTCGCAAAATAAAGGTGTCTCAAAGATAGCGAATCCCTCCCTTTCATGAGTGTTGGGGCAGAGGTGGGTGGTTGTCTCTTCCAACTGGTTGAACTAAGACAGTCTTTGACCACGTTGGATAGATCTTGCCGTTCCAAACAAATCTGAATTCCAAATCCAATTTGGAGTACCGGCAATCGAACCTCTGATTTGGGGAGTCCCTTTCGGGATAAGCGTCCGGTGGGACTCCCAACTTCTAGGCTTCCGGAGTCCACGCCTCGCTTGATTTGCGGGTGTGCGTCTTGCGGATGGCGAGAGTCAGCATAAGAGTGTAAACTCTGCGAACCCGTTTTGCACTGGGAGATGCACCAGTTTGCCATATATCCGAATGACCTTACGGGGGAAGAACTTGGATGACTATGTTTGGGAACCAATTTATACTTGTAATCGTTTGGATTGGCTGGGGGATTAAAAAGTACCCCTTCTGGTTGTGTAAATGGGAAACCACCCCCCAGCATCCATACCACCAAATTCAATCACCAACTAAGGAGAGGGTCAACTGCGGGCTACTAACCACTGAGCTATCCGGGGCATCCAAGTTTGGAGGTCTTCAAGTTGGTTGTCCCTGCGAATTGCCATTGTTGCTGCTAGTATTTACGTCCATCATTTAGTTGATCATGTTTGCGCCATGGGGGATTAAAGATTAACCCACCAATACTTTGCCCTGTCCATTTGAGCAACAGCACGGTTTGATCATGGCTTGTAGATCTTAAGAGTTGTGGTTTTCCTTTCGGTGTCCCTTCAACAACCGGGAAAGGGTACCCTCAAAACGACAGTTTTGAAGTGACACCAAAGGAAAGCCACCCTTTGGTTCCCTCAAAAAAAGAGAGGCCCATATGTCCAGCAAGCTTCCCCCTGAAGATCCCGGGCCGCATTCGAAGAGATACGTCTCGGACAGGCCAGCGCGCTGGAACGGACCGCCTCAGCGCGGGCGCTCAAGTGAAAGCGGGGGTGAAAGCGGCGCTGAAGCACCCAGACCCCCGGATCTGGCCCCCGTTGCTCGTGTTTTGGGGAGGGAAACCGCTTCAAAATCCAGAATCCAACACAAAAGGGGGAGCCTTGTACCATGGCCAATGGGGGTCTGGGACAATGTCAGACTTAGATCAGCTACGGTAGAATTTGCTGTAGTTGGTTTCTTACACAGGATGAACAAGGGGCTAGAGAGTTGCTCACAGGATTCTCTTAAACCGCAACGCGTGACTTCACTTGTAGGTCCTCCAGCGGCGGGGTCCCTTTAACTACCCTTATCAAGCTTCAAGCCGCCGCGCAGAACCGGACAATTGCTACACTGTGTGTGGTGGAGGTCCTTATATGTCCCTTTCTGTTCGATTTAAACTGCCCCTGTACCACACGACATCAGCATTCAGGGAGAACCAGGTGCCCTAGCGATGGTCGGTTGCCTCTCGGTTTCCTTCGCACCATCCAAAGAGGACTTTGTTCGAAGACCCCAGGTGTTTCATTGGGGGATGCTTCCTTGCCATGGGGTAGGGTGGATGAGTGGTGCGGAGGTTGTTGGGGATGCTTGATGCCACCCTGTCTCTCACACGAGGTCTATTAGAAGGCCCCCAAATGGTGGGTTAATCGGGGATGGTCTCAACCCGGGGTATTTTCCCTGGGAGATCCTAAGAGGGTGGAAACATGCCACATCAAGCGATCCTACTTCCCCCCTCCCCCGCCCCCCCACCAACCCCTACAACCATATCTAATCAACAAGGCAGATAAACCTCCAAGTTCTTGGGTGTGCACTGTAGGGTCCACGGCAGACCCACACTTGCAGCATTTCTGGCCATGTGGAAAGCGGCGAATTCCCTTGCAATTGTACATTTGGTGGTGTGCGAAACTTTAGGAAACCTTCTTAAAAGCTATAAACTTGGAACTGCCTCGTGGTGTCCATGCTTGGTCTCCCGTTTGATGGCGGGGCCCCCTGCTTCTGCGGTTCCGCGCCGGGCGAAGCGGGGTTCGAGCCAGCCTCCAATCGGCGGAGTCGGCGGGACCGGACTCAGCGGGAGCTATTCAAAGGCGCGACCATAGGCGTCCTTTTTGGCGGTTTTGGTCGAAAAATTGAGGGCGATTCCTGGTTTACCTGGTGGAATTTCATCTACCTGGCAAACCCATCTATTTCCCCTAAAAGGACGCCTATGGGCACGACGGTTCAAAGGCACGGCGGAAACAGCCTGATGGCACGGCCACTTTGCCACTGTGATGGAGCAGAAGAAGGTGCACATGCGTGCCCAAGCCATTTTGGCAGGCTACCATGGAGCATGTCAAGAGATTCCATCCGCAGTTTGTCACCTCGCTGGCATTGCTCTGCTCAGGGCGCTCGCGGAGGTCCGAACGCCGTCGAGATGGCCCTTCCATCCGACCTCCATTTTACCTGGCTGAGCCGGGTCGGGAAAAACACGGATCCTGATCGTTTGCTGCCGGTTTCGGCATTTGCTTGGGCAACATTGGTGTAGGCCTGTAGGCCACTGGCAACATCCCAAAATCCAGGTGTCTTCGAGGACATCACTTGTGTTAGTCAGGAAGTCAGGGACGCTTTGTGCGTTCAGAGAGGGCGGGGGGGCGGGGGAGCGGGGCGCAACGAGCCAATAAAGCATTGATCAAAGACCAGATTCCTTGAGGGTGTTGGCATTTTGATTACACATTTGCAAAACAAATCGTTAATTTGGATTTGCTTCCAACTTGTGAATTCCTGCGAATTCTACAGCTGTCATGTGTTCAGCGTCGGCAAGTGGTTAGTCACCTAAGGTTAGTCCAAATAGGCGAACCTAGGCGAATACCGGTTTCAAAGTGATGCGAAATGGATTCGCAACCATCCAAGCAGGTCATAGCCTAGGTTGATAACCATTTGCTTAATGGGCCAACATCTGGCTGTGGGTCAAAACCAATGGTTAATTTTTGGGGTAGGTGCACCACCCATTTTAGTCTATTTTCGTGGGGACTGGGATGTTCACTTGGTACGATTTGGATTTTGCCCCATGGCCATCTCTCAAATCCCCCAGCTACTCAGCCGCCAGGATCCCAGTTTCCGGAAGTGGCAGCAACAGGATGCCCAGAGCGTTCACGCGCTGAGGCGCCAAAGCGAGTTCGGCGGTTTTTAGGGGCGGGTTGGGTGCCAGGAATGCGCCCATCTGCCATTTGCTGCAAAATATGTTTTATATGTTCCCTTGTTGATTCTAAAGGGAGTCTATCACTACTGGAAATATTCTAGTTTTTCCAGGGAGTTTAGCAAATGGAAGCAATCCTGAGACTATGTAAGCAACAAATGCTTAAAAGTCTGGGTTGGGCGTGATTGTTGACCCACCGCCTGCTTTTGGGCCCATAAGCCAGCAGGCAACATGAGGTGAAAAGATAAGTTCGGAAGGTGGAAAAACCCTCTCAAGAAGAACTGATTGATGGGGGAGTGTCACATGGTGGAGGGGGTGGCGTTGGAATCACCACTCTCAAGGCAAGAAGTCAGCTCAGCCCGAAGCCTCCTGAAGGAGAAGAACTGATTGATGGGGGAGTGTCACATGGTGGAGGGGGTGGCGTTGGAATCACCACTCTCAAGGCAAGAAGTCAGCTCAGCCCGAAGCCTCCTGAAGGGGGCGCCCTTCATTGGCTTTGACGCTCACTAACGTGGAACCTGACCAAGGGGGGCGGGCCAGAAAGACCACTTTCTCTGAAAGGTTCCGTTTGGTGGGTTCCATATATTTTGAAAGGAGACTAAAGGAAGACCCAGGCTCTATTCGAAGTTGACGTGAGCTTCCCTTAATGGAGATTGGAAAATGTGTGAAAGTGAGTGACTCTGGTTGGATCGCAGGTTGGGCCAACCCCTTTGAATGTTCAAGCACTTGTTCAGACCACCTTCCTTTCAAGTTTCCCCCAAAAAAATGTGAACCATGCCCAATCCTGATAATACAAGATGGACCTGGGTACTTCAAAGTGCCACTATTCAGATAAGTCACCATGTTCGGAAGAACCCAAGTCACTGGAAGTCTGATAAGTCCTATTATTAAAGTGCCAGTGCCACTTTCATGATGGAATACTTCACTGTTCGTCGTGGTAAACGACTCGTCACTCTTCAGATACCTTCCCGCTTCCTTCGCACCTCGACTCACCTCGTCTCGCAGGCTGCTGAAGAAGGAGCGGCGGAACCCCTTCGGCAGCTGGTACGACGGCTCCAAGGCGCAATTTTCATTGAGCTATCAATGGCGACCGTGCTCAAAGAAAATGGGGACCCACCTCAACAGTGGTTGGTGGACAGATTTTTGTTGGCGCAAATGATGTCCAGCAAAGAGTTGCCAACTCAGTGTGACCCCCACGTGGCTATGTGTCAAAATAGGGAGTTCCCCACAAAAAGACAGGCGGTTTTCAATTTAGCTCCCTTAATCCGCCTGAGTCCGGCCCCCTCAAAGAAGCACCCATGCCCTGGCTTCCCGCGATCGGGGGCTGAGTCGGACCAGCCCAGTTTAGCTATATGGCTGTTAGTTTCAACTAGGGAACCACCTCCAAAGTAGAACCCAACAGCCCATCGGCTTTTGGAGAAGTCTCCTCTTGAAACCTCCTTATCGGGGTTCCATCCCAGCTCGGGGGAAGGTAAGGCTCTCGGCTGTTAAACCCAAGTTTGCACCTGACCCTGGGCTCGTCGTTTTGGGGGAAACCCTCTTCCTTTTTTTTCCCGTCGCTAGGTTGTCGAGAAGATCGGCGGCGTTGCCACCAACGACCCCTGCGCTTTCCCCCCCTAAAGCCCTAAGGCGGGGCGTCACGTGTCGCTCGCTGCCTGGATTGCATGCGTTCCACGCAAACCCCTTTGCAGGGTATCCAGGGAAGCTCAGGGGTTGAGGGCTCTCTTCCCTCATCTTTGCGCACACATGCCCCATGGCGGGAATTTCCTTGTCAATGAGGTTGGCACCCAGAAGCAAAGCGCTGGGTCTCCGCGGGGTGGCGTGGTTCAGGTGAGCGATTTGTCCAAACGGCCTGGGAGAATCCGTGGCTGATGCATCAGCTCCTAAAGCGATTCTCGGCTTGTTTCTGGGTTGTCGGTTCTTTGGTTCTCTTCTGGTGGCTGCAAAGACTTGTTTGCCAACAGGCGTTGGGGATAGCTGTTTGTGCAGCAGGTCATCGACGTCAATTTTGCTATGTGGGGTGGGACAGCCAAGCTGTCTAGCGGGACTTGATCGAGCCCATTTGAGAAGGTCCATTTGTTGTTGAAGCTTTCCTCTTCCCCACAAGCCTGGAACTGGCCAGCTTGGATTCGGAAGGCTACCATCCTCGCAAAAACAAGGCCCCTTGTCCACTTTGCTTGGAAAGAAAACGGGTTACCCTGGGCCAAGCACTTGGGGGGAGGCCGCAGCCATGTCGTGAATTCCAAATTCGGCAGGCGCCCCAAGGGCCCGCCTTGCGGCTTGCGGCTTGCGGCCGGCAGTCGATTCCCAGGCCTCCAGTACCTCCCGAGCGCTTGTTTCCCCATGGCCACGAATGCCTTGGGGGATCATAAGGGTTGTAAGTGGTGAGTTGCTTCCCTTAGCTGAATCCATTGCATGTGAGCAGGCATGGTCATATCTAGGCGAACTACTTCCTTTCCCACAACCTGCTTACCTCACTGCCTGAGTGGATTGGCTCATAACCCGCCAAGATAAGCAACATGCAACTCACTTCCCCATCCCTTCCATAGTTTCTGGACGTTGTTGTTTTGTTGGCCACGGGGAGGGGGAGGGATCATTTTAGTACAAGTCTCGACTTCGGGCCAATCCATGGATGTGACTTTTGTAGGTGACCTTGGGAGTGGTTTCCAGTTTTACTTCAGTACTATGGGCAACACCTTGGACATCCAACCCAGTCGACCGGATGTGTTCAATTTCTACTTTTCAGCTTTGGCTCCCAAGCGGTTCACCTGTAGTGCTAGAGACAGCCCAGTTGATTTAGCGCAGCCCCTGAGTGATGTGCATGCGGGGGGGAACCCGTTTTTCAGTGAATCCGGATCACTTTGATCGCCACAATTCGCCAGATTCATTCATGAGGGACTGTCGTTTTGAAAGATGGAATGTCAAAAGCTTGGATTCAGACCCCTTTTGAAGGGCGTGGATTCAACCCCTGTTTTAGGTGGGCCCGCGGGGTTGCTTCAACTCACTTCCTCACTTGGACTTGGTCACTTCAGGGGAAGAACCATGTTCAGGGCAAGCAACAAATTGAACATGTGAGGGCCCTGTGGACGTCATTTGGGTTAGGACTCCTGCCCACCACCTGTTGAGGCGGTGTCCCGGTGTCCGATTCATGGCCGTGTGCCTCAGCACTTGCCGCAGGACCTGTTCAAGCGTGAAACCGCTTTTATGTAAGTGGCCATGAGCCTCAAGAGTAGTCTGTGACCATGTAGATCATGTCCGAAGCATGTCTTGCCAGCGGCCCTTCTTTTCAGAAAACCGGCGTTCACCCCCAGAAGGAAGCTGCAGGTTGTGGTTTAAGAATTGAACAGCATGAGGAGGCACCGACCTAGGAGAAAGCGAGCCGCCACTTCCATTTCTCTCCAAGGCTCTGGGATTGATGTTGAGTTCGGGGCCCGAAATGGAGGACATCACAAGATTCATGTCCACCAACCCACTTTTGAGGTGGTTACTCCTAAGTGTCATGGCCCTATGGACCCGCGGTGCTTTTCAGGATTCAGCTTTCGACCCGTCCCAGCCAGTCTGTCACCAACATCAAGTCTCCAGGCCATGCGGCCACACGCGCCTCGCGCGAGGGAAAGCATGGCTGGAGGAAAAGTGTGGCATGGGAAGCGTGCGGCGGCTGCGTATTCTTTCAAGGGTTTTGAGGCTTCAGGCTGTTTTGGCCTCAGAAGCTGCTTTCCCAGGGCCTTCTACAACAGGAGCAGCGCACACTTTTCACTCTGGGTTCTACTCCCAGTAGCATCAGGGCACGGCTGACATGCACCTCACTGTAGCCGCGTTTGGTTAAGAAAAGTCAGCAGCATGTTGAGACCGTCTTGTCCTTTGGCTGAACTGAAGTATTTCTTTACCCCGCTTTGCCCCTCCCCAGCCAGAAGGAAACGCAGGCACCCTTCGGACGTTTTCTTGCAAGGCGCTGCCAATATTGCTCTGAAGCCCAGTACCAAGAGTTGAGTACGAGTAGCTCGCATCTCCGAACTATTCCAAGACGAGAATCTAGTCAAGGGCATGTGAAGCACTGAGACTTCGTGTACCGGGAGGACCGCTCCAGTCTCGACAGGTATGGTGACAGCTCGAATCCCACCCCGCAAGACCACGTTTTTTTTATGGGCCGGAGTGTGATCAACACCCACTCAGCAACAGTGTTTCAAGTTGAAACAGTCAAGGACAGCCTTTGGGCTTTTACGGGATCCTCGGCATTGCTCAGGGTTTTCTTGAGGCTCCTTGCAATTCACCTGTGGAAGAGCGCTGGTTCGGTTTATTCTAGGGGTACTTCCCCCATTCTTTCCAAGGATCCTTCTTCCTAGAACACCTCCAAGGACCTCATAAATCTAGGGGAAGCTTCCCCATTCTTTCCAACCATCGTTCTTTTCAAGAACTTGCCGTTTTCCCTGGATGTCTGGATTGCAAGCGAGACAGAGACACCGGAACCCGAGGATTGCTGTGGCCCCGAACCGTTTTCGGCCTGAATCCCTGGTTGTGGGTGGGGTCTAGTCCGCCTGGACTTAGGCTCTGGTGTTTGTGCTTGAAACTCGGGTGAAAAAATATGGGTCAATTTGTTGGCGTGCCCTTTTTTGAGGCTTAGAAGGAAACCGAAGGCCTACATTGCTCCGGGAGACTTGTCGCGTGGTGAGCTTTGCCTTTGCCCACAGAACGGGGACTTACCATTGCTTTGGTGGGTTAGAACCATGGTTGCCAGCCTAGCGATGTCCCGGAGCATCTAAGTTCAGACCGCAGTTGGGGCGGTCTGCGCTTGCAGACCAACCCGTGTATCGCGCTGGAGCGGCGTTACCAGGTAGGTTGCGTCCTCCGTCCCAGTTCGACACCCTTGAACTCCTTTTCTTCCATTTGAGTCCTTACAAAAGCGCCCCCGTCCCCCCGTTTTCCTCAGTTCGACCCGAGGTCTCATGTTTTGGGAAAAGATCGTTGTCCTTGTTTCCGCTGTTCTCTTGCCTGCTTGGTTGGCAAACCTTGCTCGTTCGATCATTTGAGGCTTTGGCTGTTCAAAGACATAGGTTTGCTGCTGTTTCACCAGCCACCATGCATTTCCTACGGCATCAACAGATGCGAAGTGAAGACACGGTTGATAGCTGCCTAGATGAATTAGCTGCGCCAGACAGCAAAGCAAATAATTGTGTCATTCCAACCGCAAACGCTCCACTAGCGAGCTTTTGAGAAGTTGCCATGTCGGACTACTACAAGGGCCAGCGCCGGTTCGCACTGGGAGGCGCGAATCAGATGCGAGAAGCATGCGTTTTTGTTGTGAGGTGGCCTTTGACATACCTAGGTCCCCGAGCTAGGTGCCCTTTCACCCTTTTTGGGGAGGGTTCTCCTACCAAAATAGACTACCGAAAAAAAGGGTACCCTTATTCTAACCTCTCTTCTGGAGGACCTAATACTGTGAATGGACAAAATCTAGCACCAGCTCTGTCTCACTCCTCGGAATTCCATCACAATTGCAGGATGCCGCCCATCCACAGTCACAGTATGGAGCATGAAGAGCTTCTTTTGCTAGCGAACGGAAATGTGTGCTAGCTCAGTTCAAGTGGATTAATGACAAGCGTCGCACGTGAACGTTTTCTTTTCCCCTGGTCCGCCTGATTCACTCACAGAGCCCTCTCAATCGTTTCAGCCTTCCGAATCTAGCTGCAACCTCGTCACTCCGAGTTCCCACGATATCTTTCTCTCCACTTTCGAACAACTGGGCTGGGCCGCTTCCGAAAAGAACCTCGCTTGCACCAGAGCGAATCAACCTTTTCACCTTTGACATGTTCCACCATTTGTCCTCTTCGATGCTTTCCTGTTTGGCCGCAAACTGCTGCGTACCCTCCAAGCGTGGAAGTGCACCACACCTTTTTGAAGACTCTCTCCTTCTCAGCTCCTTCGGGTGAGGATGTGGCGAGGACTCCCAAGTCGTTACATCTACCTTACGTCGCCAAAACAAAATCGAAAGAAAGCCAAACAAAACACAGAAGAAAGAAAACCGGAAAGTCGAAGTCAAAAGGGGCCATGTTTTTCAAGGGAAAGCCAAAGGCAAGCCGTTGGTGACGTCGGTTCTCAGCTGCCAACGCTTCGAAAGACTCGCAGCTTCGCTTGCGCGCGGAAGCGCAGGCAAGGGCTGGACGGTAGTTCTGGGCACCGTGGTGTCCCTGAGCTACATCAGGCGGGAGGTCCCTGCAAGAGGTTCATACTGTGGATGGTTGCGAAATCCAAACCCCGCAGCACCTATGAAACCCTGGAATGATGATTCCTCTGTAAAACCCAAACAAACAATGGTTTCCTATTGTTCATGATTCACAATGTTGACCCAGGATCTAAGTAGAACCCGTCCCATCATTAGGGCGTGTTTCCTCTAAACGTGATGAATCCCCACTAAAAGGGGATATTAATCAACCAGGGGTTTAGTAATCCGGGGTTAGCATTTCTGGGTCCCTGCAAAGTTGCACCCCTCAGCTCTGGTTTTACTTGTCCTCCAGATGTCTGCCAGGATGGATCTCGTTTCTATTTTAGACGTTGAGGTTCACCAAAAAATATCGCCCAGAGTCCAACCTATGAATTCTGGGTTGGGGCGCTGAGGTGGCCCACTTTCCATGAGCCAAGGGAGTCCAGAAATCCCGGAACTGGATGCAGCGGACTTGGATCTTGGGCGCCCCTCGGGAGCTCGACTCACTTTGGGATTTTGGGAGGGCCCAAAACCAAGGGGTCCACGGTGACGAAAGGAGCCGGCCAGGCGGGGTTCGGGTTGAGAGGTTGCATGCCAGACTTCAGGTGGTGAGAAGCAGCATGCACAAAACCTTTGGAGGCAGTGCTTGGCGCTGCGAGTCTCGAGCACTCCAACTACGGGGAGATGCGGGTCCAAGTGGCCTTAGAGGCTTCCATTTGCTGAAACGAATACATGTTATCTTCCCTTGTTGGTTTTTAAGGGAATCGATTTCACTACCGGAAAGTGTTTTGTGTTTTTTTTTCCCCAGGGGCAACAGCAAATGGAAGGTTGACCAGTTCCTGCTTAGGTATCGAGGGATCCTTGGGCAAGGACTCGCCACATTTCCACCTTCGCCCTGAGAGGAGGGTGGTTCGCTCTCGAGTCGCTTGGCTCATAGCAGCTACGCCACCTGCATCAACTTCAGGCCAGCACAGCAACGAAAAAGCACACGGCTCCAACAAAACCATACTCTTTGAGGTGCTTTGTGGGTTTGATGCTCAAAGAAATCCCTCCGAGATCCTGTCGGTTTGTGCCCCAGCCTTCCAACCCCACCACCCGCCATGGCGCTGGCGCTGGCCCTCGCGGCCCTCGCGGCCCTCGCGCCGCTGGCCGCGGCGACCGCGGCGGATGCGCCGGACGCGGTGCCGGCACTGCCCGGGGTGGTGAGTCTGAAGCCAGGGGCCCAGTGGAACCCCGGGAGAGCGGCCCAGCGGAGAGGGGATATTTGTCAGGGACCTGTGGGGCAGGTCGTATTGCTCCATGTTTTTGGTTGTTTGAATGGGGTTGTTTGGTTCTGTTGTTTTTTACATACTGATATGTTTAGTTGGTTGGTTGGTTGGTTGGCTCTATTGTTTTTAGCGTTTCAGTTGTTTGTTGGTTTCTTGATCGGTTGTTTGGTTCTGTTTTTATTAGATGCTGATTTGTTTAGTTGGTTGTTTGATTGGTTGGTTGGCTCTACTGTTTTTAGCGCTTGAGTTGTTTGGTTGGTTTGTTGGTTTCTTGATCGGGTGTTTGGTTCTGTTTTTGTTAGATGCTGATTTGTTTAGCTGGTTGGTTGATTGGTTGGTTGGCTTTGTTGTTTTTAGCGTTTGAATTGTTTAGTTGGTTGCGTGATCGGCTGTTTGGTTCGGTTGTTTTTAAATGGTGTTTTGTTTAGTTGGTTGATTGATTGGTTGGTTGGCTCTGCTGTTTGTTAGCGTATGAGTTTTTTTGCTTGGCTAGTTGGTTGCTTGATCGGTTGTTTGGTTCTGTTAGTTTTAGATGCTGATTTGTTTAGTGGGTTGCTTGATTGGTTGGTTGGCTCTGTTGTTTTTGGCGGTAGAGTTTTTTTCAGTTGGTTAGTTGGTTGCTGGATTTTACATGCTGATTTGTTTAGTTGAGTGTTTAATTCGTTGGTGTGCGCTGTTGTTTTTTAGCGTTTTAGTTTTTTAGTTGGTTAGTTGGTCGCTGGATTGGGGTTGCTGGGTTCTGTTGTTTTTAGATGCTGATTTGTTTAGTTGAGTGCTTGATTCGTTGGTTGGCGCTGTTGTTTTTTAGCGCTTGAGTTGTTTGGTTGCTTAGTTGGTTGCTGGATTGGTTGTTTGGTTCTGTTGTTTTTAGATGCTGTTGTTTAGTTGGTTGTTTGAGTGGTTGGTTGGCTCTGTTGTTTTTGGATGCTGATTTGTTTAGGTGAGTGTTTGATTCGTTGGTTGGCTCTGTTGTTTTTTAGCGTTTCAGTTTTTGGGTTGGTTAGTTGGTTGCTTCATCGGTTGTTTGGTTCTGTTATTTGTTAGATGCTGATTTGTTTAGTTGGTTGGTTGGCCTTGTGGTTTTGTGCAATTGAGTTGTTTAGTTGGTTAGTTGGTTGCTTGATCGGGTGTTTGGTTCTGTTGTTTTTGGATGCTGATTTGTTTAGGTGAGTGTTTGATTCGTTGGTTGGCTCTGTTGTTTTTTAGCGTTTGAGTTTTGGGTTGGTTAGTTGGTTGCTTCATCGGTTGTTTGGTTCTGTTATTTGTTAGATGCTGATTTGTTTAGTTGGTTGGTTGGCCTTGTGGTTTTGTGCAATTGAGTTGTTTAGTTGGTTAGTTGGTTGCTTGATCGGGTGTTTGGTTCTGTTGTTTTTGGATGCTGATTTGTTTAGGTGAGTGTTTGATTCGTTGGTTGGCTCTGTTGTTTTTTAGCGTTTGAGTTTTGGGTTGGTTAGTTGGTTGCTTCATCGGTTGTTTGGTTCTGTTATTTGTTAGATGCTGATTTGTTTAGTTGGTTGGTTGGCCTTGTGGTTTTGTGCAATTGAGTTGTTTAGTTGGTTAGTTGGTTGCTTGATCGGGTGTTTGGTTCTGTTTTTTTTAGATGCTGATTTGTTTAGTTGGTTGCTTGATTGGTTGGTTGGCTTTGTGGTTGTTTGCAATTGAGTTGTTTAGTTGGTTAGCTGGTTGCTTGATCGGTTGTTTGGTTCTGTTCGTTTTGGATGCTGATTTGTTCAGTTGGTTGCTTGATTGGTTGGTTGGCTCTTTTTTTTGCGGCGGAGTTTTTTAGGTGGGTTAGTTGGTTGCTGGTTTGGGGTTGTTGGGTTCTGTTGTTTTTAGATTTGATTCGTTGGTTAGTTGGTTGCTTGATAGGTTGTTTGGTTCTGGTAGTTTTAGATGCTGATTTGTTTACTTGGTTGCTTGATTGGTTGGTTGGCTCTGTTCTTTTTTTTAGCGTTTGAGTTTTTTAGTTGGTTAGTTGGTTGCATGATCGGTTGTTTCGTTCTGTTGTTGTTAGATGCAGATGTGCTTAGTTGGTTGGTTGATTGGCTGGTTGGTGATGTTTCTCAGATGTTTGATTGCTTGGTTGGCTTTGTTGTTTTGAGATGCTGATTTGTTTAGTTGGCTGTTTGATTGATTGGTTTCTCCATTGTTCTTCGATGTTGTTTTTTTCTTGGCTGCTCGATTGTTTGTTTGGTTCTGTTGTTTTTAGATGCCAATTATTTTAGTTGCTTGTTTGATTGGTTGTTTGGTCCTGTTGTTTTTAGATGCTTTTTTTTTTAGTTGCTTGTTTTGATTGGTTGTTTGGTTCTAGATGTTAGTTGGTTGGTTGATTGGTTGGTTGGTTCTGTTTCTTTCATGCTGGTTTTTGGTTGGTTGGTTGATTGCTTGGTTGGCTTTTCTTTTAGATTCTTGTTTGGTTGGTTGGTTGGTTGATAGCTTTGTTGGCTCTGTTGTTTTTAGATGCTGATTTGTTTAGTTGGCTGTTTGATTGATTAGATTCTTCATGGTTCTTCGATGTTGTTGATTTTCTTGGCTGCTCGATTGTTTGTTTGGTTCGGTTGTTTTTAGATGCTAATTAATTATTTAGTTGCTTGATTGATTGGTTGTTTGGTCCTGTTGTTTTTAGATGCTATTTTTTTTAGTTGCTTGTTTTGATTGGTTGTTTGGTTCTAGATGTTAGTTGGTTGGTTGATTGGTTGGTTGGCTCTGTTTCTTTCTTGGTTGGTTGATTGCTTGGTTGGCTCTGCTGTTGTTCAGTGTTTTTTGTTAGTTGGTTGTTTGATTGGTCATTTGCCTCTGTTGTTTGTAGATGTTGTTCTGTTGTTTGTTGTTGGTTGTGTGATTTGCTGGTTGGCTCTCTTTTTTTAGATTCTGTTTTGGTTGGTTGGTTGATAGCTTTGTTGGCTCTGTTGTTTTTAGATGCTGATTTGTTTAGTTGGCTGTTTGATTGATTAGTTTCTTCATTGTTCTTCGATGTTGTGTTTTTCTTGGCTGCTCGATTGTTTGTTTGGTTCTGTTGTTTTTAGATGCTAAATATGTTAGTTGCTTGTTTTGATTGGTTGTTTGGTTCTAGATGTTAGTTGATTGGTTGATTGGTTGGTTGGTTGGTTCTGTTTCTTTCATGCTGGTTTTTGGTTAGTTGGTTGATTGCTTGGTTGGCTCTGCTGTTGTTCAGTGTTTTTCTTAGTTTGCTGTTTGATTGGTCGTTTGGCTCTGTTTTTAGATGTTGTTGTTTGTTGTTGGTTGTGTCCAGTAGAAAGGGTTGCTTAGCTGTTTTGTAACGGAGCCAGGTCCAAAGTAAGATAGATGTCCACTTCCTTTTGTCCTGTTGGAGGGTCCCCTTTAGCCACTAAGGAGGCGTTCCTTTTTGGAGGGAGTTGCCTTTTTTGGGAGTGTCCCTTGAAAAAACTTGAAAAAAAAAGGGGGTGTGTTTTTCCCGTGGAAGTTAGAGGTCTGTGGGACAGGATGGGAGGCCAACACGTCAGATGTCTTTACCAGATTTTGTTTGTGTGTTGCGATTGTTGCAATCTCTGACACTGACATATTTGTTGCCTTCTAGTAGAAGGGACCAGTTGGTCAATGGGTGAGGCGTTGCCTTCTCGAGCCAAGACCAAGGCTTGCCCGGCCCTCTCTGGTCCTTTGTTGTTTTGAGACAAAGCTTTCACTTGTGCCAAACAACGTTTTTGCCAAACGTGTCCGTTACCTGTGCCTGAAAACCCAGGCCCACTCCAATTGCTTTCCTTTCTGAGGAACAAGCACTTCGCTGGCTTCGCGGAGGTGAATTCCACCACCGACAGGCTGAGTGAGATTTCGCCGTCCAATGCTTGGGCTACCGCGGGTGCCGATTATACAAGTCACCCAACCGCACGGCAAACTCAACTAAAGTTTGAGAGGTTCCTGGTTCCCTTGCTTGTAATGTTTAATTAGCGGCGGACTCAAAACTAGGAATGGGGCCCCCTGTTGGGAAGGGCTTAAGCCTACCCAAACAAGAAATGGATTCAAGCATGGTCAAAAGTTCCTTTGTCCACAGTAAGTCAGGATTTCCTGACGCGAAGCACAAACAAACGTCTTAATCCCAAGCCATCGTTCAATTTTCCCCAGCAGTGTCCCCGCGTACATGCCCAAAATGATGGTGTCATGAGCCCATGTTTGGGTCGGAAAGAGACTCCAGCGATGTTTGCAAGCTAATTAGCATTATGCCCTCCACTTCGCATGGTGCAGAATGTCGTCCATCATCATCCACCGCTCGGTGGATGGCCCAGGGGGGAATTTTGGGAAACAGCATTCCTTGGCTTCCTGGGTGCGATCAAGTAGCTCATGTTTAGTTTTGCCGAAAGGGGAATGTGCTGTTTAGCACCCATATCCTACTTAGAATCCATCGTTTGAGTCAACCAATCTCTCTTTATGCCAGTAGAGCCGGCTTTGCAAAGCCGGAGGGCAGAAGTTTGAAAAAGATAAAGATGCAGATGAGTCATCCTTATCATTGTTTTAATCGTGTTGTTTTCTCTTTTTCTATGTGTCATGTTGATTTTGTTGTTATTATTTCTTTATTTTCTTTCTTTTCTTTATTTTCTTTCCTGTATTTCTTTCTTTCTTTCTACCTCTCTTTCTTTCTACCTCTCTTTCTTTGCCTATCTATGTATTATCTATCTATCAACCAATCTACTAATCTGTCTATCAATCTGCCTGCCTGCCTACCTACCTACCTGCCTATCTTTTTTCCCATCTGCAAATCAACCAGTATGCTTTGTCTATACTACACCCATGCATATACATATATAGATCCAGCCATATCTAACTGCCTAACTATCTGTATAACTACCTGCGTATCCATATATCTATCTATACAATGTATATAATAATAATAATAATCATAATAATAATAATAATAATAATAATAATAATAATAATAATAACAATAACAATAACAAAAATAATAATAATAGTAATAATAATAATGATAATAATATATATATATATATATATGCATGTCCTTTCTCAAGCCGCAGCAAATCAGTTCCGGAGGGCTCTCTTCTTTTTGTCCGCGTGGCTTTCGTTTTGAGGGGCTCATCTGCGTTCGCAAGTAAGGCACTGTTACCTGTTCTGAAGCTCGGGGACGCGGGCACACGGCGGGCACGCATCTAATCTTTACTGTCTACTTCTATTTGCTGAAATCAATATGTTTGACTTTCCCCTGTTGGTTTTAAAGGGAATCTATCACTTCTGGAAATATTTATTTTTGTCCAGGGGCCTTAACCAAATAGAAGTCTACCTCTTTAAACCCATTGAATCTCACATTCTGCCTATCTACGCAGCTATCCTATCGAGGCTCTTTTCTGTCTATTGCTCTATCTAATCTCACATTCTATCTGTCCATTTGTCTACTTTTCTATCTTCTGTTGATCTATCTATTTGGCAATATGTGTTCTGTACGTATCCCTTGCTATCGACTTATGAAGTTTATCTCACTTTCTATCTGTCCTTTTTTTTCCTAGTCTCAGTTTCTACCTATGTATCTTCCTTTCCATCTACCCGTTTGCCTATCTGTCGAATCGTGCTTTCTGTTCTCGAACTTATGCTGTGCCTGCCACTAAATCCTCGCAATGTGCTGCGCCTTCCGTGCACCTGGGCCTTTCAAAAGTGCAGCGCCTGCCACGATTTCTGCAATGCGCTGTGCCTCTCACGACATCTACACCTCACCTGCCACGCAAACACAAGTCGCGAAAAGCGCAACAAAACCGTCTGTGCCGATGGGCCCGGCTCCGAGAGCTCCGAGCCGTCTCCGACCAGGCGTCAGGCCAACTTTCAAGCACCCGAAAAAGCTTGACGACCCTTGTCCTCCAACAACTCCCTTCCATAATGTCTGGGCGTTTCTTGAGATCTGTTTCATGGCAAACCAAAGTATCCTTAAACCACCCCAAAAAGGGATCCAACGCAAAAAACAGACCCTTGTTCCGTCTATTGGGATGATAACGTGGCTGCTCGCTAGTGTGACCTTGGCCCTTTAGACTTTTGGAAAGCAAATCAAATGGCTTTTTCCATCAAAGCCTACAAAAGGACAGACCTTTGACTCAGGGGAAGAGGGAAGAGCAACGCAGAGAACCTGCGTGCTCGTCCCGACCCACCTTGCTCGCACAAAGACTCCCGGGCCAGGCAGCTCTTCTATTGGTTTGTGGAGGCGGCGACGGGGAACACGCCTGGGGCAACTCAACCCAAGCGGGAAGCTGCTGGGTCGCGGGGGCCGGTGGTTTGGCTGGGTCGGGCAGCATTGGCAACATTGGGTGTGGGTCAAAATTAAACCACTAGTGGACAGGTGAGTCACTGGGCGCAGAGGTCTTGATTTGATCATGACGTTCTGCTGGCATTTCTTGCATGTTTTGATTGTTTAACTTGGTGCTCTTGTATGTGGGAAGTGGGAACGAAACAAGAGGTCAATCTTCTCCTCGCCTGCGGACAGTGGTGGTTCTAAAAAGGTATATCCAGCACCAAGAATTCGTTAATTATGACGACGCAGTCAGTTTTTAAGAAAATGCAACGAAGACTGACGTTGCCAAGCAAACAGCTTTGAGGGAAAACTGTACGAGCAACGCAGAACACTCCCAAAAACACAAACACAATGACAGAGTCCTGCGGAAGGCAGAGCAAAATCAAAGCACAAACACATCACCAAAGGCAAACGTAGACAAACCAAGAAGTCAAAAAGCATCGGCGACGCACTTTCGGCGTGTTTGCATCGGTTGACAATGGTCCAATGTTTTGTTCAATCTGAGTTTCGACCAAACGTGTATGTGTTGCAAATGGATTACAGCAGAGATACAATGTGCAGTCTCATTCCCTTGTCACCCTCATTTGAACACTTATTTGGCTGTTGTTGGAACAAGTGCTTCAGAGCGTCATTTGGGTGTGATTTTGTTGACAATGCTGTGTCGGGGAATTGTTTTAAAGGGAAACAACGGGGAAAACCGAGATTGCGGGGCACCCCAATTTCAACGCGGACATGTGTTAAAGTCCATACCGATCTCGAACTTGTAGAGAAACTAGTATGGAGGAGGTTGTCTGACATTGAGGACCCTTTCTCGTGGATGTTTTTTTGTCCGCCTTATTTGGGTTGAAAGTTCAGGGCTGTTGTGCAGAATGTGTCAGCGGCCTCTAAAGGTTTTTGTGTTCTGTTCATTAAATCCGAACTTGCTGAGTGCAATGGCGTATTCCCGGCAAAACCACCTGGCACGGATCCCGCCGTTTTGGGTTTGGTTCATCCGTTCATCCCATGTTGGGTCGGGGGAGGGGGTCTCTGTTGTTCAAGGACTTTCTGGTGGAGTGCAGTTTGTGCACCGAGCACTGGGATGCGGCTGATTAGGACCCTAAATGGGGAATTCTTTGTGGCGGCTGGGTCCCTGAATGTGTTGCAAACCACAAGTTACTCTGTGGGCAAGGCAAGAAATTGTTTATCTCAGGCAATAATCCAGTCATATCGTAATGTGTCATCGCGGGAGTTTGAGCAAGCACTGCTCACTTGTTTACATATGTTCTAGCTGCTAACACATGTTCTCCAGTTTGAATCCTTTCCAGGTCTAATGCGCGTACAGGGCTATGTATATATATATATAACATATATATATATATATACACATGTGTGTATGAGCATTTGTTGTATGCATATAAAGAGAGAGAGAGAGAGGGGGAGAGAGAGAGAGAGAGAGAGAGAGAGCGAGAGAGAGAGAGAGAGAAACATAGTGGAACCCCTAGGTATGATTGCTCTCTGTCAACAGATGACCAAATCACAAGTGTCGAAAATTAATTCCAGCTCCTTGTGTGCCCTTTGAGGGCCAATGCACTACCCTTGTGTCGATCAGGTAGGTGAACATGGAACCGAAAAATGGTTCCGTCAAGATGAGACTCCTTAAAGGAGGTTCAATGTGGATCTGCAGAGGAGTTCACCGGTTGAATGGGGTATATGACAAGAGTTGGGTGTCATTTTTTGAGGGTACCATTGTTAGATTGCTCGAAAGGAGAAACAAATGGAAACAATGGCGTGGTTCCCTCATAGGCTTTTCCCCAAAAAGGAAGCCTGAACAAAATGGTGGTTTCCTATTTGCTTGCCTTTCAACACCGAAAAGGGGTCCATTTTGAGAAGCCCCCATTTGGGCTGTCTTTTCTGGAGGGTGCCCGTTCTGCGGCTCTTTAAATTGGAAGCCAAAAAAATATCACCAGAATTGTTTGTCTTTTTGCGGTCCCCCATGTTTTGTTTCTGTGGCCCCTCCCCACCTCGTTGGGAGTGAGTTCTCCCGGTTGGCGGAGCCCGCGGAGCGCGCAGAGCGCGGAGCGAAGGAGCGCGTTTTTCTCCGAGGTGACCCCGAACCTGATTTGGATGAACGGCGGCCCGGGCGCCTCCAGCATCATGGGCTTGCTGGCCGGGAGGCTCAGTGGGGTGCGAGAGCTCTGCCCCAGTGGGGTTCGAGAGCTCTTCTTCCGTTCCTTTTTTGAGAAGAAAAAAACAACGGTAAAGCTCAAGAAACAAAAAATGCGCCGCTTTGCTTCGACAACAAAAAAGTTAGGGGGTTTTAGGGGAGGGGTATTTCCCGCAAAGATCAAGAAGCAAAGTGTGCGGATCCTGTGGCGTGTCGCCAGCTTCCCCGGCTTTTCGACTTCAAGATGGGGGTTCCAACCCCTTGTTGGTGATTTGTGTAAAGCGGTAAACCAAGGAAGCCAGCTGTTTTGAAGACCCCCATGTTGCGAACGCCCCCCCCCCCCCAAACCCCAAATCAATCCTCGCCATTGTGGGGCACGATTCCTGTTTGGAGGCCCCCCGCTTGATCTTAGGTGGAGAACCTCGGGCCCCTCACCATGAAGGACGGCAAGCTCGTGGAGAATGTGCATGCCTGGAGCAACGAGCACAACGCGCCTTCCAGGGAACGGTGGATTCTCTGGGGCGCAACGGCTATGAAGTTTTAACAGGGAACCACCTCAAAAGTGTTCAATGGAGATGAATCCCCACCAAATGTTGATGTCCACCAAAGGGCCAAAGCAGACTGTGTTGAGTTGATTGTTTTTTAAGGCACCCGTTTTGGGTCTTTGTGGGATTTAGATTCGCCCAAGCGTGCAGAAACCCACAGACCAGTTGTTTTCCGAGAAGTGAAAAAGAGAAGCAACTAGTGCATGGGGGGCTGTCGCACCCATTTTAGTGCCTCAGAGCCACGGAAAAGAGAGCCATAGCATGCCAATAGTGGTTATTTCGCCGTTCTGTGTTTTGCATCCCCTTGCTATGGCTCTAAGTCGGTGAGATACACGAGGGCAAGGTCTATCTTTGGAGGGCAAAACGCAGAGCACAAAGATCTAAAATCTCAGTGATGCGCCAACCTCAAAGACCTCTTCTGAAAGAAGCCTGCAGCCTGCTGTCACAAACCCCCGTGTATCACGAAAGTTTGCCCAAGAACTAGAGTTGTGACCGCGCATCACCCCGCCACTCCTCATCTCTCCTTCTCACATGAGGCTGCGGCCGCCTCAAGCTGCAATCCTTTTTGCTTCGATTTGCATAATAATATGTTTCATTTTCCCCTGTTGGTTTTAAAGGGAATCTGTCACTGGACATGTTTCTATTTGTTTCAGGGGTCGAAAGACCAAATGGAAGTTCGGGAGGTTCAAGTCTGCCCAGTTCGCCAAAAAAAAAGCGGCGCAGAGTTCGAAGTGACACTGGCGCGGCGCTAGGTGCTGATCATTGACAACCCGGTGGGCTCCGGCTTCAGCCCCTCGAACTGCGGGAGCCAAGGTTTGGTGTAGGGCTGCTCGCCACGGAAGCGGTGTACCGAAAAAAAACCCTTTGAAAGTGGAGGCAACCAATGGGGTATGGGTCAAAATTAAACCAACCGCAGGTTTGAGTCGTTTCCATTTACCAGGGCTCCATTTTGGGGTTACCCTAGTTTTGAGCCACGGCCGTTTCTTTATGTTCCATGTTCGCGCAAGACTTGGGGGAACACAATCCATTTTGGGGGAAGCTAACCGGGGCAAAACCGTGGACCATGGTAGGGGGTCTACATGGCTTCTTGCGGCCAAACATTAGACTCCGTTCGCAAGGGGCCAAGGCAGTTAGTGCTTGGCGGGAGGATTTGCTGCTCACTGGCGCAATATTTTTTCACGGGTCGCTGCTAGCAACCTTCAGTCTTCGCACCAAGGCTTCACTGGGAAGAAGCCGCGAGCTTGGGGGTTGAGCTGTGTGATCGGTACCGCCTTTTGAGGGCGTGTGCATTTTTTTTTGAGGCAACGCTTTTTGAGGGGAAGGGAAATTGAAACTTAGCCCCGTGCGGGGCTCCCTTCTTTGGAGGCACCTCCATTTCAGCAGATCGGAGGGCCAGTCTCAACTTCTTTGTTCCTTTTGCCTATGGTTGACTCTTGGCCGGTTTGGGCAGACCTGAGGGCGAGTAGAATCGCGTCCAACTGCTCCCCCACCCCCTGAAACAAGAAAAATGCAGTTTGGGCGCGTGCGCAATCCAAGCGGCTTGTTGGGCGCCGTTTGCTGCTACGGAGGATGCCGGTTTTGCATGTTGCAAGTAAACTTGCCTTTCTCAACCGCAAAACCATGCTGGATTATGCTGCGTTTATTGGTTTGATTGCTTCCTTGCTTGAGTGTGGGTCAAGAATAGGTACCCCAAAATGAAACCCTTTTTAATGGAAACAAAGAAGAACAGTTGCGGTCCAATTCCTGGTGCATTAATTTTGACCCCCACCCACTCGAAGATTTAGGATCTCCGCCCGTGGGTTTGGGTCCTCTGAGGAGCTACGTGAAGTCGGAGGAAGAGATGCGATCCGACTTCTACACGGCGCTTGATGCCTTCTTCGCCAAGCACCCGGAGTACAAGAGGACGGCGGTATCAATGGGCTTCCTTCCTACTGTGGATGGTTGCGAAATCCAAGCAGTTTCGCACCACCTAAGAAACCCTGGTTTCTGAGGATTCCCCCAACGTAGATACCAACAAACAACGGTTTCAACCATGGTTTCAAAGTGGTGCAGGAGCTCGTCCATCCACAGTATGTTCCCCTCCCTGTGCTGGGCTCAGAACTGTTGTAGAATTTCGGATTGACTTCATACAAAGCAGGCTGGGAACATGTTTTGTGTACCTGAGAGGTGGGCCAAGTGTTGGTGGTTTTCCGCATCACCTTTCTGGCCCCGATTATAAAGTAGGATTTCTGTACGGAACATGATGTTTCAAGAGAACATGGCGTCCTCCTCCCCCCCCCAGCTCATTGCTGAGGGGGTGGGCCTTACCAGGCACGATATGTCTGCCCTTGGGACTTTGGAAGCCTCACGGATCGGTTTTCGCGGCCTGGGTGAATAACAACCTCACGCGACCGAATTCACCCCAAATGGTTTGTGTGGGGAATAGACCCCCCACCTTGTTTCAGGTTGGTGGAATATTACAATTCACCTATAGTGATGCTTGTCTTCGGGGATGCTCACCCAAGGATCGAGGAATTCAGGTAGCAAGAACCCCAAACAGGCAATATGGGGTGAACTTGGTACGGGATCAAAGCTGTGGACAGCATTTTGGTGGGGATCCATGTCCGCCCCGCCAACCACTTTTGAGATGGCTCCGAGACCAGAAATAAATTTAAACCTTGTTGGAATCCGTTTACTCCAAGCTGAAAAGGGCACCCTGTGAACAACTCACCCATATGCCAATTGTTTCATGAGTGGGCGAATGCTTTCTCCGGGACCTATTTTATGTGTGATCAACACTCGTCTCCCATACAGAATTGAACCCAACAACAATGCGAGCTTCGATCAAACGGAAGACAATGGTTGCAAATCGTAGACAGGCCATCCAACCGATCCAACAATCATGCAGAAAGACAGTGGGCCTTGTCAAAGTAGGGGTGTTCTTCCAAAACCCGTTTGTCCTCTTGCGCAATTGTTGAAAAGAGAGCAACTACTCGGCACTCGCGTTTCGTGGTCCGTGCTTGCGCCAGGAACCCCTTATGGGTCACTGGCGAGAGCTATGGTGGCAAGCGCCTCGTCTGGAAACCTCGGGATCGGCGCAGATGCGTCGCCGCGTTTTGCCGACTTTTCGGATGGTCGACGTCGAACACTGCAGGGACAATTGAGCCACAATCAAAACCCGGGTAGATGAAGGTTAGTAAGGGGCAGTCCCAGCCAAAAATAGCTGCGGCCGCCTTCTTAATTCTTTACATGGTTCTGGGAAGACCATTCTAATACCGGTTTTTGATTGTAACTCAATTGGAGGTATTGTTCTGTTTTGTTGTTGTGCTTGTTTTCTGTTTTGCCTTTTGTTTGTTGGGGGGGGGACCACGGTTGGTTGGTTTAAGAAGGGAAAGCAAACGGAAAGCAAGCGTTTTGACGGTCCCTAATGTTGCTACAAACCCAATCTAAACGTCACCGCAGATGCTTTGTCTCCTTCTCCTTAACTATCGACCTTTCAACGCAATTGGAGCTCAGCACCGAGCAACATGATGCATTTGTATGTAAGTTTGCCTCTAAATGCTGGAACCCCAAAATGCTTGGCTTTCCTTTGGTTTCTTTGAAGCCACCCAAAAAGATTGGGCCGAGCCTCCCAAAAACCGCATCCGCACTGAACCCGATCTTGCAAGCGCGTGGCGGAAGCTGAAGCCGCGCCTCTTGCGGAGGTATGTGCCCAACGTGGCCTACGAGATCCAGAAGCGGGGGGAGCTGGCCCTGAAGGGCATCATCATTGGCACCTTCAATCAATGCAGGATTTTGCAGTAGTGCCCTTCTCTCCCCTTTTTGGGGGGAGATTCGGTTCCCCTACTAAAGTAGACAAAAATGAAAAAAGGTACCTTTATTCTAACCTCTCTACTGGAGGACCTAGTCAATGCAGGATCCCAACTGTGGATGGATGAAGTCATTTTTGCACCATCTAAGAAAACCTGGTTTCTGATGAGTACGCAACATAGATACCAACAAACAATGGTTTCAGCCATGGCTTCAAAAGTGGTGCAGGATTTCCTCCGTCCACAGTGCCACGGCTTCTATTTTTTGTTCCAGGCGACTTAAGCAGGGTGGACTGCTGTTTTGGTGGTTTCGAGGCGAACAAAAGGAAACAATCCATTCGGTTCCGCTTTGAGAAACAACCCGTGTCAGTCCAGACATTGGGAAACCCGTTTGCGGGGCTTATGTTGGAACACATTCTCGCATGCATACGTCTGAGCTAGCGATCTCGCATGCACCCAGGAGGGGCCTTTACTAGCCCTTTTTCGAGTGATAGGATAGTCGTGGTGGTTCATTTTGGGATCACAGAAAGAGTGGTTTTCGCCCAAACTTTCTAGGGTGAAGGTGGCAAGAACAACTGCGCAGGAAGGAGCCCGTTTGTCACCCGGGAACTAGTTTGGTTTCGAGGTTTTTGCTTGGGCTTGCCGATGATCCTAGGTGAGACAAGGGTGTCTTTCAAGGGTGTAATGGGGTTGACTCTCTTATTGGAAGGCACTTCCGCGTTGCTCATGGCCTCGTGTTTGACTGACTTGCAGTAGTTGTGCGAGTGTCCTGTTTTGAAAGCAATTGTCGGGTGTGAACCCGAGAGACCACCCGGCACCTCAGGGGCACCAGGTTTCCTAGGTTTTTCTATGAAGGCTGGTTTTAACATCCTTTTCGGCCCAAGGTGAGCTTCCTTTGGTAGGGGTGATGTAAGGCGAAATGCTGGGACTTTTGGGGAACCTGAAACATATTCCTCCCCAGTAGGTGTTCATCCCGTGGGACATGTCGAAAGCCAAGGCAACGGCATATATAGCGGCCGCTTGCAGTACCCGACTGTGGCAGAGGCTTGTCCAAGATGTGCCGATGAAACTTGTGAAGGATACCTTAAAACCACCCGGGGTGCTTCCTTTTCGGGTGCTTCCTTTTCGGGCGTTCACTTTCAAGTGTGTTCCCCTTGGTATCTGGCAGGTTAATAAATGCAGCTGCCAGGACGAGAGATACACAGTCAATTTGGAGATTGTTGGGGATGCTGCCTCTGTCCACAAAGCGTGTTTCCCCAAATTTATAAAGGATGGCTGGAAAGCAAATGGGACGTACAACTGGAGTACCCGCCCTCCCACGGAGCCTGACACGAGGCCCTCGGGATGACCTTCCCCCCCCTTCAGATTTTTGGGAGCACTATCCAGTGTCTGACTTTAAGCCAAAGTCGATGGGGTCAGTACTGACATAGCAAGCTGAGCGGTATGTTGATCCCTTGTAGTGTGATGTGTCACAAGCCTCTCCAAACCCTCAAATCCTCACCCTAGGTTTCTTCCCGCTGGTTTTTCGGCCGAACCAAAACAAGCAGACCCAACACAACTTCTACTCTTTGAGGCTCGAAGTTCGAGGCAACCCTATGCTTCAGGCCTACCGCGCTCCCATGTCCAGTCTTCGCCTTCCAATTCTTTTCACTCAACCAGAGGGCCAAATTCAAAAAGTAAAGACTTGAGCCAAGACGGTCAGGTCGATTTGCTTCGGGCACCCTGCGGCTTTTCCAGTACTTGCCATAAGGACCCGTGAAGCTTGTGATGTGACAATGGGCTTCCCATCTGTGTCTTGAGAACTATCATGCCCTTGCATTGCGAGTGGGGCCCAACGTGCCGTTTGTTTTGAGGATGATGATTACCATCATCAGCATCATCATCATCCGCGCCATCATAAGTATCATCGAATCGTAACATCCTCTGCATCCCCATGTGTGCCTTCATAACTATCCTCGCAGCATCCCTTGCCTTGAGGATGATCATCATGTTCTTCATCGTCAGTCTCATAATGTTCATCATCATGTGTCTTTTTCATCATCATTGTTTTTCATCATGCTATCATCATTTGCGTCATCATGAGTATCATCATCATCATCATCATCATCATCATCATCATCATCATCATCATCATCAGTTTCATCATCATCGTCATCATGTTCATATCATCATGTTCATATCATCATCATCATCATCATCATCATCATCATCATCATCATCACCATCATCATTGTTACCAGTACAGCCGGCGAAGCCGGTGGGCGTAAGTTTCAAAATATAAAAGCTATAGTTATGTGTATCTTTCTTGTCTTGTTTTTATTCTCTTCTTCTTTGTTTTCGCGGTCTCCGTCATTACTATGTATTCCTTTCTTTTGTTCTTTCTTTCTTGCTGTCCTTCATTCCTCCCTTCTTTCCTTCTTTCTGTCTTTCTTCCTTTCGTTTATTCAGTTCTTTAGTTTGTCTCTTATCTATCTATCTATCTATCTATCTAGCTACCAATCTATTATTCTAATCTATCTATCTATATCTATCTATATCTATCTATCTAATCTAATCTAATCTATCTATCTATCTAATAAATTTATCTATCTATCTATCTATCTATCTATCTATCTATCTATTTATCTATCTAATCAATCGATCGATCTAGCTAGCTAGCTATCTATCTATCTATCTATCTATCTATCTATCTATCTATCTATCTATCTATCTATCTATCTAATCTATCTGTCTATCTAATCTATCTAATCTATCTAATATATCTAATCTAACCTACCTATCTATCTATCTATCTATCTATGTCTCTATCTATCTCTGTCTATCTCTATCTATCTATCTAACCTAATCTATCTATCTAATCTAATCTATCTATCTATCTAATCTATCTATCTATGTCTCTATCTATCTCTGTCTATCTCTATCTATCTATCTAATCTTATCTATCTATCTAATCTAATCTGTCTATCTATCTAATCTATCTATCTATCTAATCTATCTATCTGTCTGTCTGTCTGTCTGTCTATCTATCTATTTCTCTATCTGTCTTTCTGTCTTTCTGTCTATCTGTCTATCTGTCTATCTGTGTATCTATCTATGTCTCTACCTATTTATCCATCTATCTCTATGTTTCTCTATCTATCTCTATCCATCTCTGTCTATCTTATCTCTATCTCTATCTATCTCTCTCTCTACCTATCTATCTATCTATCTATCTATCTCTATCTATCTATCTACCTACCTACCTATCTATCTATCTATCTCTCTGTTTCTATCCATCTATCTCTCTATCTGTCTATCTATCTCTCTCTCTCTCTCTTTTTTATCTCTCTCTCTCTTTTTCGATCTATCTATCTGTCTATCTGTCTATCTGTCTATCTGTCTATCTATCAATCTATCAATCTATCTATTTATCTATGTCTCTATCTATCTCTATCTATCTATCTCTCTTTATCTATCTCTCTCTATCTATCTATCTATCTCTCTGTTTACCTTTCTATCTATCCATCTATATCTTCTCTCTTTTTTCCTACCTATCCATCTATTCCCTACCTACCTACCTGCCTACCCTACCTCTCTCTCCACCTATCTATGTTTCTATGTATCTATCTTTCTAGCTGCGCCTTACCTTGCAAAAGTTCTGCGCCTGCCACGAAATCTGTACTTGACCTTGCCAAAGTGGGCCTATGACCATGATGATGATGATGATGATGAGTGTGATGAGAACTATCATCACAGCATCCTCCGCATCGCCAATGCTGCCTAACGGCACACTTGAAACGTATATCTCACAAAAGAAGGATATTATTGAGATGATGATGAGTATGATGATGATAATCATGATGAGTGTGATGATAGCCAAATTGCCCAAGGTGGACAACCCGTTGGGCAGCACTCGGTTTCGGTGACGACCACTCCGCGCCCAGCCCCTGATCGGCGCTTTCGGATGCTAGCAGCGCTAGGCCTTTTTCCGGCCGCTCCGCAGTGACTACAAGCGCTGTCCGGTCAAACCGGCGGCGCCGCGTGACAGAGTGCTACAGTTGGTCCCGAAGACGGAATTTGAAGAGATTACTGGCAACCCTAACTTCGTTTGGCCTACCACCCGGAGACCATTCGCCAAAGCGGCCTCTAGGCAACCTTTCTTGCACAAGATAGGCACCTCGGACTTGCACGTTTCCTACCGAGGTAAGGCAGACAGCGGCCGCTCGGACGTGATCCGCAAGGACACGTTGGTTTGAATTACGACAATATCGTTCCTGATCTTGACGCGCCTGCCGTTTTTGTCCAGCCTCAAGGCGAATTGTGCGAAGCGCCGCAACGACCCGTTCTGCGGCACCACCGAACCAGCTCCATGCTGTTGCACCGGGATCCCGGTACGCCATTACCCTGCAGCCCATTCTTGGGAAGGAAGAAGAGGCATGGATTAGACAGGTAGTTGCCGACTTCTCGCGGACAAACGCACGAAGAAAGAGGACTTGTACCGCACGTAGCACGCGCGGCCAAACGACTGGGCTGGTTTTTGGGCTGCGTCCGTGGTCTCGTAAACCCACAAAGCAAGGACGGAGATCATGACCCACGGAAAGCTTGTGTCCCCCTATTCGATACGGGCGGTCGGCAACTGGTTGATGCCGAGGGCAAGCTTCTGTGGGAACAGGACGTGAAGGGCGAGCGCATCAGGCAGGAAAACCCGCGCTGGCGCAGCATCCTGATACAGTCCACAATCGACCACAGTTGGCGTGGCTCTTACCAAGAGCAGCAGGTCTCCTCTTAAGTTGGGATCTGGCATTGGGTTCGCCAGCAACGATGAGGATGCTGCAATCTTGGAGCGCATGCAAAGTCCTGACAAAACCATTAAGACCAGCCATGTGTCAGGCATGGATTGGTTTCTGGGGGGGCTTGTCTTCACGAGGCAAGTCGTTTCTTCCTCCCGCGCCGTGTCAAACACCTTCCTCTTCAGCTCACCGTGTCAAACACCTTCCTCTTCAGCAGTGACAAGTTGGACCCTGCTCGCAGGTATTTTTGGCAGGACACTTCTTTTCTGCAAAGGGGAAAGAGACTTGTCGGGCCGGAAATGACCTTCCCACGGTCGAGCCACATGTCGATGATAGCTATCATCGTGGCATCCTCTGCGTCACCACATGGCGTCATCATGTTTATCATCCTTTTGGTCAGCATGTTTCATCATTTCATCTTTTTCACCATCCTCATCGTCATTTTCATCATCATCGTGATCATCCTGTTCCTCATCAGTTTTTATCATTCACAGCTACGACCACGACCACGATGATGACGGCGAGGGTGATGATCATCACCATGATGAGGGTGATGATGATGATGATGATGATGATGATGATGGATGATGATGATGATGATGATGATGATGATGATGATAATGATGATGATGACACCCTGCCCATGCGCCTCGCCTTTGCACACAGGGGGTAGGCGATATTTTATATATATATATATAAAAGCTGCGTGTGCCCTGTACAGGTTGGCGGTTCCCACTCATGCAAAGGTTAATATCTGATTTGAGTCATGATTGCTATGGGTAATCTAATGCTTGTTGTGGGGAGGATGCGGAGGGGAACAAAGTAGCAAAATCAAACTGGGGGACAACCCCCTGTGCCCATCTCCCGATTGACAAGCGAGTAATTCTCTCCGCTGCTCGAGTACAACATCTTTGGACCAGAGCCCAACTTTGCAACCTTATCCAAGTGTCTTGAAGAGATGCTTCCTTTGGCCATTTCAATGTTGGGGCCAATATTCCGGATAAAATAAATGGCTCAACCCGGCTTAATCAGCTCGAAACTGAGCAAAGCACAAAGCGAGCCGAGGAGTACGCGTACAACCAGGGCCTCATCGACGACAAAGTCTTCGCCAACGCCACCAGCCAGTTCCAGCACTGCGTGGAGCTCATTGAGGCGATGCGGATGCCGATTGGTGGCCAGGTCTGTTTTGGGCTTCCCGAGAAAAACCCGTCCCCCCTCCAAAAAAGGGGAACCCTCCAAAAACAGCTGACCTTTTGCAAGTATGAGTCAATAAGGAAACCAATTCTCTAAATGACCCATTTTTTGAGCATGGTCTTGTGATTGTTCGTGTGAGGACATTCCAACAGGCTTGACTCCTCGTCCACTCCCTGCACTTTCCGCTCTCTTCCGATTGTAGTACATGGAAAGAGCACACAGACACACACACATACACACACACACACACCTCACTTAGGCCCCCCATGTTGTTCCCCCGTGAGAATCCGACCTTCTCCAACCCCAATTCCATTTGTTTGGACCTCAACTTTGGTTTCGCTTCCAAAATCTGCTGGGTGGCCCAAAGAAACGCCAACCGGATCCGGGTTTCCAATGGCGCCTTGCCAGGCCGGGAAGCTGGTCGAGGCGGAGAAGTATTGTGAGGACGCGGTCGCCCGCAGGAAATTGGAAGGTCTCCGTGTCTTAAAGGGGGCCTTTTTTGGCGGGTTCCATGTGGGTTTGTCCCTTTGAACGAGGGCCCACACAAAAAAAAGGATTGTTTTGGTGTCTCTTTGCTATCCCAAGTGTTTCCTCAGTTCATGTTCTACATGTCTCCATCCCAAGAAAATCATCGAAGACCTTGGGATGGCACTCCAGGCCTGATTCAGTGAGTTGGAGCCAACTCGGAAGGGGAGCCATTGCAGACTAGTGGCGTTTTTGCATGGCCTTGGAAATCATTTCCTGGATCGCGAAAATATTTATATAGCATGCTTCTTGGCAAAGTTTGGTGTTTCTTCCTTCCCCCCTTTCAACCAGCCAATAACTTATTTGGACAATGCTGGCTCAAGAGCCAAGGGTCAGAGTCTTCACTTGGCTCTCCTTGTGCTCTAAGTCAGTGGCTTGTTTCATGCGTCCAGACCAGAGCAAAGCGCCCAGTTTGGTTGGTGTTCCTTCGATTCGCCAAGAAGTGGGATCGCTTTGCGCCTTCGGAGCGCCAAGGTCAGGGACTTGTATGCCTCCAACGCCAGCGCCGGGGGCGTCTTCTACTACGACGTAGGCGTGGTGAATCAAACCGAGAATGACTGTGGCCTACAAGTGGATGGCTACAAGTTTTGTGCTACGGGTTACAACAAGGTTTAGAAACTGTTTTGAAGTCATTCTCATGGTGAGGGCCTAAATGATCAAAATGGGATTCTGGCTGTGGGGCACTTTAGCACCAAATAAACTCATGACCCTAGCCACAAGCATAGAAATGTGGCTTCGTTTTATCATTTCCTCTTACCATGAACATGTAGCATGTGAGTCGGGCGAAAAGCCACCTACCCCTAGGTTTGTATTTTTGAGGCTAACCTTCGTTGAGTTGATTTAACGGGAAACAAAAGGCGCGCCACTCATTTTGGGTGCAGCCGGAGTGCCAACCCCCAGGCTTGCAACGAGCGCTTGGTCCATTCCGAGTTCATTGTATGCAGAACCCTAAAATTGGCAAACTGCTCTCCCCCTCCTGGGTATGTTAAAATAGGGGGACGAAAACATGTGCATTGTCCTTATCTGATGGAAAACGTCAGGAATTTGGAGTGTTTACTGTTGGGGGCTTACCCCATTAGCCGCGATCCCGGTGGAAATCAGGCCTCCAGGACTCTGCATTCTTGGACACAGTGACCGACCAACTGTCCAAGTATCTCAACAGCCCGGAGACCAAAAAGGCCCTCCACGTGGGCAACAGGACGGAGCTTTGATCAACTTGGTACTGGGCTTCTTGAGCTGGTTGCTGTTCTCGAGGGGTCAAATGTTCAAACCGGGGTGTCCCTCTAAGCAAGCTCGAGCTTTCTTGGGCAAGCCACGGACTGCCCTCCGCCATCGCCAGCTCCACCGCCTCCTACGCCATCGCCTTGTTGCTTTTCCTTTGTTTACCGTCCATGCAGCTCGGGCCAGGGCGGAGCAAGTTGTTTTGGTGTCAAGCGTGTAGGTGAAGGTGAGTTCCGCATTCCTGCCATCTTTCCGGGAGACAAACACCGCCAGCACCTATACAGGCGTGTCTCTTCGCTAGGCACGACATGCAGTGTTCTGTGTGTTTTAGACGTGCGCCGAAGCTGGCGCACGCGGTTCAGAACGCGGCAGGACCTGGGGTCAGTCGGACGAGACGGGCCCCGTGGCTGAGGCGCTCTTCGCGGATTTCTGCACGGACCAGGGCACCTTCGCCAAGGTCCACTCTCAAACCCGACCCAAACCCACAGTCAAACACTTTGATCGCTGGCGACTGAAGCGTTTGTGTGTGTTTGTGCCTGGTGTATGTTGGGGCGTGTTGGGGCATGTTGAGCTGGCTGCTGTGAATGTGGAAACACACAACAAGTTGTTTACTTGTTATTGTGACATGATTAACGAACTTTGCACCATTATCAAATGTTACACAACCTTACTGTTTTGACCTGTGCAACAACTATCATTAAATAAATTGAGGATGGACCAGGATGCGCATTCGAAAAATAGCAGAAGGTTCCCGGCGAAAATTCCCCGGGTCTGGAGCAGTTCCCGAACCAACACGGCGGTCCCTAAATATCCTTCTTTGTCAGATTTACACCACGTTTCAGGCCTGTTGAACGTGGAGTGATGTTTGGAGCATCTTCCTCGAGGGACCCTCCTTGGGAGTCTCACAAATCACTCTCTCATTGGTATGTCAAGGGCAGTCAACAGGAAACCAACCATTTCTCTTTCAAGCTTCACGTTTGTTTTCCCCGAAAGCATCTCGCAGTAGCAAGAAGCAGTAGCAAGTAGCACTAGCAGCAGCAGTAACAGATTGCGCTAGCAAGTAGCACTGGCAAGTTGCACTAGGCCTTGCTAGGGCAAGTTGCACAAGGAAGATGCAGGAGAGGTATGTAAAGCGACGGTACACAAGAGGCCTGCTTTAGCAAGCTACAACAGGAAGTTACATGAGAAATTGGCACAGTCTCTCACACTAGACAAAAATCGTTGTTAATCGTCTTCTGAATTCGCGTGTGAAAGAGTCGCAGTTCCTGGGATCTTCTTTGAGATCTTGTTTCTTCATTTGCGGGGTTCAAAAATACGGACCTTAGTCCAAATCATGTTTTTAGCGGGAGCAGGCTGAGGTAGGTGTGCCCCTGTCCGGTGACCAGCCGCGCCGAAATGGCTGAGGTATGCGCATGATTGAGGCCTTGCTGGAAGGAGGCGGGCCAGCACGGAGAGTCCCAGGCTCACAACCCTTGGTGTCCTTTTTGGTTGTTTTGGTCGAAAACTCGATGGCGGTTCCTGGTTTACCTGGTGGTTGAATCATCTACGGCCATCTATTTCTCCGAAAAGGACGCATATGCTTGCAACATTTCACAGCGCCCGAACTTCCCATGCTGCTTTGATGATCGCCATGGCCCACATGAAGTTTCGCCAGACGCAAATGGCAAGCTCAGTTTGGCCGCCTCAATTGGCGTTTCCGGAGGTCTTGCCTTGGAGTGATTGTTGCTCCCGCTTTTCGGATGCATCGCCTTGGGCACCACTTCCTTCGCAGGCTTCAAGGTGGTGACTTACAACGGGGTCCGCGACGGCTCCGTGGCTTGGCCCCGAAATCCACCCAACGCACCGGTTGCGTCCGCTTGCTGACAAGAGTATTGCTGTGTTTCCACTTATGTGGTTTGGATTGGTGGTTTAGACCCCGGCCCATTTTGAAACCAAATAAAGAAGGTACACCCCCACCCCCCAAGCCACAGGCCCCAAACGTCCATTTGCTTGTTGATTGTCCCTTGTTGGTTTCAAAGGGAATCGATTTCACTACTGGACATATTGCCACATGTTTTTCCAGGGAGCGAGAAAGCAGATGGAAGATCAGGATCGATGAAATCCAATAAATGGACGTTTGGGGCCCACCTGGTGCAGGAATTTGTCCATAGTAGGTGGGTGGGTTGCGAAGGAAAATGAGGCTCCATGTTGTGGTGTCTCAGTTCTGGAGTGGGAGGGTGCTCTGAAAAGTGTGGTAAACCTACCCTACGTTCGTTCCAAGGGGACAAAACCCGTCTGTGGTGGAAAAGATCCTCTGCCCCAAAAGTGGCACCCTCGGAAAAAGACGAAGACTGGTGGCCGCCGGTTTCCTTCCCCCGGTGTTCAGTGGCACCCCTTGCTCCCTTGTTTGGTGGCTTCCCCACTCAAACTCAGAATGCTCATCCCCCCCAAAAAACAAAAACAGAGTTCCCTTCCCCACTCAAAATGGTCATCCCCATCCCCCCAAAAAAAAAACCAGGGTCCCTTTTGCTGCCAGGGTGGCTGAAACTGGGCCGCTCAAAAAAACGCCGTTTTTCTCC
Organism: Effrenium voratum; assembly: GCA_963377175.1. Taxonomy (NCBI): domain Eukaryota; class Dinophyceae; order Suessiales; family Symbiodiniaceae; genus Effrenium; species Effrenium voratum. The sequence continues at coordinate 2,176,885 of CAUJNA010001001.1, read as the reverse complement.
TGCGCTTTGGTTCGGGCTCGCGGAAGCGCTCGCAGCTGAAGCGTAGGTCTGCAACCACGTGGGGAACCTGAACTCCATGGAGGCGCTGCAGTGGACGGGGGCCCACGCCTTCCGAGCCGCGGGCACCGCGCCCTGGCGCCCCGCCGGCCTCGGCCTCGCAGGCGCGCGCCGCGCCGCGCGCCGCGCGCCGGGCAGACGTGGGGTGAGAATCGGGGGGGATTTTCAGCTAGGTGCCCTTCTCTACCCCTTTGTTTGGGGGGGAGGGTGTTCGTCTACTAAAATAGACTACAGAAAAAACGGGTACCCCAATTCTAGCCTCTCTACTGGAGGACCTAGAGATGCTCCTTTGATTCGGGGGCTTGCCAAGCATGTTCCCTCTTGATGGACTCCAAAAAGTGAGGCGATCCTTTCAACCCCTTCAAGCAAATGGTTGGCCCGGGCTTAGCTTTGCTTCGGTTTGGCTCAAGTGTTGAACGCCTTGCTGTTCACTCGCTGCAAGTCGCCTTGCTGGTTTTTCTTTGATGCAGCCTCCCGATCTATCCCGATCTCAGGAGCAACCATATACCGTGTGTCTCAAAATGTTTTGGGACGCCTCAAAATTGTGTGTTTTTCTTTGGGTCTTCCCTGAACACCCCCAGAACAAGTACCCTCACTTGGCTGCATAGAAACACTTTGCGTGCATCTGGTTGAAGAGGGACTTTTGCAACTCGGTATATCTGAGGGGCCGTTTAAGACCTGGATTGAAATCTCCCGGCCCCATGGGGAAATTGAACCTCGCAAGGTTCAGTTTGCGATATGAAACCCCCACTTTTGCGAAAGATTGTAATTACGCTAGTAGGGAGTAAGTCAGCGCTCAACTTCAAACTGCCGTGACGATGGAGCAAATAGGGAAGAAGACCCACCCTGTGAATTCCCATGATTCCAGCTCGTTGTTTTTCTCAGGGAAATGAGCGAACCCCGCAATGCCCTTTGTTGTCTCAACCACCCAAAACAGAGAGACCCATATTTCGTTGTCATCCGGATCCGTTTTTCCCTTGACCACGCCAGGCTACAAGCGCTCAGCCGGACCTTTGACCTACTACACCCTCCGCAACACCGGCCCCTTGGCCGGGACGGAGAACCCCCCCACGCCTTGTTTGGCCTTGTCTGGCCTTGCTTAGCCTCATTTGGCGCTGATTGACCCCTGAACTGTTGGTGCTCTTTGGGGCGGTGCTTTTTTGTGTGTGGTTCGTGGTGACAACGTACCGCACTAAAGTTCCAGCGTAGGTTTGTTCCGAGGTTCGGGGAAATTCGATATTCCGTTCGTTAGGCAGTGTCTGCAAAAGCAAGCATGTGCAGTAGACCAGTGCAGTTGGGGATTGAGTGACAAGTGAACATCTTGAGTTCTCCGAATCACTTTTTGTCACACCCCCAGCCAGCTCTCCCCGTCTTTTTCCGCCGAATGGGGCTCACTGGTTGCGACTGACTCAAGGGGCCTCCCGGACCTTCGAAGCTCATTCAGAGAGGGAATGTATCCATTTCCAAGTTTTCTTCAAGCGCTGGCCGCTTGTTGCCTCACCTTTTACCTGTCCACATTGAATTTGGGCAACTCCCTCGTGCCGGGAGGAAAGAAAAAGAAAAAAGGACCCCCATTTTTGGGGGACTGAGGGCATTTGGTGCCCATGATCGTGCCCGGTGTCTTGATGGAAGTCCTGAAGGAGACGCTGAGTGCCAACCATTCCGCGACTTTGGTGGTCTGAGCCGACGGTTACAAACCGGCGGGTTGTCTCGGGAACTCGGAGATTTGTGGTTGCGCTGTTGTCGTCCTTCAAGCAAGCACTTTGTATGGTCACCCTCAAAAAGTGTTCCATTCGGTGCCAAATAATTTGCGCACAGCCAGGTGAGGGTTGTTCAAAATGTGTGCGCATGTCGAACTCTTTTGTTGGCGCAGATTCCGCGCGAGTGGCTTGGGCTCGGCTTGGCCCCGCGCGAGCAGGGCAAAAAAAACCGTGCGGGCTGCTGAATTGGGACGACCTCTGGCGCAGGGGGGGGGGGTTCCTTTGAAGTCAAACCACCACAACCAAAGTAGTCTTTGTTAATGTTGAAACGCATGTGGAAACATGAACTGTGTGTGGAATGCTTGACCACAATGGCATGTGCCATTTTGGCTCAAGCATTGTTCTGGGTTCCTGGAACCCAAGCTGATTGAAAAACTTTGATCTTTTGCATTTTCGAACTTAACCCCGACCAAGCAATGGCTTCCTCGGCAACCTCGGCAACTTCCTTTGAGTTGATTGAGGACCAGACACTCACCGTGGAGGAGGTTGAAATGGCCAGCCAGGAGGCCCAGGACATTCGCACACGGGAGGCGGCAGTGGCGGCCGGCCTGGTTTTGGACGAGCCCGAGGCCCCCCCGTCAGCTTCGGCGACCGATGTGATGAAGGACCTCTCCAGTGCACTGGAGCGTCTCCGAGTGGCATTTGCCACACCGACTCCCGGCTTGGGTGCCCCTGGCCCCGCCGAGGAGGGCGACATGGGGGACGCGGACGGCACGGAGCGGGCCACACCACCGGAGGAGGCGCAGACGCCACCCACGAAGAGACTGAAGGGCTTCATGGCGGCTTCTCAGAAGGCTACGTCTCAGGCCAACAAACCTGTCACCTTGGTGCCGGAGACCTGTTTCCAGTCCTTCCAGCGTCGGCGGCCACCTTGCTGAGAGACATCACGGTGGAGGAGGCGGTCTCCCTGTTTCACAAGTTTGTTGGGAAGAACCTCACGGAGGACCTGGTGATCCCCATCTTGGAGGCGTACGTCCCGATGAAGATCCAGCTCCGCCAGGAGGAGGTCTGGGCTTCGCAGTTCCAGAGGAACAAGGCGTGTATCGGCACCCAGCGCATGTACAGGCTCGAGGCGGACGGCATCACCTACAACCTGCTCATCTTGGAGGGCAAGCCGACCTGGATCCAGCAGCGGGAATGGGGAAGCCTGGGTGCCGTTGGCCCCGGTGGTACCCTGGCACAGGCCGACCGCAACTTGGTGGACGGCACGGTCTTGGGGAGAGACCCTCCAAAAACGGACTCGGCGGATGAGATCACCATGGCAGATGCGGTCCCGCTTAACAGGCGGGTGGACATCCGGCAGGAGATCCTGTCCATGGAGGCGGACGACGAGGCGTTGAAGGTCCGGGAAAGCCAGGAGATCAAGGTCAAAGTGCTTCGAGCTCTACCATCCCCAGGTGGACCAGGCGATCAGGAAGAAGGAGGAGCTGCATAAGGCCTTGCGGGAGCAGCGGGAACCGACTCCGGAGGAGGCCTCGGCCAGGCGGCGGCACAAGGAGTTGGTCACTGAGGAGATGCTGGACAACGAGATGGCGATCCTGGCGCCCCTCCAGGAGGGCATGCAGGCCCTGCCGTCAGATGAGGTGGCCAACGAGGGAGCCCGTGCCCTCAGGTACTTGGAGGGGAAGGGCGTTGACGCCAGCCAGGCATTGGCTGAGGCGATGGGCTCCATTCAGGAGGCTCAGGCGGCAAACAAGCGAATCCAGGACACCAACCAGGCATGGATGCTCAACCACACTCTCAAGCCCTTGGAAGTGTCGGCGTGGCCGGATCTCAGGAAGGCCCTGGACAGGCCTATTCTGCCCCCTGTCCAGATGAGGAAGGAGGCGGCGCCCTTCCTGGAGAGCCTGGGCATCCCCAAGCCGCGCAGCAAGGAGGAGTGGAGTTACATCTTCAAGGAGATGGGGACATTCTTGGCGGCAAAGAATTTCATCGTGAACTGCCCGTTGCCCGTGATGGAGATGCCGGTGGCCCCCATCCATGACAGTAAGGAGGCGCTGCGGTTCAGGGCAATTTGCGACGAACGGATCACCCTCCCGCTGGCCTCGCTGAAGGCCTTCGACTCGGTCTACACCAAGTTGGTGGCGGGCCTGAGCAAGTCGTCGATGGTGGAGGTGAAGGTCAATTGGCGCTGCAATGTGGTCCACGACTGGGTCGAGCAGGTCCCGCAGGAGGCGGCGGGGGCCTTGTATGGGTTGGGCTACTCCCAGGAGCTCCCCCCCCTTGGGTGCCGTTGGCCCCGGGGGGGGAGCGGCCAAGGAGGCGGACCCAAAGGCCAAGGTCCTGGGGGGGGCAGACACCACGCTCCGCACCCCAGACCAGGGCAACAGGCGGTACCCGCCCATCACCACGGCCACGGTCACGGGCCAAAAGTACGTCAACAAGCACTTCCCCAAGGAGGCGAAGCATGTGTTTTGGGGCTCCGTGGAGTGTGGCTTGGTCTTGCCAAGCATCAGTGCCTGGAAAGTGGTGAGCAAGGAAAAGTTCAAGACCACGGGGGGCTATATGTGCAGATTTTGCAAGGGCTTCTGGAAGGCGAGCCGCGGGGGGACCAGGCTGCTCCAGATCACGGGGTGGCACAGGGATAAGGCCACCTGCTTGCAGTTGGTGATGGACGAGCCCCCGGAGCAGCTGTACAATCGGTGGAGCCAACGGAGCCTCCAGGGATGAGCGGCTGGTCCTGGGCAACGCGAGCACCGCTTCAGCTCCTCGAACGGCCTGAGGGATGTCTCCACGGCCTTGTGGTCGGTCATCCTGAGCAACCCGGAGAAGTCGGGGCTGGCGGCAATCCACTCGGTGGCGAAGGAGGCGATCCTGAAGGGAGGGAGCCGCCAGGTTTTGTCTCACAACCCTGTCGGATGTGGGAGTCGTGTGATTTCTTCCTCCCGGGACTTGGGTGCCTTTGGCCCCGTCTCCGGGGGGGGAGGGGAAAAGGGTTTTCCTTATTGGGCTCGGTTTTCACCACTGTTTCCTCTCTTATTCCATTCTGGTGGCGCACGTGGGTTCTTCTGGTTGCACGGCAGTGGAGCCACGTCACGGCAGCTTGCTCCTCGACCATGAGGCCACATGCATTAGCTGCCCCAAGGACGGGCCATCTCAGCCACGGTTTGGAAAAAGTGGCTGCGGCCGATGGTTTCCTTGAGGTCCCCTTGGGGTTTTGGGGAATCCCCCGCCTGGTCGGTCTCCCCCCTCCGTGCTTTTGGGGGGTTTCTGGGGGGTTGATTTTGGGTCGCGCTCCCCCCTTTCCCGGTTAAAATGTCGGGACTTTGGGGGGGACTTGTCGGGATGCGTGTGGCCTGCCTGCTCCATCTGCACTCTGCATTCTGCAAGGTTGGAGCATGCATGCATTGTGCCGCGGTTGGGTCCCGGCGGTTCGATAGGAGGCTCGAAACCCCCTTTTTCATCATGGCTAGGGTATCTACCAAGTTTCTTATGCGCCCGCCTTACACACGTCTTTGGGACCGCATTCCAAGGGTCCTATGGGACACGTTGGCGGATGAGTCCTTCTCCCCGAGACAGACGGACGGGGAGCTGTTGGTCCTGATGTGCCTGCGCCAAGGCACTGAGGAGGAGGGGAGGAAGCTGGGCGGAGAGCCGGCAATCCGCTTCTCTCAGCTCCTGGAACTCTCGGGCATTCCGGTAGGACAAGACGCCCACGTGGTCCCGACGGACTACTTCAACGGCCTGGTGGCGTCGGCGGCAGGCAGGCTTCCCCAGCCTCTGTCCGCGGCGGACCTGGCCGACCTGTGGGACAGCATATGGTTCCTCCTCCTGGCGACGGCGGATGGCAAGCCGAGCGAGGACTTTTCCCCGCTGGAGAATGAATGGGACCGCCAGGACCAATTGAGGTGGTTCTCACGAGATGACCCACCCCCACTCCAACAACCGGAGCTTCTGAAGTGGAGGCACTGGCGCCCGGGCAAAATAAGGGAAATGGAGCCCACGACCCAGCGAGCGCTGGAACTCCATATGCGCGGGAAATGGGCGGAACGGCTCCTCGCCCACTTTGCCCCGTTTGCGGAGCACATCGCGTACATGCAGGACATCCTGGGGGAGGACTTCCGCAAGGAGGCATTGGACCTCCTGGGGGACAATAGGTTCCGGACACTCAGGCAACATTGCCTGGTCTACGAGAGTCTCCGGAAGAGAGGCTTCACGGTGATTCCCTGGCAGGAACGACATGTCCGCTCTCTCCTCAACCAGCTCGCCGAAGAGGAGGTCACCCCGTACAAGCTACGGCAGGTGTGGAACACCCTCAAATGGTATTCCAAGACCTTCGGTATGCTGAAGATAGACGAGCTCCATCGCCTCAAGTCCAAGAAGAGCTCGTTGGAAGAGGCACTCACGGACACGGTCACCCGGCCGCAGCGCAAGGCGGTGGTCCCCAGCAAAGAGGTCATATGGGCTCTGGAGGAAGGGGCTGGCTACGATCACCTGGGTGCCACCGGCCCCGGTACGCAGGCGGCCCCGGGGAGGAGCAGACACGAGGTACTGGACGCATTCATCCTGGGTTTCGCCCGGTTCCAAGTAGGGTGCAGCGCTCGTTTCAATGACCTCCAGCATGTTCACCCCAAGGACCTTATCCACACCAGTAACACCGTGGAGCTGAAGGCCTGGCAGACCAAGACGGTCTCAGCAGCACGAATCAACCGCAACCCGGTCCCCTTGATTGCTCCGAAGTACAGCTTCACGGGGATCCCCTGTTTGACTACCTGCATGCCACGGTCCGGCGACTGGTATCCGAGGAGGCATTCCAGGACATGGACTACTTGCTCCCGACAGTGAGCAAAGACTTCGCAGGGCTGATCCCGAGACCTTCCACACCAGAAAGGGCTCTGACATTCCGAGTGTTCATCCCGGACTGCGCTTTCCAGATGGGGATCCCCCGGGAGCGCCGCATGTACTTAGGCAACTGGCTCACAGAGAGCACAGCAGACGTCTATGTGCGGGAGAAGCGCAATGTCGTTGTGGAGATTTGGGGCCAGGTAGCGCAGAAGGTCCCCAACCTGAACCTCGGGCCAGGCAGGGAACGCAGGGAGGACTTGAACCACCCGGACTGGGCGGACCCGCTCCCGCCGCCAGCAGTGGAAATCACGGATGCGGGACCGGACGGCCACAAGGACCAAACCGAAGGGGAAGGGGAGGCGTCCCCCACGGTACCCTCAGGGAGCGCACCATCGACTCGCTCATGGTCATTGGTGGAACAGGGACCCGAGGACACACCAGTGAAGGCCAAGGACCTGTTTCCCACCACCCCGGACTTCCCCCTTCGTGTTGTTGCGGCGGTCAAACGCACAGGCAACGCCGGCCAGGCCAGAATCCACCTGCTGAATGACGAAGGCACGGCTGTGGGGTGCGGGTGGCGACCGGCGGCCTCCAAGATCCAGGAGCTCTCCGTGCTGGACTACATGTCGGAGCCAGAGGCCTATGGCAAGTGCGAACGTTGCTTCAAGAGGTATGGCTTCCCGGCGGACTGGGTACTGGAGCCTGCGGAGGTCCCCACACTGCAGGAGGACCCGGACTCCTCGGCGGACTCGGGCTCTAAAACGGATGACTCGGTAGACACCCAGTCGGAGACCGAGGTGGTGGCCCTACCTTTGGAAGCCTAGGTGCCCCCGGCCCTGACGACCTAAGGGGGAGGCCAAGGACAGGGCTCTGGCCAGGGCCCTCACAGACTGGCATCCTTCGGAAATGGCGGGTGTGCCAGACTGTCCTTCGGAAATGGCGCTATCAGTCTGCACACCCGTTCTTCAGTTTTTGAGAGTTTGTGGTGGGTGGCCCATGGGGCCCACCCAGCCGTAGACATCTGACAGGGGAAGATGAGTCCCTGGCACCAACACATTGCTTGGATAAAAGAGTTATCGCTTGCTTGTGTGGTGCCGCTTGGTTAGCTTACATACACTTTGTTAATGTTGAAACGCATGTGGAAACATGAACTGTGTGTGGAATGCTTGACCACAATGGCATGTGCCATTTTGGCTCAAGCATTGTTCTGGGTTCCTGGAACCCAAGCTGATTGAAAACCCACCCACCCACACCAAGGTAAGAGGTCATGGCTGCGACGCCCGCCAAACCACCGGAGGAGGTCCCAGCCGCGATCAAGGAAGACGTGGCAAAGTTGCAGAAGCCACTGGCGGCCATCCTGGCGGGCAAACAAAATCCCCTGGGTCATCCAAGCGGCGCTGGGCGCAGCGGGCTACGTCACGGTGGAAGACCTGGCGGATCGCTGGAACACCCCGGCTGCGGCCAGGGACAATGGTCCCCGGGACCTGGGATTCCAGGATGGAGAGAATGGATTCAACGCCCAGACCTCGGCCTTCACGGCAATGCGCCTCCTTCAGGCAGTACGGGTGGCAGCAAACTTGGTCAGGGGGGGCAACCAGGGTGACCACCCGGCGGGCCATGCGGGCCCGACAAAGGCTCCCTTAGAAGTCCTGTGTGACAGGCGCCAGCTGGAAGATGCTTACGTGGCCACGCATGGGGCCCCGAAGCCGAGGTTGGAATTCCAGGGTAGTGATGGCTACCTCAAGAAGCAATGGCGCATGATTGCCAAGGGCGAATTGGGCTACATCCCGGCAAAACACATCGTGAGCGCGCTCCCGGAAGAAGGGGAACGCCCTTCATCCACCCACAAGAAGATCACGGTGGACGGCTGGGACAGGGAGGATGAAGAAGAGGTGAGGAGCCACCCTACATCTTGGCGCCAGCTGGAACGATTGCACCTAACCTTCAGGACGACGCTCCTGATGTGCACGGCAGCACTGCCGCAATTTGGCAACCTGAGGGTCACCAAGGAGGAGTTGGATGACTGGTATGCCTGGTTCTATGGGGAGGACATAGCCGGCAGGAAACCTCCCCCGAGCGACACCACCTTGCTGTTTGCAGAGCGCAATGCATGGCGCAAGATTCACGAAATGGTGCACCAGGGCACCACTCTCTCCGAAGCCCTCAAGAACATCAGGGGCGACTTCCTCTTCTGGCAACGGGAGGTCTATGAGCACCTCAACAGGGCGCCGACGAAGGGGAAGAGCAAGAGCAAGGCACCCAAGGTGTGGCAGACTCAGTGGGAGAAGCCCAAGAAGGGGGGAAAAGGATCTTGGTCCTCGGGGCCTACCCATTCCAAGCCGAAGGGCAAGGGCGGCAAAGGGAAGTCCCCCAACACCTCCTCGACCCCATGGCCAGACCACTGGGCTTTCAAGAATCCCAAAGGGGTGGCGTACTGCAGGGATCATCACCTTCACAACAAATGCCCTGGATCACGCGGCCGATCCCACAACTGCCCGGTCAGGAAGGATGGGTGGGTGTGTGATGCCCCCCCAGCGAAGCATGTGCCACAGGCATGCCCACACCTCCCCAAGTGACAGGAGGCCACTCAGGGTGCCATGGGCCCCGTGGCTGCCTGGTCTCCCAGTGCGAGAGCGCACACAGCGGGGGAGAGCCAATCCCACCAGAGCCACAGCGGAAGGCAGACAGATTTGGGGAGGCCAGGACGGCCGCAGGTGGGAGGGGGCTTCTCCAGGGTGCCACCGGCCCCGGAAGCCCCTCCACCGAAGAAAGGGAGTGGATCCAGCCAGGGCACTCCAGAAGGGCGGAAGCACCCTTTTCCCCCGCACCCACCGAGGCAGTGGGAAGAACCCCCAGAGAGACCCAGAGGTGGGGATCCGCCCGGCAAGGGGCGTTCCAAGGGCGGGCAGAACCGTCAGGGCAAGCAGCAAGCCCGAGAACACACGGAAACCCCAGGGGGGACAAGACACCCCGGAAAGACTGAGGTCCAGACTAAGGTGGACGCCACGACCGGTGCCGGAGTCGTCGAAGCCGACCCTCATCCTGCTGTGCGCTGGGAAGGACGACGCGGGGGCCCTGGATGCCTACCTCCATTCCTACAACCCGGCCTTCTCGGAGTACATTTGGGCAGTGAGGCGAAAGGGTGGCGATCTTGGACAGGACATGCTGGGAGACGAGCCATACTCTACAATGTGCTCCATGGCCATGGCGGGTAAGGTCGCCTTTGTGGGGGGCGGCCCCAACTGCAGAACGTGGAGCATTCTCAGATGGTTCCCCAAACCGGGAGGCCCGCCGCCGGTGAGGGGCAGGGCGGAGCAGACCCTGTGGGGCTTGGAGGACCTGGAGCCCCGGGTAAGGGAGGACACGGACAACGACAGCGTGCTCATGCTCCGACAGATGTACCTGACCTCGCTGGCCTACCAAGGACTAGGTCAACGAACGGTCCCGCAGGTGGGCTCCTCCTTCCTGGAGCACCCGATGGACCCAATGGAGTGCAGCAAGAGCCCGAGCGCAGCGAGGTGCTCATCGATCTCACACGGGCCTACATTCAATGGGCGAACGCACTCCACCACTCCCTCATCAAGTTTGACGAGTGCCGCCTGGGCCAGGTGGTAGTGAAGTCCACGACATTGTCAACGGACCTTCCCCTTCACCATTGGCATGATCTGCGACGCAACCACGGAGCTCACCCCAGGGGGGAAAAGCTCAACCCAGAGCAGATGATGCAGGGTCTCGCAGCGGCCATCCTCTGCAGAGCGGGACCCGTCCTGGAGGCGCTGAGGCCGGGGGGCACCGTGCCCCAAGTGAACCCAACGACCCCCCCGAGGCGGCAGAGGGAACCATCTCCCCGCACGCCGGGGGACAACAAGCGCCAGTCCCTGAGGCTGACGGCCGGCCAACAAGCGTTGGCGGGACCACCCTTGGGCTCACGTCCGGTCTCGGCCTCAGACAATCCTGAGGTCCGGACACCAACACAGCCGGCGGGCCGGGAGGTCGAACTACGCGGTTAAACTCTTCCCCTTCAGCCATGGGCACGCCATTGCATGGAGATCTCGGATCGGCCCACCACCCTGCCGATCACGCACGACCCAAATCTCTCCGACAAGGTTATGTACCTCCAGATGGCCTTCAAACAGCGCCCCCTCGGGGACGGGGGTGGGAAGCCCTCACTTGGACGGCTGGCCCCGTGGACTCGGCCATTGTCCAAAGCAGCAGTGATGGGGGCCAAGATCTGTGTCCTGGGGGGACAAACTCCAGGAGTCGCTCTCGTTGGGGGACGGGTCACACCCCTTCCCGGAGGACCTGCTGGAAGATATCAGGGAGATCCTGGCGCCAGCGGCAGGCCGACCAGCGGAAGGCCAACCCTTCTTCCTGGACATCTTGCACAGCCTGGCGCTGAACATTCAGGACCCCGATTATGAGTTTCCTCGGGATCTGGAACAAGGGGGTCACGGACCCACCCCTAGCCTCGCCGGGCATCTGGCCACTCAAGAAGGAGCTAAAAGAGGAGCGGAGTTCCAGGAACTCCCTCATCCCATGGGCCGGGGTAACTACCCCTCAGCGGATCACTTCAGTGAGCTCATCCGTAGCACATTCCTGGAGGAGGTCCCCATGGGCATGGTAGATGGCCCTCTCACCAAGGTAGAGGCAGCAGCGCGCTGTGGCTGCAATATGGAGGATCTTTGTCCAGGCCCCCTAGCGGGCATCGACGAAGGGGACAAGATCCGCACCATCTACGATGGCTCGGTGGGCGGGGCCAATGACACCATCAGGAACCAGACAGTGGAAAGGACGACGGCTCCGACGGTGCTGGATGGGGCATGCGGCAGCTGAGGAGGGACCTCCCTCTCAGGGTGCCCCCGGCCCCGAGAAGGAGGTCGCTAAACCTCCACCCGAGGGCTGGCAATGGCCGGAGCCGGGCACCAGGTGGGTGCTGCTCAAGGCGGACGTCACCAAGACCGGAGAGTGAAGGTCCTCAGAAGGACTGGCGGCAGGTGGCCTCACTGGGGGAAGAATGGTGGGTGAACAAGGTAGGCACATACGGCATGGCCAGTGCCCAGTCCTCTACGCACTTTTCCCTCAAGTGGATTGGAACTTCGTCTTTGTGGATGACTTCCTGTGGCTGCTTCGCAGCGAGGGGGCAGTAAACTTGGCTCCTGGCCTTGGGCACCCCGCTTAGCTGGAAGAAGACACATTTGGCGGAGGTCAACACGTGGCTGGGCTTCGTGGTCCACCCGAACATCCCGCAGGTTCTCATGGCCGCCAACAAACACATCCTGGTGATGGAGGTCTTGCAGATCATGGTGGAAGGGCAGGCGATGCACTCAAAGCACATCGAGAAGGCGCCGCATCCAATGGGCAACTGCTGCATGTCCGCTGGCGAAGTCGATGCTTCAGCCACTGTGGGCCTGGAAAATGGCCACCACCACGGTGGGGAAACCCCCTAAGGTGGTCAGGATGCTGGCGTTCATGCTGCGGTTCCTCTTCAACACGCCCTTCGTCCAGTACTCCCCTTACTTGCCGAAGTCCTCTTGGTGGGGTTGCAGCGATGCTAGCGCCTCGGATGAAGGACTGGCATTTGTGGGAGGCTGGTGCGCCAACAAAATGGAGCCGGAAAAGAAGGAGGTGTACTGGTTCCACGAGCAGATCCACGTGGAGGAGTACCCGTGGGCATTCAAGAATGGGGATCCCAAGCGGAGGATTGCGGCTCTGGAAATGCTGGGCACGCTCTTCCTCTGTAACATGATCCTCACGCACCAAGGCCCTCTGTCCTCCCGGGTCCGACTCCCGGTGGGCAGTGACAATCAGGGCAACGTCATGGCGATGCTCAACCTTGGATCCAAGAAGCCCTACACCGCGGCGATCCTGATGGAGCTGGTCTTCCTGCTCCACACCCATGGCTGCTCGCTGGCGGCCAACCACGTGCCCCGGGAATTCAACCAGTGGGCCGATGAGCTGACGCACCCAGATTTCTCTGGGTTCGACCCTTTGCACAGAGTCCCTAAACAGGAACTCTGCGAGGAGTTCATTTTTCTCCCGCGTCTCCTGAATGGAGATGCATTTGATCTTAGCGTGGGCCCACCCATGCTCCCGTGACCGGAGCCGGTGGGTGACTCACTTCCCCTGGTGGCAGACCCCGGGTGCCCCGGGCCCCGGCCCAGGGGCGGGCGCTATCAGTCTGCACACCCGTTCTTCAGTTTTTGAGAGTTTGTGGTGGGTGGCCCATGGGGCCCACCCAGCCGTAGACATCTGACAGGGGAAGATGAGTCCCTGGCACCAACACATTGCTTGGATAAAAGAGTTATCGCTTGCTTGTGTGGTGCCGTTTGGTTAGCTTACATACACAACCAAATAAAATCGGCAGAGGACCGCTGGCAGGACTGTAGCGACTCAAACAAGCATTGACGGCAAGGAGTGGGCGCGCTTGGCTTGCTCAAGCGGTTCGCTTCTCCCTTCATGTTGGAGGTGTTCCCTTCAAAATCAACGACCAAAAGGGCGCGCCTGTTTCTCCTTTGCCGACTGGAGGTCTAGGGCAGTTGTGTCCACTGCTGCGGATCATTTCAGTCACCCTACCGACTCCCAAAGGCTCTCCCAGGCCACATGTCGCGCTTCAGGCCTAAGACCCGAAACCGTTCGAGTCGATGAGAGCCAGGCTTGCTGAGGCCCCGCTGTCTTTTTGTTACAACCCTTTGGGTTGTTTTGAGGGCGGATCGAATCGCCACCAGAGAGAGAGAGAGAGAGAGAGAGAGAGAGAGAGAGAGAGAGAGAGAGAGAGAGAGAGAGAGAGAGAGAGAGAGAGAGAGAGAGAGAGAGAGAGAGAGAGAGAGAGAGAGAGAGAGAGAGAGAGAGAGAGAGAGAGAGAGAGAGAGAGAGAGAGAGAGAGAGAGAGAGAGAGAGAGAGTGAGAGAGAGAGAAGAAAAAAAAGAAGCTACATTTTAGGGGATCGCCGCACCAAACCAACAAACAAAATGGGGGGAGTCCCAAGTTATCGACAAGCCCATGGTTTTCCCGGCCACGGGAGCCCAACGGCCGAAGAAATGCGATGCGCAGGGCCAAGGCGAAGCTCAGCCACGATGACATGTCGCAAGCAAGGGGCCTGGGCAATGTGGGCGTTTTCACTGACCGTGTCGCACGGACGAGGCTCAAAGGAAAGGAAAGGGTTCTCTTTTGGAATAGCTCTAACGTCCTCCCGCAATGGCCTCAAGTTGTGCCAACTTGCGTGAGATACAGCTGTGTGTTTTCCAGAAACAAGCTCTTTAAGAGAATTCAAGTTGCTGCGTTGTTGCCCAAGAAATCCGGTTGTAGATTTTCGCGCTCTGGCTGCTTTGTGACCAGACAACTCTTTCACACCGTAGCCTGATGCCACTTTTCAAAGTGCCCGCGTTTGCTTTCCACACTGCCCTTTTTTCTTTTCCAAAGCGCTGCGAAAGTGCAAACCGTTCATTTACCCATTTTTTTTCCGAGGACCCACGTGTGCGTTGCAATTTCTGGCAGTCCGTGTTTGCGCGCAAACTACGTTCGACCCCAAAGAGTGTTTAGTTCGACCTTTCTTGCGCGTCTCTTTCTTCAGGTTGGCGAATGATGGTACTTCACACCCCCCAGACACGCCCCGATTCATCCCTTCGTGCCCAGCAAATTACTTGCTGGAAGGGATGAGAAGGAACTGGTCATGACTGCTGATGTGTCCTTGTTTCACCTTGAAGCAGCAGCAAGGGTTTTGCTTTGTGCTGGATTACGTGTTTTGGGCCAAACAGCGAGCGAACACTTGCAGTCCTTGAAATACTGTATTTGCCACATCCATGCTATATCTCCAGGAGGTAGTGCATTCGACTCAAGCCAAGGATTTCATTACTATGTCAAGGTTGGGGAAAAGCATGCCACCATGCAGTATCAACGGGAGGTTATTTGGAGATGTTTTTAGGATCATTCCTCGACGTATTTGCCGTGCACCTAGAACAGAATCACAGTTTGAGCAATTATGCAAGCATTCCGGCAACTTGGGAAGTTCCTTCACGTGTTTTTTGTTTTTACCTCTTGATGTTCACCACCTTGTCCGTCAATCTGGGAAATTAGCATTCTCACCTGCAAATAAGACACACTTGCCCGTGATGAAGCTTGTGATTCGTGGTGGTTTGCCGAGTTGTTTTCATTCAAGGTGTTTCTTTCACCGTTGGATTCTCAATGATTGCTTGTTTGTTTTTGTTTGATTGTTTTTTTGCGAGGTTGCACAGTTGGAGGCTTTCTGCGAGCTTGGAGAGTCTCTTTTTGGAAATCTTCCGTGGGTCTCAAGTGTTGGCCTTTTGGCCTCCCGATCCGAGGCCCACCACCGGCTGGAGGACAAGGGCAAGGAGGTGGCTTTTGCCGATCAGCCGCAGGTGGGGAGACGGCTTTAAAGGGCAACGGGGGCAGGCGATTTTCTGAGCATTTTCCGAAGACACCTCTTTCACGACAAGACCTCATGCCCATTTTATCTTAAAAACGTGCGGGGGGGCACAGGTGTCCTTTTTTGGCTTAGTTGAAAGATAGAGGGCGATTCCTGGTTTGCCTGGCGGTTCAATCATTTATCAGGGCCATCTATTTTGCAAAGGGACACCAATGGCTACAGCTGGACGTCAGAATTCAGACTTCGGGGGTGTGCACCAGCCGCAATTGAGGAGCGCATGCGGAAGTTCCTTCCTGGCCAGATGAAAATGATGCCCACAGTGTGTCAGGATCATGTAGTTTGGTGCTCAGGTGCCCCACAGCCCCCATTCGGCCCTCATTTTTACCGGGGGGGGGGAAGGGGGGGGCCAGTGTGGACCAGTTTCCTCTGAGACTCTACGGGTTCCATGTCCAGTGGCCGGGAAGGCGAAGAAGTTGCCTTAGAGCGAACCCAGGCTGAGCTGTGAACCAAAACCCCAAGGCGGAGTACACTTCGCCATGGCGAGTTTCAGGGGTTCCACCTTTCAGGCTGGCCCCGCTGGGCAGGTGCCAGGGCCGCCGGAGGACATCGTGCTGCGGCTCTGGCGGCGCATGCCGGAGGCGCCGCCCAACTCGAGGGAAGTCCCTCCTCTCTCGGCTGCTCTTGAAATGTGTGGCTCAAAATTCGAGACCTGGGGTTTACGCTGGTTGTTGTCTTTGTTGGGGTGCACTGGTTTTAGTTTTTGTTTCCATTTACCAAGGTACCATGTTGGGGTACATGTGTTGGAGCCACAGCCAATGTGTGACACGTTGAACCTTATGGAGGACCATGGTTTGCATAGTTGGCAAAACACACCGAGCTTTCTTCGCAGTGGTTGGTAGATATGGCCACGAATTTTAACAGGGAACCACCTCAAAAGTGATTGGTGGACATGACTCCCCACCTAAATGATGTCCACCAAATGGTCCCCAATTAAAACTCATACCCATATGTTGTTTTCGTGTTGTGTTTCCTGCTTGGTTGTGCCTGTTCAGTTTGAGTGGTGGATTGCAAGCAAGGGACAAGTGAGAAACCGTGAATACATTTACCCCGCCAAACGATTCACTTCCTGAAAATGTTATTTCACTATTAGTCACGAACGAGCTCACGAGTGCTGCAAAAATGTAGAAGGCCCGATTGATCCCTCATACTGGAAGTGGGGAATTAGTTAGCATTGAACAATGTTTGTCTGCATGCCTGGAACCAACCATGCCCCAAAGTCCCTGCGGTGCTGTCCACTTTCCCATGCTTAGACAATGGAGGGTCACCGGTTGCTGTTAAAGGGATCCAACCAAGGAAACGGACCCCAGAGGGTACACCCCCCCCAGACACCCAGTCGTGCCCTTTGATAATTTTCGGGAGAGGGGTCTCCTTTCAAAAAAACAAGCAACAAAAGTAGGGCCCTCTCTTCCCTAAGGCCACTGGAAGGTCTGGAAGGCTGCAAGCATAGGTGTCCTTTTTCGTTGTCGTGGTCGAAAAATAGATGGCCCCGGTTTTGCCTGTGGTTTAACCATCTACCAGGGCCATCTATGTCCCTATGGCTGCAAGGCTCCCAAGCAACAAGCCTTCCACTCGCTACGTGTC
The DNA here is from genome assembly GCA_963377175.1 of Effrenium voratum. NCBI lineage: Eukaryota > Dinophyceae > Suessiales > Symbiodiniaceae > Effrenium > Effrenium voratum. Next base: position 2,160,259 of record CAUJNA010001001.1, on the reverse strand, counting down.
AGACACCTTTGCCCAACCTCTATGCGGTGGGCGCCGTATTTACGGCGCTTTGGGCGTGCGCGGCTTAGGAACTCACGGCATTCCCTGGTGATTTATCGGGGGGGCGCGAGCTTGTAGTGGGGGTTCCTCACTTTTGGAGGGAACTCCATTGCCATTTTTCAATCTGGGGTTCGAATTACCTGGTTTCTGGAGATTCTCGCTACGTCTAAAGCTTTGAACCAGTTTCTGGGGAGTGCAGAAAGGGCGATCTCGAACCATAGTGCTGGAACCAACAGTCAACGAGTTTGGAGTGCTTATTAAGTGTCAGGTATATGGGCTGGGAGTCATTTTAAGAGGGCCATTTCTTTCTAAAGTCCTAGTACTGGCTTCTGGGATAGATTCACAAAGATGCATTCGCCTCTGTGTGAGCTACTTTACTCACGAGCATGGAGAGGAGTGCATTCCTGGCAGTTTGAGGCATGCGGCTGTGGTCCTAGAACAGGAAAGACCTACATGGAAAGAAAGCAGCGTGCCAGAGTCCCCCGGGTCTCGCATTCCTGAGGTACCGGATGTGGGGCGCCTTCGATCGGCTGATGGTCATCAGGCGGGCTCGCGGCGCCGCGTCGTTGCGTTTGTAAGCTGCTCTTTCTGACGCCCTTCTTGGTGCTGACCCAAAGGCAACCAAAGGACCCTAAGCGGTTTGAGGGGAACACCATTCTGGGAGTTTTAATGTCTTGCTTCTCTTTTTTAGAGGGATGTTACGTTTTCCACAACGTGCATGCTTTGCCTGGCAAAGAGGCAGATGAGGTCGTGTCACATGACTTGATTTGAGGGCTCGATGAAGACATCAATTAAAACGCCACGTTTGGTGTTATTTGGAGGTTCAAGTTGAAGATCTGAATCAAGCATCCAAACTGATTCAAGTCAATGTCTTGGAGGCCTCCAACAAAACGATGATTCAACTTGACGACGCCGTCCGCGCGCAAGGTATGCGGACATCAACTACCAGTTGAGGCGACCAGACGTTTTGGCCAACAAGGCCTGGCCGCGTGGACCGCATGGCACATGCTGTTTGCTCGAGACCTCCGGAGCAGGCCCTTTTTCAGGGTGCCGAGCGAGTAAACGGATGATCAAACCGGTGCGGTTCCTCATCTGAGGCTCAGCGTGAATGCCTGGCGCGGTTCGGCCGGCAGACGGCTGAAGTGCTCAAGGTCAAATGACAAACCTCTCCTGTTTGCCCCAGCTTCCTTGTCAGACTCATTGTGGAATTGGTGTGTCCATTTCTTCGTTCTCGCACTTTCGGAGAGAAGTGGTCATGGCTGTAAGACGTTTCGTGGGCGGGGCGCCCTGCAGGACTCAGCAGGTTGCTCCCCGAGTCGTTTGGAGTCGACAAGCAGCAACCCAGTGTCCGCTGAGCCAGCTCGAGATGCCAGTTAATTTGCCGGTGGCCAATGCCCAATGGGCATCCCCTAACATGCTTGGTGTCCCTTTTGGTTTCCCTCCAAATACCAACTACACGGGGGGGGGTCACCATTTTGAGAGAGAGTCGACTCTGAGTCGACAGGTGCTGGCGCTGAAGTACTTGGCGCTGCCCATGCTCTTGGTGCCCCTGGTGGCCCTCGCAGGTTTTGCGCCCGCTGGCCCGAGCTAGACATGGGGTATGGGGTGAGCGATAAACTCGCGGGGAAGAATCGGGGGGGGGGGGGGGTGGCCCGACTGGGTCCATTGAGCGAGCCCCTTTCTGGACCTTTTTGTGGGAAAGCAAAAGCAGACCTGGAGGAATTGGACAACACACGGTACAAGGACATCAGAGTTTGGTGGGGATTCGGTCATGTCCCACATAAACTTTGAGGTGGTCTGTTCAAATTCGTAGCAAAATCACCCGTGGAAGGGAACCGCAGGGGGCTGGGAGCTGGGGCCAAATTGCGGTTGACTGGCAAGGCAAGCCGATGTTCCCCATTCTGGGAAGGGACAAGTTGAAGTGAGGTGTTTTTGGGTATTCCGGAGGCAATTGTGTTTTTCTATACTCCTCAAAATGGGTGGTATCCTTTTAGTTTCCCTTGAAAGAAGGGCTCGCCCCAAAAAGACGAGCTACCCATATAGAAGCCTTGCCATAAGAGGAGACGCTCCAAGATGGCTTGAAGCCAATTGGATGGGGACTCGGAGATTTGGACCACTGCTTCCTTTCATGTGGGTGTGTCTATTTTGAGGACAGCTATGCAAAGGTATAAAAGTTTAAGGACTAATATGAAAGGGAAACCACAATGTTTGGGTTCCCAATTTTTGAAACACACCTGCTTCCTTTCATGCTGGTTCTCAGCAAATTTAAGGGAATGACCCGCGCTGAACTATACAACTGGTGGTTTCCTTCAAGGGGACCCCCAGTTCCCAAAACCGTTGATTGCCACCTGAGAACCAGTAATGTGGGTGTCAAAACAATTCTGGTTGAGCTGAGAGAGGTTCCTTTTTCTGCACCCTTGCGCAGAGGGCTGGATTCCCCAGAAGTTGCACGTACTGGTTCCCTTGAAACTAGTTAGCTCCGAAAACGCGAAGTGGGACCCCTGTCGTGCGAAGAAAACGATTCGTATTACCCATTTCCCAGGAGGCTTAAGCAAATGGAGGCCTATCAAATGTTTGCCTGAACTGGACTCATTGTTCAAGGGGTTGTCGATGTCCGTTGGATCCCTTTTCCCTCGGGCAAGCAAGCCGCTGGGAGGGGCCTCTGCTGCCAGTTTAGCTTATAAAGGCTGGTGCCAACACAAGCAGCCGGCAGGTTCCCAGTGACACGCACTGGTTGGTTGCACGTGATACAAAGGATAGCCAGTTTCAGGGTTCCCATATTTTGAGATACACCCAGTCGGTCAATTACCGGGACCTGGGGAAGCGAGGTACTGTTGATCCTGATTACTGTGTCTGGGCAAATCACAACAACGTCACTGGGGTTTGCGATGTCACGAAGCTTTTGCTCATAGGGTCCATTTCATATGTTCAGTTGACGAAATATATTATAAGTTGTAATTGTCGTCCATGTCTGCGGATATGTGCCTTTCGACTGAGGCTTACTGCAATGTATGAGGAGGACGGCCGAGAACTGTCCGGTGTCGGAGGTATGTGAGGTTCAGACACATGTCCAAGAGGCTACGGTGCATTTGGGAGGGAAGCTCTAAATCCCCCAAAACTAGTGGGAGATTGTCCTTGTTGTTCTTAGTACGCAGAGTTACTAGATCGTGTGGCTGGGTGTCCTTTTCGTTTCCTGACAAAGACCATCCGATAAGGGCCAACATGGGAACCTGCCAAATGAATTGTTTGAAATCGAGGCTTTTCTGGGATTCCCTGCTTTTCAGGAGCATCAGGCCGCCCACTCGCGTTGAGCAAAAACATATGAAAACCTCAGGCTCTGGATGAGTGTAGAGCATGCCTGATTCTGATTTGTCATTGCTGGCCGCCTAGATGGTCTCCGTTGAAGCGAACCCAAAGGAGCCTATATGTATGTTGACTCCCCCGTCTTGCTTGATTTCATTAGTTCAAGGGTTTTACAAGCCCCGCTAAAAGGTAGCGAACATGGCTGTCAAATGCATCATGGGGCTACCACCGCGTTAGCTCGCTTCAGGCACAAGAACATAGCTACAAGCTTTGAACCCAAATCACTACAAGCAAGAGCATTGTGCCATGGTGTCACCAATATCCATAGCCATAGCTCAGGGTTGCTCGGAGAAGTTTGGAAAGGATCAGCCAAAACTACGGGGATTGAAGATTGGTGAGTTTGCCCTTGGTTTCCCTTTTTCCCGGTACCAACTGTCTGCCCTCGTGCCAGGGATTTCGGAGCGGAACTGGCAGAAAGCAACAGACAGCCACATGCCACGGGACAGATTTCTTGGTAGAATCACCGAAGAGCCTCCAAACTGGAAAAGCAGCCACGCGGCATCCTGTGTCCACTTCGCACCGGCTCGTGCCCATGGTCTGGCGGTGCTTGGTGCTGCTCGCCTTGGTATACGGGGAGCCATGTCAGGACCGGAACGGGAGCACTAGCAAGATCTCTGTTTTATTTTTGCTCTGGGGTAAGATGCACGAGTGGCCAAGCTGACCAGGGCTTCAGGAACCCAGAGCCCCAAAAACCCTGAGCAATCTCCAATCGTAAGAATAAAAACCGCAAGTAAACCGAAACCAGCCACAGCTGGTTTCACCAGAAGCCCCAAGAAACCCAGGAATCGGAGCTCCTTTACAGAGAGAGAAGGCCAGAGACCACCACACATGTTTCGGAGATGGGCCGATTGCACGGATCCGGTGTTTTTCCCCTCACACTTTTTGTTTTTTACTAGGGCTTCCCCTGGTTGGTTGGTTGGTTGGTTGGTTGGTTGGTGGGTGGGTGGGTTGGTTGGTTGGTTGGTTGGTTGGTTGGTTCGCAGAACCTCGTGGAACCCTCGTGGAACCCTGGTGGAACCCTAGTGGAACCCTGCCTGGTGGAACCCTCGTGGAACCTTACCTCCGGGCCGCTCCGGACCACCCCGGAGCCTATCTGGGCTGAGACCCCAAAGCTTTCAGCTGTAGGGGAAAAAAAAACGTTACCCCGATTGCACATCCAGAGTTTCCCCTTCAGGAGCGTCTGGCAGACGAGCCCGTTGTACAGTTCACCGCCGAGGCGAGCGGATCGATCCCATGAGAGGGGCCCCCTCTCGCTTCCCTCAAAGTGAACATGTCAAGGGCTTCTCAATCTTACTCTTGGGTCCCGCTGGTTTCTCTTTGAGCTACCATTCGGAGCCTGCCAGGGGGGTGGTGGGGTCTGGCAGTGAAAGCTTTGATTTCAAGTCACTTCAACCAAAAAAAGGAATGAATTCGGGACACATTTGTCGAGATCATCAAGCTGCTCCTGGTGGGTTATTATTCCTGACACGCTCGCTTTGGTAGGTGCATCATAGCTGTTGTTTGCGATACAACCACTGCTAAGTACAACAGTAGCTGCTTAGGACCCCTCAGTCTGGGAGGGTGCGTTGGAGTAGGTGCCACAGCGGCGTCTCTGAATGGAAAGGAAGACTTGAGACAAGGCGCCTTTCGGCATTGCTTTTTGGTGTTCATCGCGGGAGCTGCCGTACTATGTGGTTAAAGGAGCTCGCGCACCCCTCATTCCTCACAGCAGGGAATGTTGGCCACATTGTTCCACAGAATGTTTGTGACTCGTTTGCCGAGGCGTGCACCTGCTGTTATGACCTGGATGAGTTCATCCAGGACAAGAGTGAGTTGGATCGCTTGACGAGACATAATGCCATGTGTCGTCCTTTCGTCTGGGAATGGCAACCTTGAATGTAGCATTGTATGCGGGTGCGAGCCACTTGAAGGATATGTGCAAGGGCCACAGTATGTTTTGTCATCGCAGCTTGATGATGTGCAATGCGAAGCCGGCCCCGACGAGGACAACGACTACGTCTACGTGCTCTTCTACTCCCCGAAGGGTCGACTCAACATCGACATCAGCGCCAAGTTTCTTGTCCATGCTTTGACAAGCATCCGCTTGTTTGCCTGTTTACATGAGGGGAACCCTGGATTCACGAACAAAATCCCTTGGTAGTAGTACGTTCTAATTTCCATGCCAACAGAACAATTGACTTACGTTCGGTCTACAAATGGGACCAAGTGGTATTTGGGTCCCCATTCGACCCTTTGCTGCCTGAAGGTTTGAGCAGCTGGCGAGGGAGTGGAAGTGGTCCCGCATCCACTTCGGGCGCATCGATGTGGACAAGGAGAGCTTTGAAGTGTTGCCAGCTCGCCTCTGCTCGAGCCCTGCTCGATATCTTCCATTTGCTGTAGACTATGTATTATTGTCCCTTGTTGGTTCTAAAGGGAATCCATCCCTACTGGAAGTATGTGTATTTGTTTCCAGGGGCCGAAGCAGCAAATGGAAGATATGGAACCCAAGAGCACATGTGCGTTTTGGGGACTGAAAGCGCGACCTCGCAAGCGGTTTTGGTTTGCATGCGATTTCAGCCATGATGAATGTGTTTTTTCATAGATGCTCTTTCTTCAGCTGTACAATGTATAATCCTAGACTCTTTAAACTGTTAATCTGCCCAAAAGGCAACCAAGCAACCATGCCTTTCGATTTGTCCAAGCCCTCCTGTCGTGCCACCCTAATGTTTTTGGCTGCTGCCCAAAAGCAGAAAAAGCTCATCCCCACGTGTCGGCCTGTGGATGCAGTTTTTTTCACATCCCAGCGATGTGTCCTCTCAAGACCCGTCGGTTGGTTCAACTTTCCCTTCAGAACCCGACCGTGGGACCGGGCCTTGCTCTTAGCAGGAACTTCCGATCGATTCGCCAGAAGTTTGGTTGGATTGGCCAGACACTTAGTCAAACCAGCAGGAGGAAAACCACACTTTTGGTATTACCACTAAATGGATCGAAATGGATTACTTGAGGCCCAGGTGAGGTGAGAACCCGGTTGCTTGGCTTTGCCTTGAGATGGCACAGACAAGAAAAAAGTTGGTGAATGGTTTCACGTGGTTTCCCTCTCCCAACAGCCAAATGTCTACCTGAACGGGAGCCAACGTGCAATGCACAGACTTTTTGAGACATGAGATGTTGTTCATTGTTGTGTTCGATAGAAGGGAAGACCCTCCTTCTGCACAGACAGGATGTCTCACTTGCAGCCAAAACGAATCGACCGGATCTGGCGCTTTTGTCAATGTGGTGTTGGTCTTTTGTTGAATGGTGACCGCTTTATTTGCGTGCTTGATGAACAGGAGGGATCTCCCTTTTGGATGGCGAAGGTTCAAGCAAGCGAGAGAGAGGGCCATCATCTTCAAGGGCAACGTCCTTGCACTCTGTGTTTCGGTTTTCAAACCTCTCCCATGGTTTGGCTTCATACGGATCCCTTGTTTTCGGTTGGTCCATGCTCCTATTCCATCAGCAGCCCTGTGCCGCCTGTTCTCTCACTCCAGATCCATCCCGCATCCATGGCCCAGTCCCCTCTTTTTCCCCTTTGCTGCTTTTAAACACCTTTTGGACAAGTTATACTCATTCTTTGTTGGGAAGAATATAGGGCGCCCTGTGACCAGCCTTAACTTAGCTTTGTAATCTTTTGCCATTGTGGCTCCGTCATCTGCAAATGATACCAGCAAAACGTTAGCTCTTCGCAACAGGTCTAAGCCTTGCCCTGGCATCTTTGGCACCAGGACCGCGCCATGTCGAAGAGGTGGGTTGAATCCAATATGGCACCTCGGCATTCGGCGGTATCTTTGGGAAGACCGGTTTTGCAGTCAGCGCGTTTAGATTTTGGTTTGATTCACTCAGGAAGTGCGTAAAGGGCGATCATGTTGACTGTTGGGGGCCCTCCTTGAAGTTGAGAAAAATGGAAACCGCACATCTCAGGAGCCTTTCTGTTCGTATGGGGTGCAACAAGAATGGATTGGTGGTTTGGAGAAGGGGCCCATTTGCCCTCGAGAACCAGGGCTTCAAATCCCCAAACCACTAGGGCGGTTGTCCACGAATGCGGGAAAAACGCGGAAAACTCCACATGTGCGGAAAGGACCTGGGATTCAAAGAAACTCCCCAAAGTAACGAACCAAACAAAGAACCGATGGGAAGCTGCCCAGTCGCGAGGGAAGCTCTCAGGTGCCCACCAACGTGATGTACAAGTACGGCAGGCCTGTGGAGGTGAAGCCGAAGGCGAGCGAATCCGCCCGAGATCGATCGAAGGTGGGGTGCTTCGCCGTTGTTTGGCATTGCTCATTTTCAGCGGGCATGCCGAGGATTGGAAAGGATGAGTCTAGGAATTAAATCATCCATGCTACAACGTCGCCAAGCCTTTGATTTGCGAAGTCGCCCATGTGACTCCCCATGTGAAATCCCGAAAACTGGCCAGCGTCCGTTTTGGGCCTCCCCTTCGGCGCCATCTGAAGGCGCAAAAAAATTATGTATTGCTGGGCATCGCATACGGCCGGCTATGGGTTCCCACATGTCATTCCCCCGTTTGCATGCCTTCACCTAGTGTGTAGTCAAAGGTGACCAGATACAACCATTCAGGGAGGGCAGCTATTGTGCACTGATGAGCCCACATCCTTTACCACAACCGCCAGGGGCTGCGCACTGTTTATAGAATTAACGTGAGCCAAGCCAGGATGTCAGTTGGGTGCAACATAGCCCGTGCTTGTCAACCATTCCGCAAAGAAACCGAAAGAGGATGAGGAAGTGTTCTGATGTTTCCGCACCCACCCTCCATTATTCGGGGCCTGGACCCAACATGCCTGCGAGTCGGGACCAGCAAACGAACCCTGTCACTTCGAAATTTTGGTGGCCAATGCGAAATCAAGCTCCGTTTGCTGTTTCCAGGATTTCGAGGTGATCCGAGACAAGTACCAGGGTAGCCCGGACGGGCAGAAGTGGATGCTCACAAAGTACATGGGCGAGGATGCGCAAGGACCGGTTCTGCAAGGACCGGCTATGCGGTCCTGGCAAGGAATTCGGCTTCCCCCCAAGTTTGTTGTCTATGTTCAAGCCCAGGGTTTCCCAATTGCATTGAATAGTCAACTTGGTGGGGTTGGTGTTTAGTTTCACCGGCAATGGGCAAGAGTCAATTGGCAAGTCAGTTTTCACTTGGTCTTCTTTCTTGTGCCAGGTTGAGCCACCACATGAGGAGAGTTTCTTCCTTGGAGAGGCAAGCTCAGTTAGATCGGGGCGTTCGGCCCGTTGAGAGACAAGGTTTCGGGTGTGCCTTCAAAGAAATCCCGGAGAGGTTTTGAGGCACACTACTGACAGCGACGGTGTGTTCATCGTGTTTTGCCATGCCTGTCCAGCGGCTCTCATTTTGACGCAAACGTTCAAGTCATTTGCATTGCTATGGGTCATGGATGCCGCTTTACCCTGTCAAGGGCAGGCCATGGGGACAAACAACCACGTTCGAGGGTTTGAACCATGACCGAAACTTTGCCTGACTTTTGTTTCCTTCTTGTCAGCCTCTTTGGAAATGTCTGATTGACAGCCCAGAAGGCGACAGTTGCCCCGAATTATCCACCAGAACGTGGCAGGATCCAATCTCCACTACGCCACAGTTCTCCCCAGCGTGAAGACGTACAAGAAGTTTCTGAAGGGCCACCAGGCAAGGCGAGAAAGTCGGACTGTGGGAACCAATTTCTTCTAATTCATTTTCGCAATTTGGTTGGGGCTGGTTAGAACCCGCAGATCCAGGTGTCCATCGTCGGGTACTTCAAGCGGGAGGCGGATCGGGAGCACAAGGCCTTCATGGAGGCCATTTGGCACCTCGGCGGGGGTCAAACGAGCCTTTCTTTCCTGGTCAACCGACCCCGCATCGTCCCGATTTACACTTGCTAGGCAGGAAATGAGAAAGGGGAAGCCATCCCTATGGTTTCCTTTGAGGGAATACCCAGGTTCATTCCCTCATTCACTACTGAGCTTCAGCAAGTAAAGGGAACCCAAAAGGAGCATGTTTAAACAACAGTAGTCAAAGTCAGTTTCAGCAAGGGGTGGCCCAACCCTGATTGCTTGACTACTCATTGCCAAACTGAACTACTCATGTTGCTTTTTGAGAAGAAACAAACAACTTTTAAGTTTGCTTTGTCTTCGCTTTTGCAGAAGCAAAAAGCTGACTCTTTGCAGGGCCAGGTCTGGCCAATTGGCCCGAATCTTGAACCTGGATCTAACGAACAAGGAGATCATTTGCGTTCCCCGCAAACTCACATTGAACATTTTGCAGGGGTGACAGGCACGAAGACTGGCTTAGGACACGATTCGGAGCAAGAGGAGCTTGTTTTTCAACCAGGGGCGCTTAAGCATGCTATAAAAAAAGGGCGTTGATTGCCCTTATGCCTTTCTGATTTATTCTGCGGGGTACATGTTTGATTTTTTCAAGGGAAACCAAATGACGTTGTTCCTGCTAACTTGCCCAAAGGGAAAACGGTGTCTCAGATACCCAAAATGGGCATGTGTCCATTGCCAAAGCGTGCAACCCAGGAGGCTTTTCCAGGGCGAGGACGCAGACCGCGACGAGATAGGACTGGGGGTGGGCCGATTTGAGGGCTTTTCACTTTGTCCTTTTTTGCCTGTGGTTGAGACCAGGCACAGGACTAGACTACAAACCTGGAGGATGTGTAGGCAAGTGAATTCCCCCAAAAGTGAAGGACGTCCTTCCGAACAGGAGATCTATAAATCAACTGGGTTCTGGGTTCCCACTGAAAGAAGCGGCTGCTGCGCACCGCGGTCTTGGTTCCATGTCAAAATGTCTAACTCGGAGGGGCCATCCCCTCGCATTAGATTCCCAGGTGAGCAGGGGTCAGCAAAGTCCGCTGTTTCCCCACGTAAATGGACAGCATAGCCGCCCCGCTTTCAAGCGACAAAAATGCCCCGCTCCCGCCATAGTGAACATATATGCAAGAGGGTCCCTTTACCCGGATGCTGGAGCCCTGCCCAGACGTTGATTTCTGTGTGGCTGAGACAATTGAAATCATTCTGGACACTAGCCCCGAGTTTTGGCACATGCCCATGTTTGTGAAGTCGGACTTTTCCGGACATCCACTTTGCACCTGTCCAAAACGCGGTCCTGGTCTTGCCAGAAGATGTCTGGATCGTCCGCTCGAAAATCTGTGCACCCACCCGGAAAACCAGTCGGCAAGCATTTGTGGGTTGCGGTGCAGGTGAGGTAAGGGTGTTTTATAAACCTGTTGAACCGCTCGTGCGCCAGGACATGTAGTCATGACAGCCCAAGAGAGGTCAGTCAGCCTTTCACTTGCGGAACCAGTCATTTCATTCCGACCAACCTGTTTGTTTGAGTCTCGGTTATCGCTGGTCCAGGACCCTTTTTGGTGAGTGAGCACCTGAACTGTCAACATTCCAGAAGCGCGGTGGCGGGTGCCCGTTGACTGTCAACCGGGCAACCGGGCTGACCGTCCCGGTCAGCCGAATTCCGGTTGACTGTGCGGTCAACACAGTTGGCCGGCAGACAGGCGCCCGGTTGACCGAGCTGGGCCACGGTTGGCCAGCCGACCGGGCCGTTGCTCTCTCCATCAACATCCCCAGCTTCTCACTCACGAAACGCACTTATCTTACACAAGCTCGTCAACACAACATCCACAGCTTCTCACTCCAACACCCGTGGCATCACCAGCTGGTCGTGGCTTTGTACTCCCTTGGCTTCCCACATCCTCAGCATCACCAGTTCCTCTCCGGCAAGCATGTTTGGGTTATGTAATGTATGCATGCTTGTACATAGTCATGTACCTACATGGTTGTTCATGTATGTAATGTATGTATGTAGTGTAGTGTAGTGTAGTGTAGTGTAATGTAATGTAATGTAATGTAATGTAATGTAATGTAATCTATGTGTGTATGTTATGTATGTATGTATCTATGTATGTTTGTATGCAATGTATGTATGTATGCATGCATGTATGTATGTATGTATGTAATGTATGTATGTAATATATGTATGTATGTAATGTATGTGCGTATGTAATGTATGTATGTATGTAATGTAATGTATGTGTGTATGTAATGTATGTATGTAATGTAATGTAATGTCATGTAATGTAATGTAATGTAATGTAATGTAATGTAATGTAATGTATGTAATGTATGTATGTATGTCTGTATGTACGCATGTATGTAATGTATGTATGTATGTAATGTATGTGTGTATGTGTGTATGTTTGTTTGTATGTATGTATGTATGTATGTATGTATGTATGTATGCATGGCATGCATGGTATGCAATGTAATGTAATGCAATGCAATGCAATGTAATGTATGTAATGTATGTCTGTATGTATGTATGTATGTAATGTAGTGTAGTGTAGTGTAGTGTAGTGTAATGTAGTGTAATGTATGTATGTATGTATGTATGTATGTATGTATGTATGTATGTATGTAAGTAGTGTAATGTGTGTATGTATTCTAATATATGTATGTCTGTATGTAATGTATGTATGTAATGCAATGCAATGTAATGTAATGTAATGCAATGTAATGTAATGTATGTATGTATGTATGTATGTAATGTATGTATGTGTGCATGTATGTGTGTATGTATGTATGTATGTATGTATGTATGTATGTATGTATGTAGTGTAATGTATGTATGTATGTATGTATGTATGTATGTATGTATGTATGTATGTATGTATGTATGTATGTATGTATGTATGTATGTATGTATGTATGTATGTATGTATGTATGTATGTATGTATGTATGTATGTATGTATGTATGTATGTATGTATGTAATGTATGTAATGTATGTATGTATGTATGTAATGTATGTATGCATGTATGTATGTATGTATGTATGTATGTATGTAATGTATGTAATGTAATGTAATGTATGTATGTAATGTATGTAATGTATGTATGTATGTATGTATGTATGTATGTATGTATGTATGTATGTATGTATGTATGTATGTATGTATGTATGTATGTAATGTATGTATGTATGTATGTATGTATGTATGTATGTATGTATGTATGTAACGTATGTGTGTATGTTTGTATTTATGTATGTATGTATGTATGTAGTGTAATGTATGTATGTATGTATGTATGTATGTAATGTATGTATGTATGTATGTATGTATGTATGTGCGTATGTATGTATGTATGTATGTATGTATGTATGTATGTATGTATGTATGTATGTATGTATGTATGTGTGTGTATGTAATGTATGTATGTATGTATGTATGTATGTATGTATGTATGTATGTATGTATGTATGTATGTATGTATGTATGTATGTATGTATGTATGTATGTATGTATGTATGTAATGTATGTATGTACGTATGTAATGTAATGTAATGTAATGTAATGTAATGTAATGTAATGTAATGTAATGTAATGTATGTATGTATGTATGTATGTATGTATGTAGTGTAATTGTGTATGTATGCATGTATTAATGTAAGGTAATGTAATGTATTGTATGTATGTATGTAATGTAATGTATTGTATGTATGTATCTATCTATGTATGTATGTATGTATGTATGTACGCATGTATGTATGTATGTATGTGTGTGTGTGTGTGTGTATGTATGTATGTATGTATGTAATGTAATGTAATGTAATGTAATGTAATGTAATGTAATGTAATGTAATGTAATGTAATGTAATGTATGTATGTATGTATGTAATCAATGTATGTATGTATGTATGTATGTAATGTATGTATGTATGTATGTATGTATGTATGTAATGTATGTAATGTATGTAATGTATGTATGTATGTAATGTATGTAATGTATGTATGTATGTATGTATGTATGTATGTATGTATGTATGTATATATGTATGTAATGCAATGTAATGTAATGTAATGCAATGCAATGTAATGTAATGTAATGTAATGTAATGTAGGTAATGTAATGTAATGTAATGTAATGTAATGTATCGGCCAATTCCCATCGTTCGCCCGGCTGCTCACCGACGACTGCCCCGCTGCCGCCGCCCCTAAACCCTAAGCCCTAAACCCTAAACCTAAACCCTAGACCCTAAACCAGAAACCCAAACCATAAACTGTGCTGGGGGGGTCCTCGCAGCTGTAGCTCGATGCGTCCACACGCAAGTGGCTTGCAAGCATGCGAGCCGACACCCCTGGCAGCCCAGCCTGGTTGCTCTTGGGCTAACGACGGGCGTTGAAGGTAATGTATGTATGTATGTATGTATGTATGTATGTATGTATGTATGTATGTATGTAATGTATGTAATGTAATGTAATGTAATGTAATGTAATGTAATGTAATGTAATGTAATGTATTTATGTATTTATGTATGTATGTATGTACCTTGTTATGTATGTAATGTGTGTGTGTTATGTATGTCGTGTATGTTTTGCATATTACATGCGTTAACCTCTGCAAACGTTCTCGACGAGGCGATGGTTTGTACATGCATATATGCACACATCCTTTCCAAAAAGTCCGTGCAAGAATATGTGCAAATGTTACTTTTCGATGCGACGCTTCTATGCGACACTTCTGAGCAGCACTTCTACTCGACACTGCTGAGCGACCCTTCTGAGCAACGCTGCTAATAGACACTCCTAATCAACGCTTCTGGTCAACACGTCTGAGCGACACTTCTGAACGACACGATTGAGAGACATGTTTGAGCAAGACTTGTGATCGACCTTTCGGAGCGACACTTCTGAGCGACACTCCTCATCGACGTGGTCAATCGACACTTCTGAGCGACACTTGAGCTCACTTCTACTTGAGAATCGACATATTCAATCGTTCCAAACGACACTTCTGCGCGGCACTTCTACTCGACACTGCCATGCGACATTTCTCAGCAACACTTCAAAGCGACACTTTTGATCGGCATTTTTAGTCGACACTTCTGATCAACACTTCTGAGCGACACTTCTGAACAACACTTCTGAGAGGCATTGTTGAGCAAGACGTGTGATCCACTCTTCTGAGCAACACTTCTACCCGACACTTCTCTGGAGAGCTTCTGAGCAGAAAATGTGCCAGTGTTGTGCCGCACTTGCCCCTTCGGTTTCACGCACCGCATATGTGAGGGGCAGATTTCCCGCCTTTCGAGGCTGAGTTTGGCTCCTATTTGGTCATGCACGGGACCGAGCTTTACTCGGTGACCCCGAAGCGACTCACGGGCAGCTACCTGCCGGCGAAGATGGCAGACCCAGACTCGGACAGCGACCAGACGCTGAGAAAGTGCATTTTGGACCAGTGAGCCAAAAACGCGCCGCCGAGTGCGCAATTGCAATGGCATTTGTCGAGCCACAGCCCGTTTGCAAAGATTCAGGTCTGGCAGCATAACTACAACGGAGTCTCATGCAGGAACCTCATGCTTTGGAACGCTTTCGGACGCTTGCGGACGCTTGCGGCCACGCGCGAGCCGACCAGCGAACACGACCTTACCCCCAGACCCCACTTAGTAATGGGAACCCTGCGCTACGCGTTCGGGAAGAATCATGGTCTTGAATTTTCATTTTTTCGATTTCTCTTTTCTGGCCAGAATTGAAAATTGGATAAAATCAAAAAAATAAAACACTCAAAACATGATTGAAAACAACAAGCGGGAAGAGCTCGGATGATGATAATGATGATGAACATGATGATGAACATGATGAAATATGCTGACACATTGAACAAGTCGTGGTCTTGGTTTTTCCTTTTGGCCGGAATGGAGAAATGCAAAACACTCTAATGCTCTTGATCGCAACAAGTCTGCGCGCAGGGAAATGGCTGTCCAAGTCACTATGCTATGCTCGCTTGAAGTGAATCCACTGGATCAGAACGTTTTGTTTCGGCTTTGATCATCCCAAAGGTCGACCTTGCATGTCTCAAAATCATGCTTTGGTTGGGGGTAAAAACGTTTGGAGAAGATGGTTTTAGACCGAAGCAAGCAGTTTGGCCGTGTGCCCATTCATGCCAATCCGTTTGCCAGTAGCCGTCGCGGCAGTGGCCTTTCTGCCGGACATCATGAAGCAGGCGGATCGCCGGGACGTATTGGGTTTTTGTTGGGTGCTCCAGATGGTTTGGGACAAAACGGGCTTATGGTTTCCAACCGTTTAGCTAAGTCATAGACCATGACAGTGGGCTGGATCGCAAAGGCAAAAATTGATGGGCACCAAAAAAAAGTCTGAGGGCTGAACCATGTGCGCCTGGGGTAGATACCCTTGGTGTGCCCAGGAGTTTATCGAGACATCGCACATGTGAGATGTTGCCAGGGGAACCTGGATTTTGGGCAGGGGTCCCAAAGCTTCCCTGACCTCCGAAAGCATGAGTATTGGAACCTGGTGAATTGCGCCTTTGACTTCGGTGAGCCCTCTTGGCTTTTGGGTGACAGAGTTTCTGCCAAAATCGATGCCCGATGAGAGAGCACACGTCGCGCACACACGCGCACACACAGGCCCTGGGATGGTTCTTGCAAAGTCGCCCTTTCTGTGACCCAAAGTGGCAATTCCCACACACATACACACACACCACCCCACGTCGCACGCAAAGGGGCAAATGGGCAAATGGATCCTGAAATCAGCCAAGGGGTGGCGCATCCATCTTTCGGCCGGTGAATGCCCCAGGTTTGCATCAGAACGCCTGTGGGGCACATTGAAGGCGGCGTTCTGCAGAAGAAGCAGGAATGAAGGATGGTGACAGGTTCTGGGACCAGCCAGGCAATGTTAATCCACGTCTCCGCTCTTACGTCCCCGCCTCTGTTTGCCCGGTGAGGAGCCCTGATCCCATCTGCTTCCGGTGAGGCTGGCGTGACCGCGCCCAGCCTTGAGCTTTACATGCACGGCAAGGCCCGGCGTTCTGACTTTCGTGCTACCTGGGAAGCCACAAACTTTGCAAGTGCACGAACCGCATTCAACCACAAACTGGCAATGTGTGGCGAACTACGCAATTTATCTTATTCCCCCACTTGAAGTGTTCGGGCTCCACTACCTGCCCAGTGGAGTTGATAAACGTTGATTAGTGTTTCCATCATTGCAGCAAAGCGCAACAAGTTCCAAGCTTTTTGTGGCCAGTGAAAACAGCAGGTCAGCGACCAACCAAAAAAAGTATCCGCTTTTGTTTGCAATGCGAAAGCAAACAGCAGAAGTAGAACCGTGTGCCACTTTTGGTTGTGGCAAATGAGAATGTGTCAAAATCGGTGACACCATTACCAGTTTTGCATGTGGTCCGGTGCTTTGTCACTTTCCTAATACAAGTATGTGCCTGATAAGCTTCCCACAGTTCAGGAACGAACGCCTAGTCCAAGCCATTGCAGCGATGATGAGGTACTTTCCAAGAGCATTACCGGGGTTTGCACGGGTGGCAGACGTGGTTGGGGACCTGCCCGGCGGAAACCCTGCCCACCGGGCGCAAGCGCCAGGCCATCTCTCAGGGCGCGACTCCAGACAAGTGGAGCGTCAAAGCAGTGGTGGACTTCATCCAGCAGCTGCCTGGCGACCAGCCCATGTTGAGTCAAAGCGTCAAGTTCCAAGGAAGGGTTTCTGGGTCCCGAAGGTTCTGCCTGGCAAAGCCGCATGCCCATGAGTATGGGTCTCGTCCGTGGCGCCTCCTCCCAGGGCACGTGGTTGAGCCCTTAGGCAATTGCAACTAGTTGCTGCCGGGCCCGTTTTTGTTCTTTTGGAGTTCCCGTGTCAAAAATCAAGCGACAAAACATGCACCTCAAGCAGCGCAGCAGAAGATGAAGAATCGCGTGATTGATTCATCAAGTCCCCTGCTCCAGAGTTCCTTCTCTTGTTAGCTTTGTTTTGCTTCAATCGGTCAAGTTGGTTTGCGCCAGATCCCAAACCAGCAACAAGTCCGATGAGAGGGCATCCGTTTGCGATTGCACACTTGGTGTCCCCTTTTCTATGTACGGGTTCCTTTTTTGCAGGAACCCCTCCTGCCTGATCCATAGCTAGAATGTTGTTGAGCAAGGATTCTATTCCTGATATGGGATGGGAATCGTGGGTCAGTGGTGCCCGGTTTGTCATTTCATTTTAGTGACAGGCCCGAAAGTGGTCAACGTAGTATGAATCTTGCATTATCACGCAGTTACCCGCGTTTTCTTCGCAGCTGTAAAGTTGTGGATGAGCTTGCTTGTTTTACACTCGACGGGATGCTCCAAATGAGTGGATATGTCAGAAGTCAGAATCTACAAGGTGCCAAAGCAATTGTTGTGTGAATTTGGTTTGTTTATTCCAAGTTCTGTCGATTTGTAGTGTACTCTAGGTCCTTTGCACAAGTAAGATTGAGAATGCAGTGTCTTTTTTGTGCTTGGTGTCACTTTGAGAGTCGTGGAAGCGGCGCAAACTCTCCAAGTCATGGTGCCTGCCAAAGCTGGAAAAGACAACAACAGATATGGGAAGTGACCTCTTGGCTGATTCCCCGCGTGATGCTGATGGAGGGCCAACACGTTGGTGGCTTCCGTTGTGCGGTCAGTTTTTTTGTCGAGGGATGACTCAGAAAACAACATGTTTTCATCTCTGAAATTGCGGCATGCTGGCATCTTCTGGGCACAGGGACCGTCATGACATGATCAGTCCGCAGCACGCCCAGGTTTAACGTTCTGAACGAGCCCGATGCCGACGCGCCCAAGGGCGAACTGTGAGCAAGTCGCTCGGGCTTGACCGCGTGTTTGCAGGGCCCAAATTCCTTTTCGTTTGGTTGGCGAGGTTTTGTTGAGCGCGGGCCTGGCGATCGTCTTCGTTTTTGAAGGCCTCAACTGCGGTCAAGCCGCGCGCCTGAGATGTCTTTGGGCGAGTCCGTTGCTTGGAATCTGGGGGGCGGTGCAAGGAGCACGTTGAATGCATAGTGCGCTTCTGAGTCTTCCAAGTGGCTTCTCTAGCCCTAGCTGTTGACTTCCATGGCTTTTGCGGGAGCTTTTGGCCGCCCCAAAAGACTCGAAGCTCCGCGGATAGCAGAAACCCTCCAGTCGATGCGTGACCAAAACAGGCGCACTTCGTGAGTCAGCTCCTACCTCCCGCAAACGACCATCAGTACTGTGGATGGTTGTGAAATCCTCTTAGGCACCACTTAGAAACCATGGGAAGTAATTGTGTGTTGGTATTTGCAAAAAAGAACATGGTTCCAGGGTTTCTTAGGTGGCGCAGCATTTCGTCCATCCACAGTATCCCTTGGGTTCCATTGTTGGTGCAGTGTTTCAAGTTGATGTACGCGGGAGTAGTCCAATCAAGTTGTGGTCTCCACACGTGTCACGTTCGTTGGGCATGCGTCAGCCATGGACCCATTACAAGGGGGGCCATCATGGATTTGCCCTGAACGAGGCCAAGATACGCCAACTCCCATAAGGCTTGATCAAGAGGTGCGTCCACCTGTCCGATCCAAAAGTGCTGCTGCACATCGTCATTCATCCCCAGAGACGCGGTTGGTTCTATGGTGTGGGTTATCCCAGATCAGGATGGCTAATTTCAAGGCCTTCGGTTTGTGCTACGTTGTGCTATGTTGCACTTCAAATCGCCTCATTGAAATCGGAGTTGAAGCTCAAAAGCTCTACCAAACTCTTTGCAGCCTTGCGGACTTGAACTTTGAACAAATTCGCCAAAAAGAGACCGAAGTGGCTGGAAATCCCCCGATCTTGGCAAAAACCTCAACAGGTCGACCAAGTGCCGGCCCCCGATTGTCGTGCAGTCCGGATGTAGGAGCCCACCGTGGCGGCCAGCCTCCGCCGCCGGGCCCGCGCCTTAGCGGAGGCAGGCAGGTGCCGGAGAGACTTGTTTCATGGCTAGACGTCGCTCATTTATTGGCCCTCTTGCCTGTTGGTTTCCTTGATGTTCACCCTTTTGTGCTGTTCGCTCGGGTGTTGAAAGATGCATGTGCGGGAGGGTATTTGAAAGACCAATTCCAATGCCGATTTGGCACATGTCCAGGACTGCGAGTTTGGCCGGGGAGCCAAACATGAATACCAAGAATGCCGACACAAAAACAAGGATGCCAACAAGCCCATAAGACATAAGTGAAGCTAACTGCGGCACAATGGTTTGGGGTGGAAGCTGACCCCCTTAGTTCGGGATGATGATCAGTGATAAGTGCAAAATCAATTATGACCTCGCCAAAGATGTTAATTTGCAACCTCAGGCCAAGAGCCTGGGAAAGTTTTGATGGCAGCGACTACTTTCGCCACGGTGTATCACCGCTGTTCTCCTTGTGGAAAGCGATTCTCTTCATCTGTGGGTAAATGGGTGGTGGGTACTCTCCTGGGCCATTTTCCTGAGGTCAACTTCTGTGTTGGTGGGCGGGAGGAAGGGTAATGCTCATCTACGATCCCTTGTTTCATGGCAACACCACCCCTCTTCGGCCTATGTTCCTGGGGGGGTTGCTCAAAATGTTGAAGCCTAGTTGGGTGGCTTTCGGAAACCAACAGAAATCCCCCCCAAACAAAGCGGATTTCCACTTAGTACCGTTGGCCCTTTCCTCAGGAAAAGGTGGGGGATGCGTGTCCAACCATTTGGGGCGTTCCAACCCTTGGGAAAGGGATTTTTTTTCGTGCGTGTCGCTGAGGCGCTGGAGCTGAAGGATGCCCTTCGGGAGCCCTCCGGGGAGGCTGGTTCCATCCGATCCGGGATGGCGACTCCAATCGCGTGACTCGATGGTCTGGGACTTCGCCAAATGCCTTGTGTCCCTCTGGTTACTATCCTGCCAGGCTGGCAAGTTGGTTATGACCACTGCTAACCATTTGCGATGCCCCAACCGATCCACCGCTTACAGGACAATTTGGTAGTTGTGTGCGCCAGCCATTTTGAGTGGATCGGCAACAACATGAACACGTGAAGACGCTTTAGATGGAATTGCCACAGCTTTTTTCAATAACACATTTGGTTGATACTAACTCCAGGTGTTGCCATCGCAGACTAAACAGGGGCTGGCAAGTTCTGGGCAAGATTTGCGGGGGCGGCCAAACCTTACGTTCCCTTCCAAGTCTTGGCGCGCAGTCGGTTCAGAGCAATTAGCATCTTCGACTGAACGTGTCCACCCTACCCAAGTCACAGTACACTGAACCATTTCACTTGCCGACCGTTTGACCTTTGGGCTTCCCACATTTCGTCCATGTTTGGTCACAGCCTCAAAATGTGAACATTTTGCTTCTGGTCGCCCAAATGATGATGGAAGGCCGCCGATTCTCCCCGCCGAACTTGAGCTACCGAATGTTGGCCGCTGATTTCCGAATGATTGCCTGGCCCAGGGGGGTTGATTTAGGTTCCTCAAACAGACACCTAGGCGAGTGAGCTCCAGTAGTGGAGGCCGTTGAGGCCGAGGCCAAAGCGCAGCGAAGCGCTTGTTCTCGTGCGAAAGCATTCCAGGCGCGCAGAGTCCTGCATGACGCTGCGTGGAGCCCCTGCGTAACAGAGTTCCACAGGAACCCTTGGTGAGATGATGTTGCGTTGGTGTTTGGTTCGTTGGTTTCTTAGTTTCTTAGTTTCTTGGTTTCTTGGTTTCTTGGTTCTTGGTTGGTTTGGTTGTTTGTTTGGCTGGTTTGGTTGGTTGGTTAGGTGTTTGTTAGTTGGTTTGGTTGTTTGTTTGGCTGGTTTGGTTGGTTGGTTAGGTGTTTGTTGGTTGGTTTGGTTGTTTGTTTGGCTGGTTTGGTTGTTTGGTTGGTTGGTTGGTTGGTTAGGTGTTTATTTGTGTCTTCCGCTGCTTCTTTTTCTCCTTCTCCTGCTCCCTAGTCTCTTTCTTCGTTTGCAACGTGGTACCATGGTCTAGCAGCAAAACTCACTTGTCCCGGCAACCAATGCTGAAAAATCCTTTCAGTGGCAATCATGGCGCGCTTCGTTTGAATTACTTGGAGTTTGTAAGGGCAGTGGCACGCTGTGCCCGATGTTTCAACGGTTTCTAGGAGCATTCAAGTCAGAAACTCGGGTCTTTCCGTTACTTTTTTTTTACTTGTGGGGTTGCCAAATTGTCAAACAAGCTCAGCGCCGATTCAACGAAATATTCTGCTGGCGCTCGCAGCTGTTAGAAGGTCGGCACCTGCAAAGTTATTCTTGCTGCGCAGGAAGCACTGAAAGCACTAACGCGGTTGGAAGATCTGGCCAGAGCGACCCGCTTCTGTGCCAAGGGAATCCCCTTACAAAGTGTTCATGAGGATGGGAACCACCTTGCTATCACAAAAGGGTTTTCCGCGACCATCAATCCTTGTTTGCATCTAGTTCGGCGCAACAGCGCGCGCTTATATTTTCGATCGCGCTCGAAAACTGATCCGTGTGATTTGTGTGGACGCAAAAAGAAAACCACTAGCCCTACACTTTATTTTTTAAGCACCAACTTAAATCCCGCTTTGTGGTAAAGGGGCATTGCGCAGAAACCGTCCTCAGGGTGGGTTCACATTGGCCAGGCGTGAGGGCAAAGAGGGTCTACTTTCATCCAAGCGTATCCGTTTCTTTCTCACAAAGGGTCGCTAAATTGGTTTGATACAAGCTTTGCAGTTTGCCTGTAGCTTGCTGCCCGTGATGTTGGATTGCTCCTTTTTGGCCGCCGTTTTTCGAATTGCGCCATAGGGGTGCATTTGTCTTTTTGGTTTTCCTTTGCTCCGATTGCGTCCAAAAGTTGCGGCGCGGATCCACGCAGTTGTCCCAACTCCCCAAGCAATTGGTTCCCTTAGCCGCGCAAAAAAAAAAAGAGCAGATCCTTCCTCGATGCCCTCAGGGTTCCCTTTTCCGTCAGGTGGACCCTGTGGCGTCGGACCTCAGCTCTGGGCCGTTGGCCACCTTCGCCCGGCGCTCCCAAACCGCCGGGGGCCCGGGAATCGGACCAGGGACGAGTGTTGTCCAAGAGCGGAGGCGTGTTGTTTTGTGAAGGGAATATCTTTATATGTTTGTATTTATATATATATATATACATCATTTTTGTTTATATATGCTGCGTTGCGAGCGAAGATATTGGTTACACATGTGACAAGCAAGCATCCATGCCCATGCCTCCAAAAGCCAATGAATGCCCTCCACCCAACACGGGCTATTGCTGAGTGGTTAGCAACTTGCATGGCAAGCGTAGCCACTTGACGCTTTGTCCGTCCAAGTTCCGCCTACAATGAACTAGCCCCCTTTGTCGCGCTGGTTCGATTTTGGGAATGAACTTGAGGATCCCCAAAGGGAAACTGTGCTCCCTAAGATTCATGTTTGCCCTGGTCCGCTGGAGGTCTAATAGGGAGCGAACCCCATTGGGCAGAAAGGAAATTGGCTTCAAGAAGTAATCCTGCTTGGAAGATGGTGCAAATGGTCATGATTTGCAATGCATCCTCATGTTTTTCCCCGTTTTTGTCGCTCGTTGGGGGGTTGTCTTAGGATGCATTGTGTGCCTGTGATTCCGGATTAGTGGTAAGTGTTTTGAGTCATCTTTCCTGTGCAGAAATACTGGGGGGACAAGGTGTGGCATTCTTGTGAATATCTTGTAAACATGGCGCTTGCTGCCTAGAGGTGTCGCATGCCACGTCAGAGACAGCCTGCTGTGAGACATGGTCACCATTCAATAGTTTCTTGGAAATTTGGGAGCGCCGCGTTGCTGGTGGTTTGCAATTGCCATGTGAGCTGGTTTGTTTGCCTGGCACTCAGAGGTTGGGTTGCTCAACATGCCGAAGCCTGGAGACGCCATAGCACCTCCTCCATCAAACCGCATGTTGTAAAAAAGGCACCGAGCACGATATGCTATTTAAGCAAAGATATCGGGAAAGTGCAGTGTATCACACTCGCGCCCGAATATGCACCAAGCGCCATCCCAGAATAATGATCTTGTGCAAAAGGACATACCCCGGGCCCTGTAAATCGTTGATGCATTTGAAGCCGAGAGTGGAACAAAGTGTGCAAAAGTGTTCTCATGGTAATGGTAGCGGAGCTGGACCGCTAATAACCAGCAGCCATGTTTTGATGAGAGCCCGCACAAATCGAGAAGCGTCCCAAGACCGAGCGGCAGACGCTGGGTTCATCCTCTTGGGGCGCATCACTGGCACTCGTTGGCGTTGACTGGTGTGTTGGTGGGATTTTTGGGCTTCATCCTGGCCATCGTGAGTGCAGATCACATGGCTGCAGATGGGATGGCGGTGAATCCAGACCTGGCGAATATCGCCACGGCGCTACAGCAACTCCTACAGCAAGCGCCGAGGACGCTGTATTGATGATCTGGCGCAGGTTGTGCAAGGGACTGGGTCGGCAGTGCCGGTGACTCAGGCGCAGGTGGTGCAACGGGTCGTGACGGAGGTGCAGGCTACGTTTGCGCAGGAGCAACAGAGGCAGCATGACCACTTGTCACAGATGGCCAGACTTGGGCCAGATGCAGGGACAGATCCAGAGCATGGGGCAGATGGTCACAAGTGGCGTGCAGCAGAGCGGACCATCGCGGCGGAGGCGGAGTGAGGACGAGTCCGGCAGTTGCATATGCGATACAGCAAGGCGGGATCGACAACCGGCAATTGCGGAGACCCATGAATGACAATCCAAATGACGGAAAGGGGAATTTCCTGGATTGGGCAGACAATACCACAGTATTGTCACTTTGAGCGACTCCAGCATGCCAGGCATTTATGAGATTCTTGAGTGGGTGATGCACGAACAGCCGAAGACGCCAATTTGCGGATTTGCTTTTGAGGTTTCCGCAGTTGGACCCTTGACTGGTGCCACGCAGATATATGCAATTTTGAGCAGCTGCACGTCTGGTGAGGCTCGTAGCCTGGTCCGGCAGGCACGGGGCTTTCAGGCTGCTCAACATTCGCTTCAATCCCAGCACGATTGGGCGGCAGAGAGCGGAACTCATGAGGATCACCAACCCGCAAGCGAACACGCCGATTGACCGCTTAGCCGCTGAGCTTGTGAACTGGGAGAACCTCATCGTGCAGTATGAGTCGCGACCGGGATCAGAGCGTGTGTCTATTTGCACATGACCGCGGCTCGGCACACATCATACTTGGAATTGCGTGAGGAGGTGATGAGCTATGGACGTCGGTTCTGGATTGGTCAAAGGCGGAGATGCTTCATTTGCGGTGGACCTCACCTCCAGCAAGACTGCAAGCAGCAGGGCAAAGGCAAGGGCGGCTTCAAAGGCAAGGGCCAAAGTCGAAAAGACGGTTTTAAAGGTAAGGGCAAAGGAGGACAGAAAGCCGGAGGTAACGGCATGGGAAAAGGTTCCTTTGGGAAGAAGGGCTCGGCCGGGAAGAAGGGAGGATGTTTCAACTGCGGCCAGCTGCAATCGCAATTTGCTCGAGCGGCTGTCGAGGAGTATGGGAGAATGGTGCAGGGTGGCCCCGAGCAGCCCGCAGCAGAGGCAGCAGCCGCCAACATCCCGGCGAGTGCTTTGCCGCCACAAAGCAGCGGAGGCCCCAACGCAAGCGCCCCGCTTGCCCCCGCGAGCGCAGGCAGCTTGGTGGTGAAGCATTTGCGCGCCGTCAGCTGGGGCCACAGCAGATGAGGAGAACGAGGACGTGCCTTGGCCGACTGTGCGTGTTGGAGATGAGGGCGCACGTGTGAGTTCGGTCACGGTGGATTCTGGCGCAGCAGCATCTGTGGCACCGGCAAGCGTATTTGCAGAAGCAGCTCAACTTGAATCCCAGGCTGGGCTATACTTCTTGTCGGCCAATGGCGAGGTGGTCCCAGAGCTTTACCGGGCGAAGCCGGTGGTGATGACGGAAAAAGGTAGTTTGAGGATAACGGACTTCTCAGTTGCTTCCGTCCACAAGGTGGCGCTGATGTCGGCTGCTCAGGTGGCAAACCGGAGAGCTGGATTGAGGAGATCAGCACTGGAGAGAGGACGAGGCTCCATCAATGCAAAGGGGTCTCTGTGCAAGACGGAGAAGCAGGATGAGACGCACACCAGGAGGTGAAGAACAAAGGCTACGCCCCTTGTGGCCTTTACATCAGGCGAGACATCGAGCTGCAGCAGTTTGGATACACCGAAGGGTGTAATGGGTGTGGCGCGGCGCAACATGGACTGTCGCACCGACAGCACAGCAGAGCATGCAAGAAGCGGATTGCGGAGGAGCTTGAGAAAACTGAGGAAGGTAAGAAGAGAGCGCAGCAGGTTAAACAGAGGGAGGAGAAGTTCATTGTAGCCTTCCGTGATCGTGAGGAACGCGAGGAGGCCGAGAAGAAAAGGAGGTCAAAGGCAGGTGATGGAGATGGAGCGGCAGCTGTGTCTGCGGGGCGCTGGGGCTGGTGCACTGTCTGCTGTTGCGGCTGCCGCTACAGGCTGCTGATGCTGCCTTGACGGTCGAACTCGAAGGCTGCGCATCTCCTCCAAGTCCCAGATCGGCTGGTCCTGCGCGAAGAATCTTATCAATCTCCTCATCTGCCGGCCTCCTTGGTCGCAAGGTTGAACATGGTAGTGGAGCTGGGCGGGCTGGCTTGCTGAGGAGGGTATGAGGCCCTGACCCGAGACATCAGCTTGTTTGAGACAGCGCAACTGATGTTGGATGAGGAGATCGAGGAGCGGAAGCTTTTGCTGCAGATTGTGTTGGCAGAGATATAATCCGCCTAGGCTTACTCAGTACAGAGAGGCGTCGGAGACGGTTTGGCACTAGACCTTACAACTGCAGATGAGGAAGGAAGACCATGGGATTTTTCAAGGGCAGACTGTCGGATGCGTGCAAGCCGCAAGATGGCAGAATTCAGCCCTGATTTATTACTTGGGCGCCCGCCACGTAGAATGTATACCAGTATGAGCATCCTGCCAACGCGACCTCGTGGAGCATGCCAGCAGAGAACGTCGTGGGAGATATGTGTGAACAAGGAACGCAGGTGGCGGACGAAGCATGGTTTAGTTTTTGAAAAGAAAAGCACTGGGTACTTGACTAACAGCAAGTGCATTGCGAAAGAGTTGCGTAAGCGGTGCAGCAATGAGCCGGACGCGGGATCGGTCACCGGATTTGTGGAATACGCAACTGCCTCAGGCGTGTGGACTTTCATGCGGTAGTGTGCAGAGGCGTGTGGTTCTGGATGCGAGTAACTCACCTTGCAGGGTGTGAACGACGTGCAGAATGTTCCGAAGACGAACTTGGGTTTTGCAGTGCCGATGGACATTAACCTAGACACGACAACCATTTCGAAGAAGAATACGAAATGAATCAACTTGAAAATTTCATATCACCTTGAAAACCTCCTATTACCACCCCTATCACCTTGATCACCCCTAGCCATTTTTAGAAGGCTGAGGCGTTGCTATACTAACTCTAAAAAAAATATTTGGCCCCTGCGTTACGTTGCGCTAGCAAGATGAAAGTATGACTTGTAAGCTTGCCAGAAATAGCGCGGTTAGGGGACGCGGATTAAAACCCATATATGTGTTGGTGGAAACGTTTACTTTTTTGCCGGGGTTTTTGCGATTGTATATTTATATATATTATTGGATTAATTTTTATTAAAAAAAAAAAATAGAAAATAATAATTTATTGATTATATAATTATATAAAAGAATATATATATATATATATATTTATATATATATTTATTTATATGTATTATAAACAAAAAATATATATGTTGTATAAATATATATAAATATATCGAGCATGTGTTTTATTTGTTATTAGTTATTATTGTTGGGTATATGGTTTTTGTTGGTTACATAATTCGTTGTTGTTTGTATAGTTGTTTTGTATAGGGTTTTGTATGGCGATTGTTTTTTGTAGGGAGTGATTTTTATTTGTAGATATAATAGGGAGATTGGTTTGTTGGTCGAATGAAATATAATTTTTATAAATGAAGGAAGATTTGGTCGGTATTTGATTGATTAATGAATGAATGAATGATTGATATACAAAAATACGAGGTATATGGTAACATTATATATGAATAAAGGATTGATGAAAAAAAACGAACTCTGCATTATATGTATTTATGTATGATCGAGTGAGTAGTTGAACGAATAATCGACGAAATCTAAGGTTAATAAAAGGAAAACCGTCTTTTGGTATAAACGATTAGCGAAATTACGAATGGTAATCGAGGCATGCGTTAAACGCAATATCTATGCTAAGAAAACGACCGAAGGAATAACTAAGTACCGACGTAATAGACAAAAACAAGACCCGTGCTAAGAGGAACAAACGAGCGAAAACGTCCCGTCCAGCTGGGTCATAGCATCTGGCCCGACCGAGCGGCGCTTCGATACCCATGCGGTATCGGCGTCTGGCTAGACGAATAGTTCCTGCAAGCGAGTCGCCGGCCACGCGAGTGAATCCAATTTGATTGAGCTACGTAGCCGTCCTGGCCATGCAGCCATGCTGCACCAGCCCAGGCAGAGATCACGTATGTGTTCGAAAAAAATCATAATTTATATCGTCAAATGTTTTTGATTAGGTCGAATGAATTACGCTGGAGCCTAGGTGTCAGAATATTTTAAAGCTAGGTCGCGAAACATTTTGGGCTAAGCAAGCATATGTATTGCATCTGCCCTCCCTCTCCCTCCCTCTCCCTCCCTCTCCCTTCCTCTCCCTCCCTCTCCCTCCCTCTCCCTCCCTCTCCCTCCCTCCTCCTCTCCCTCCCTCTCCTCTCCTCCCTCCCTCTCCCTCTCCCTCCCTCTCTCCCTCCCTCTCCTCCCTCTCTCCCTCTCCCTCCCTCTCCCTCCCTCTCCCTCCCTCCCTCCCTCTCCCTCCCTCTCCCTCCCTCTCCTCTCCCTCTCCCTCCCTCTCCCTCCCTCTCCCTCCCTCTCCCTCCCCTCCTCCCTCCCTCTCCCTCCCTCTCCCTCCCTCTCCCTCCCTCCTCCCTTCCCTCCCTCTCTCCCTCCCTCTCCCTCCCTCTCCCTCCCTCTCCTCCCTCTCCCTCCTCCCCTCCCTCCCTCTCCTCCCTCTCCTCCCTCCTCCCTCTCCTCCCTCTTCTCTCTCTCTTCTCTCTCTCTTCTCTCTCTCGTCTCTCTCTCCTCTCTCCCTCCTCCCTCCCTCCCTCCCTCCCTCCCCCTCCCTCTCTCTCCCTCCCTCCCTCTCCCTCCCTCCCTCTCCCTCCCTCTCCCTCTCCCTCCCTCTCCCTCCCTCTCCCTCCCCCTCCCTCTCTCCCTCCCTCCCTCTCTCTCTCTCTCTCTCCCTCCCTCCCTCTCTCTC
>CAUJNA010001001.1:2079166-2126666 GCA_963377175.1 Effrenium voratum | reverse complement strand
CAAACACACACACACACACACACAAAAACACGCACAACCACACAAACACACAAACACACACAAACACACACAAACACACACAAACACACAAACACACACACAAACACACAAACACACACACACAAACCCACACAAACACACACACACACAAACACACACACACAAACACGCACAAACACACAAACACACAAACACACACAAACACACACAAACACACAAACACACACACACACACAAACACACACACAAACACACAAACACACACAAACACGCACAATCACACACACAAACACACCCACACACCCACAAACACACAAACACACACAAACACACAAACACACAAACACACAAACACACAAACACACAAGCACAAAGACACACAAACACAAGCACACAAACACACAACCACACAAGCACAACCACACAACAACACACACACAAACACACAAACACACAAACACACACACAAACACACAAACACACACACAGACACAACACACAAACACACAAACACACAAACACACACACACAAACACAAACACACAAATACACAAACACACAAACACACACAAACACACAAACACACACAAACACACACAAACACACACAAACACACACAAACACACACACACACACACAAACACACAAACACAAACACACAAACACAAACACACACACCCACACACACACACACCCACACGCACACGCACACGCACACGCACGCGCACGCACACGCACACGCACACGCACGCGCACACGCACACGCACACGCACACGCGCACGCGCACACACGCACACACACAAACACACATGCACACACGCACACACGCACACACGCGCCGCACACGCACACACGCGCACACACGCACACACGCACACACGCACACACGCACACACACACACACACACACACACGCACACACGCACACACACGCACACACACACACACCCACACACACACACACACACGCATACACGCGCACACACGCGCACACGCACACGCACACACGCACACACGCACACACGCACACACGCGCACACGCACACGTGCACACACGCACACACGCACACACGCACACCAACACACCAACACACCAACACACACCAACACACCACCAAGAAACCAACGCACCACCAACAACACACATGCGCGCGCGCTAGCACGTTTACGCGAACGTGCGTGTGCGCGCGCACCTGCGCGCATGCGCATGCGCGCGCGCGTCCACGTGCGCGTGCACGCCTACCCCGACGCGCGTGCACGCCCACACGGCCACAGACCCACACGGGCACTCGCACACACGTGCGCTCGCACACACGCGCGCTCGCACACGCTCACACGCACAGGCACACGCGCGCATGCACGAACACATGCACGCGCACACGCGCGCCAGCATGTGCGCACACGCGCGCACACACACACACTCACACGCGCGCACGCGCACGCGCGCATGCAGGCGCACACACTCACATGCGCGCGCCTACCGGCACACACACACACACACCTGCCCGCAAGGCAGCATTTAACTTTCTCTGCAACGCTGCAGGAGGAAGCTCGGGCGCGAAAGGAGCGAGAGAAGCAGGACACCTTGAGTTGCTTGAGGTGCAACTAAGCCTGCGTAACACAAAACCAGTTGCGTGAAGCAGTTCCACAGCGCCTTTAGAAGAAGCAAGGGCCACGCTTGTTCTTCGGAATGCCGCGTGCATCGTGGAAATCGTTATCGTGGCCTTTTTGAGACCCTTTGTCAGGTGTCGCGCTAGGAGAGGGATTGGCCTGGGCCAGCCCCTTTCCGTCAGGAGCAGTTGGAGAGAGAGGCGGAAGAGAAGGAGGAGAGGGATTCAACGCGTGTCCATGTGACGCTGTTGTCTGGGCCAATGCGCCAGTTTGGTGGGTAGAAGCCACAAACCCGAATGCAAAAGATGGCCTTGGGAATGCGCATTTCGTCAACTCGAGCAATGTTGTCCAGCTGGAGACATGATTCGAGCGACGATTTGAGCTTCTGACCGACCGTTCAACCGACACCTCTAAATATTCTTCAACGCAACACTCGCAAGCGACTTTTGTCACTGACACTTTTGAGAGGCGCTTCTGAGCAAGAGCTTGAGCAACGGTGACACTTCTGAACACACTCACAAGCGATATTTCGATTTACGCTCCTAAGCGACACCTCTGATTGACACGTCTAAGCGTCAAGCGCCAATCCTGAAGCCATAATTCTGAGCGAGAAACTACGGCAAACTGAGCGACACCTCTACACACACATAAGCGACACTTCTGAGCAACACTTCAAGTGACACTTTTACACTTTACACACACATACACGAAAGCGACGATTCTGAGCGACACTCCTGAGCGACAATTCGGGCAACAATTCTACACACATATCTGAGCGACACTTTTGAGCGACACCTGAGCAACATTTGTGAGCGACACGTCTGAGCAACACTTCCGAGCAACACTTCTGAGCGATACTCCTGAGCGACGCTGCGGACAACACCTCTGAGCGACACTTCTGAGCCACATGCACTTCTACACGCACATCAGCAACACTCCTGGGCGACACTCCTAAGCGACGATCCGAGCGACACTTCTACACACACACATATCTGAGCGACACCTCTGAGCGACACTTCTGAGTGACGCTGCTGAGCGACACTGCTGAGCAACACATCTGATCGACACTTTTGATCGACACTTCTGAGCAACACTTCGATCCGAGCAACGCTTCTGGTCAACACTTCTGAGCAACTTCTGATCGACACTTCTGAGCAACACTTCTGATCGACGCTGCTGAGCAACACCTCTGACCGACACTTCTGAGCGACACTTCTGATCGACACTTCTGAGCAACACTTCTGAGCAACACTTCTGAGCAACACTTCGATCCGAGCAACACTTCTGGTCGACACTTCTGAGCAACACTTTTGATCGACACTTCTGAGCGGCACTTCGTGAG
The DNA here is from genome assembly GCA_963377175.1 of Effrenium voratum. Classification (NCBI taxonomy): domain Eukaryota; class Dinophyceae; order Suessiales; family Symbiodiniaceae; genus Effrenium; species Effrenium voratum. The sequence goes on along the minus strand of CAUJNA010001001.1, from coordinate 2,123,712 downwards.
CGACACGAGCGACAATTCTGATGAAACAACTTTTGATCGACGCTTCTGATCGAGACATCTGAGCAACGCTTCAATTTGACCTTTCTGACACACTTCTGAGCGATGCGACACTTTTGAGAAAGACTTCTGAACAACACTTCTGATCGATACTGCTGATCGACACACTTCTGAGCGACGCGACACTTCTCAGCAACACTTCGGAGCAACACTGCTGACCGACACTTCTGAGCGACACATGTGAGAAATGCAGCGTGTCACGTCTCTTGCCAAGTCTCTTGTCTTAATGAACACTACTGAACGACACTTCTGATCGAAACTTGCGATCGACACTTCTGACCGACACTTCTGAACAACACTTCAGATTGCCACTTCAGATTGACAGTTGTTAATTCGGGCCACGCCCTCTATCCAGAAGGGTTTCTGTCAACAAATGACGTGTTTCGTTTGGGCTGCGTAGCTACTTATGTAGTGGGTCATGTAAAGAACGTGCCCAAAGTGATCATGTCTGTAGGAACACAATGCGCCGCTGTAACTGGTGTAGTTAACCATGTTAACATCGTTACAACTACTGTAGCCTATTTTTTGGAAGTCCACCCATGGCGTCCTGCTCTAACATGACCGCTGACTTTGGCAGACACGTATATAAGCCTCTCTTGCCACGCCTAGACGGTGGCAAGCCATCACTCGCAATCCCCGGGTTACAACCCTGGCTGAACTTGCACACAATTGCGCAACAGGGTGGCGCCCGATGCTGATGATGGACTCTGCATTGCTGGCACTACGCCCCCATGTGGTGCTTTCCAGCCTTGGCAAGATTTTATGCTGGACAAAAAACGCCAAACGACTTCAAACACTCAACTGTAAGTGAGCACCACAGCGCGCTGCATTTGAAGGCACCGTGGTTCTACCAGTGTCTATGTGTTGATGAAAGCTGCCAATGTTGCTTTGAAGTTGTGTTGGCAAGATGCGTTGTTACCGCACGCCCACCTTGAGTCGCTTTAACAGGACATATGGCCAAGCGAGACTTCTGTTTGTCTATGTTAAATGCTTGCTGCGCACCTGATCCTACTAATTTCTTCCGAACATCTCACCAAATCGCCAGGCCCTGATGACGCTGATGAGACGACTTCCTCAGCTGTTTTAATGTCCTCAAATTTGAAAATGCATTTGCCCATTTCATGCTGCTTGTGGCACATCGCATGCTGCTATCAAACTCGCGTCGTGGCTGTGTTGAACGCCCCTGCTACAAGCGATCTGAACACACAACATTAGCCGCTGGCAGAAGTCACTGGCTATGTCCTTAGACCTCTCAAGCTCAAGATTCCACTGCCTGACCAGCAGGCCTCACCCATAGACGCTTAACAACGATGTTGCTAGACAAAAAACAGCGTCGAATTGCTGTTTTAGAGGCAGTATCTATCACAATGAACCCATATAGTGACCGTTTAATTTCCTCGCGAGACTGTGTCTTCTGGTGGTAAGCAATGAGGAAAGCAAAGAAGGTGAAGGCACGTATTTGGTTTGAACAGAATGTAAGTCGCCGTGGATTGTGCATTCCAAGGGTGTTGCACTTGAATTTGGTTTCGGGGAGCCAAGCTGCAAAACAAGTTTACGAGTTTAGCAGTCGGCGGGGTTTTAGGTTCAAAGTCTGGGGCACAGTGGGAGAAATCTCGACACCAGCGGGCGGCAGCAAACATACCTACACAATCAGGCTCTAGCTATGGGTTGGGTAAATCAAGGGTCCTTCAATGGCTGATTGTACGGCTTTGCCGTTGGAATTGTCGATATTTGACAGTGCGTGCTAAAGGATGCCAAGCTCCTGTCTCATGACCTTCGACACTTCCTTACGTTGTAGTTTCCACTCAAATGTGGCCCACTGAACGGTTCAGAACGGTTCAGAATGGTTTACCGGTGCAGATTCGTGAATTGGAATTAACTTACGGCATACAGGTGGAACCCCTCAGCCCTGCCGGGCCAAAGCAATCTGGAAGTTTCAAAGCACCCACGCGCGCATCACTTGTCAGCCTGACACTGGTGCCATGAACGACTCCTTCGAGCCACGCTCACTTCTGCCTTCGGACAATCCTAAGTTCTCATAAAGTAGATAGCTTGTGGAGCCATAATTGGGGCTGCGCCATGTTGTTAACAAGCTGTAGCAACTCGTGACTATTCTTGAGCGTGAGCAGTTGTAGCAGTAGGGGCACTGCTGCCACACACGCGCCTTTCTGCCTGTGGCGCTACTTTGCACGTGCCAGAGAGGTAGGATATGTAAACACAGAAGCACGCATACATATTTGCACACCTACATCCTGTACACAAATACTTATACAAAGCGCAGGTCTTCTCTCTGCGCCTTTAGTTCCATACCTGGAGGGAAAAGCTGGGTTAGCGCCTGAAGGATAAAGCCGCGCCAAGTTTAATGTTGTGAAGGTGTGCCATGGTATCGCTGAACCGTCAGGAACCGTTCAGCAAAAGGTGAATCCCCAAACCCCTTTATCAAAGGAAGTTTAACAAGAAACTTCCGTAGTACTGGAACTAAATGAGCTAGCTGCTTTGACATATAGCTATGACAGGTAGCACGGAGAACAAATAGATAGCTTTGACATATAGCTAGCTTGACAGATAGATAGCTTTGACATATAGCTAGCTTGACAGATAGATAGCTTTCCAATAGGCTTGCATGACAAATAGATAGCTTTGACATATAGCTAGCTTGACAGATAGATAGCTTTCCAATAGGCTTGCATGACAGATAGACAGATAGATAGCTTTCCAATAGGCTTGCATGACAGATAGATAGCTTTGACATATAGCCAGCTTAACACGTAGATAGCTTTCTCAAGTATAGATTTCGTGGCAGGCGCAGCACTTTCGCAAGCACTCTCTGCGAGCTGGGGGATGGCAAGATGCAGAAAACGTTGGCGCTGTGCGTGAATTGGGCTTCCGGACTGTGCGCAAACCACCTCGGCTGCGACGCCTGTACGGAGGCGGTCTCGGAACGGTCTCGGAACGGTCTCGGAACGGGTTCGGAGACGGGCCCATTGGCACGGCCGCGCGAAGGTTTCGCAAGGTTTGAATTGCGTGGCAGGCGCAGCACTTTCGCAAGGTCAAGTATAGATTTCGTGGCAGGCGCAGCACTTTCGCAAGGTCAAGTATCGATTTCGTGGCAGGCGCAGCACTTTCGCAAGGTGCTGCGTCCACTCTCTGCGAGCTGGGGGATGGCAAGATGCAGAAAACGTTGGCGCTGTGCGTGAATTGGGCTTCCGGACTGTGCGCAAACCACCTCGGCTGCGACGCCTGTACGGAGGCGGTCTCGGAACGGGTTCGGAACGGTCTCGGAGACGGGCCCATTGGCACGGCCGCGCGAAGGTTTCGCAAGGTTTGAATTGCGTGGCAGGCGCAGCACTTTCGCAAGGTCAAGTATAGATTTCGTGGCAGGCGCAGCACTTTCGCAAGGTCAAGTACAGAATTTGTGGCAGGCGCAGCACTTTCGCAAGGTCAAGTGCAAAATTCGTGGCACGCGCAGCACTTTCGCAAGGTCAAGTACAGATTTTGTGGCAGGCGCAGCACTTTAGCAAGGTCAAGCACAGATTTGGTGGCAGGCGCAGCATTTTTGCAAGGTCAACTTTCGCAGCCGGGGCTCGAAAATCGCAACTTTTAAGTACGAAAGTAGTACGCGAAGTCAACTTTCGCAGCTGGGGCTTGAAAATCGCAACTTTTAAGTACGAAAGTAGTGCGCAAAGTCCACTTTCGCAGCCGGGGCTTGAAAATCGCAACTTTTAAGTACGAAAGTAGTACGCAAAGTCCACTTTCGCAGCTGGGGCTCGAAAATCGCGACTTTTTAGTACGAAAGTAGTACGCGAAGTCCACTTTCGTAGCTGGGGCTCGAAAATCGCAACTTTTAACTACGAAAGTAGTACGTGAAGTCCAGTTTCGCAGCTGGGGCTCGAAAATCGCAACTTTTAAGTACGAAAGTAGTACGCGAAGTCAACTTTCGGGGATTGAACATCGCAACTTTTAAGTGCAGAGAAAGATGGGTAGATAGATAGATCAATAAACAGATATAGAGATAGCTAGAGAAATAGATAGAAAGAGATAGAGAAACAGAGATAGACAGAGATAGATAGATTTGTAGATAGATAGACAAATAACTAGCTAGATAGATAAAGAGATAGAGAGATAAATAAATAGAGAGGTAGATAGATAGATAGGAGATAGAGAGGTAGATAGATAGGTAGATCTATAGATAAATCGCAACTTTTAAGTACGAAAGTAGTACGCGAAGTCAACTTTCGCAGCTGGGGCTTGAAAATCGCAACTTTTAAGTACGAAAGTAGTGCGCAAAGTCCACTTTCGCAGCCGGGGCTTGAAAATCGCAACTTTTAAGTACGAAAGTAGTACGCAAAGTCCACTTTCGCAGCTGGGGCTCGAAAATCGCGACTTTTTAGTACGAAAGTAGTACGCGAAGTCCACTTTCGTAGCTGGGGCTCGAAAATCGCAACTTTTAATTACGAAAGTAGTACGTGAAGTCCAGTTTCGCAGCTGGGGCTCGAAAATCGCAACTTTTAAGTACGAAAGTAGTACGCGAAGTCAACTTTCGGGGATTGAACATCGCAACTTTTAAGTGCAGAGAAAGATGGGTAGATAGATAGATCAATAAACAGATATAGAGATAGCTAGAGAGATAGATAGAAAGAGAGAGAAAGAGACAGAGAAACAGAAAGAGAAAGAGAAAGAGAAAGAGAAAGAGAGAAAGAGAGAAAGAGAGAAAAAGAGAGAGAGAGAGAGAGAGAAGCAAGGGGCCAAGGACAGTTCTCCAAACTATAGTTGTTCACTGCTTTGAAACTTCCGCCCCCCGGCTCTGCCGGACCTTACTTGTAGTTCTGAACCGTTCTGAACCGTTCTGAACCGTTCAGCTTGGACCGTTATCACTGAACCGTACCTGACCGTTCAGTGGCACATGCACTGCCGCGCGCTGAACCGTTCCTGACCGTTCATTTGCATACACTCTGCCACCCTGAATGCACATTGTCAGTTCAAGTTGGCGAGGTTGCACGGTTGATTACAAGTACAAGCTTGTCAACATCACAGGCTTCAAATATTCCACATGCATGTGTTGTTTGGTTGTTTGCTTGATTGATTGCTTGCCTGCTTGCTTCCTTGGTTGCTGCTTGCTTGCTTGAATGCTTCTTTGAGTGTTTCTTTGTGTCAATTTGTGTTCTCATTTGCCTCTTTCTTTCCTTTGTTTGGTTGGTTGGTTGGTTGGTTGGTTGGGTGGTTGGTTAGCTGGTTGGTTGCCTGTGTTTGTGGTTCATCGTTGCTTACGCCACCGCTTGACCACGTGCACCTGGCCCATCAGCCTTTCACGAACCTTCTGTTGAAACACAAGCGCAACAACTTCACAAGGCTGCAGTGTCGTTGATAGTATATAGTGTTACCTGCACACGCACACACGCACACAATCTGGGTTTGGTCACTATTACTGTACGCATTGCATTTGCAGCCTGCTGATCGGCGTTGAGAGCGCAAACGTAGCCAACGCTCACAATCCTGATATGTGTACCTAGGCGTCTTGCATGCGCTTTGACAAGAGTTACAACATGGTTCACCACATAGGGGGAAACATGGTTTGTCACATGCTTTTTGGGGCGTGTTCAAAGCCACAGACATAGAGACTGTGGCCCGAAATAAGACAGTTGTGATCGTTTTGTCGCTCTCTCTCTCTCTCTCTCTCTCCCTCTCTCTCTCTCTTCACTCTCTTCACGCTCTCTCTCTCGCTCTCTCTCTCCTCTCCATACTTCTATAATCGACACTTCTGAGCAACACATCTGATCGACACTTCTGAGCAACACTTCTGATGGACACTTCTGATCGACACTTCTGATCGACACCTCTGAACGACACTTCTCTTCGAATTGACACTTCTGAGCGACACTTCTAACGACACTCCTGATCGACAAATCTGACCGACACTTCTGTCTTCAAACGCGCGCCGTGCCACAGCGAGAGCGATTCGACCCACCCAAAGTGCGCAGAGGGTTGACTTTGCGAGCTCAGAATGCGCGCCGCGCCACAGCCAGAGTGATTCGACCCACTCAAAGTGCGCAGAGGGTTCACTTCGCATGCTCAAAATGCCGATTCGACCCACCCAAAGTGCGCAGAGGGTTCACTTCGCGTTCTCAAAATGCGCACCGTGCCACAGCGAGAGCGATTCGACCCACCCAAAGTGCGCTGAGAGTTCACTTTGTATTTTCAAAATGTGCACCGCGCCACAGCGAGAGCGATTGGACCCGCCCAAAGTGCGCAAAGGGTTCGCTTTGCATTTTCAATAAGCGCACCGCGCCACAGCGAGAGCAATTCGACCCGCCCAAAGTGCTGCGCCTGCCACGACATCGGCGCGAGCTCGAAAGTACTGTGCCTTCCACGGAATCTGCGCGAAAAGCTCTAAAGTGCTGCACCTGCCACGAAATCTGCACAAAAAGCTCTAAAGTGCTGCGCCTGTCACGAAAAACATCACATGCAGAGCGCTCAAAATGCTGCGCCTGCCACGAAAGCAGACTTTGACACTGTCGCACTGCGCGCGCGATTTCTTGCAAATCTGCAGTCGTGAAAACAAGCCGATTGTACGACAGGGCCAACGAAAACGGCGCCGGCGCAAACACTATCACGCGCCTGCCAAGCAGGACGCCTCAAAACTGCCGCCCCTGCATCCCAAATCCCACTGGCACGGCAACGAGAACACGCAGCCTAAACGACGTCTGACATGCTGAGGGCTACAATTCGCACACAGGGGAACAAAAAATGACACGCTTCAAGTCATCCAAACGACGTGTAAAACGCTTTCCCCACTGGCACGGCCCTACGTTCCACTTGCGAACGCTTGCGGACGCTTGCGAACGCTTGCGGACGCTTGCGAACGCTTGCGGACGCTTGCGAACGCAGCGACGCATCTCGCGAACACATGCTGAACCCCAGACCCCCTTCTATAATTCTGCTACGCATTCGGGAAAAGATCCTGCCAGGGACCACCGGACAATTTGAATACCTGCGCACGCCTACACCCATCCCAAACCAACCTTAGACCAACATCTCCGTTGCAGGCTCACAATTAAGTTGGGGCGTGTTGGACCCTAAAAAACACCATCTATTTTTTTTTAGTCCAACCCCTTTTTTCATAAAAGCTCACTTGGCCTTTGTGCAAAACACTTCAAAGTTGGACTGAACTCATTTCAAATTAACATGAGGCAGCGCGTGACTTTTTTTCAAGTTTATTCACGGCCTGGAAAATGTTGGACTACGGCAAATACATTTTGGACATGATGTTTTCTTGAAGTCTGACTATATTTAGTGTGGGGGGGCGGGAGAGCGGTCAACAAAACATTGCTTTGGTCGCACAATGGTTTTCGGACCCCTTTTGCTTTGTATTTTTTCGGAACCAGGAGGAAACCAAGATGGGTCCGAATCGAATTTTGAGAAACACACAAAATGATGGAGTACCAAATGGGTGACGGGTTGAACGGACGCCGGCGAGTGCGAGTCGCGCTTCCCCTAGGGTTCGGTCAGCTACCCCGACCAAAACCAACCATCTAATTCAATTTTTCACGGAAACTACCACAACAAATGGTATTGAGCACTGGCAACACCAATACGCCACTTGGGACAGCACAAAGCACCAAGCAGATTAATCAAATGGGCGACGCAAAGTGAATGCTTCCCTTTGAACCGGGCTTTGAGGGCGGAGGGATCGGACCCCATCTCCGGGGATTTCAAGGAAACCATGGTGAGCCCAATGTGCCCCCCGACTTTATTTTGTCAAAAAGCGGGTGTGCAAAATAAACATGAGTTGGACCCCTTGCTGTATTTCATCTAAAAATAAAATGAAGTACGTTTTGTCCAACTGGCACTGTTCAAACCAACCCCCAAAATGAGGCCAACATGAATCGTAATTTGCCAATTTGTTTTCTGTCAAAAGTTGGACTGTTTCATGTTTATTTTCCAATAAGGACAGACTAAACCTATCCTTTCTGACAAATGGGGGGGGTTCAACCTTGTTTGGAGCCTCTACCGGGGATGACCAACGCTAAATTACACTTGCTTGCTTGAGGAGCTGCAGCGGGAGGAGCGACGCCGGAAGCGCCGCGCCGAGCGGGCCGTGCTGGAGAGCCGGGAAGCCCAGCATTCATTGCTTTGGGGGAGTGATTCTCGGTTTGCTTCCACATTGATTTTCTTGCAAAGGTGAGAAACATATTCTACATTATGAGGAGCCTTGTGTATGCTCTTACAGCCAGTGTAGAAAAGAGAACCCTAGTCTTGCTCAACGTCCATCGCTGACAAATCGGATCTGAGATGGAGCCAGATACTGTCCGCCAAATTGCCAGCTTTGCGGCTGGTTCCATCAGTGGATTGAACTACTTCAAGAACACACCCAAGAAGTACACCATGGAACGGCCTGATACCTACAATCGCAGCGCAGGGCTGGGTTGTTTTTCACCTACAGAGTGGCTTTCTGACCTCTGGGAACATATGGGAAGCCCCGACTTTTAATTCGCAAGGAGAGCCCACGAGCAACGTGGCTACGCCTTGCGGGGGGATTCGGGAGACCGGCCTCAATACGGCAGCCAGGAAGAATGGCCGACAACAAGGAGGAGAACATCCATTACCACAACCCGCGCAAGGCTGTTCGAAACTGGACAAAGAAGAATGATGAACAGGTTCATCGATCTAGTCAAGTACGATTTGGCTTCACGAATGGGTGCCCGCATGGCTATCGCCAGCCAGTGGGATGCGCAGGCTCACTGGGAACGCAGAGATGCTTCCACTTGGCGCCATGCGCATCATCTGGTCCCGCATCCTTGCTGAGCTCCGCGCCCTTGTTGGCCGGGTTGCCTGACTTGACCAACTTCTTGATCTCCGCACTTGTCATCTCCTCGATGAACTTCCGTCAGATGAAGCCATTCGTTGTCAGACTTGGCTTGCGCTTCAGCTTGGGATCATCGGAGAGCCCAAGGCGGAGTATGGTCAAGGACTGAGCCGGCCCAAGGCGTCGCGATGGAGATCCAGCCGGCCAAGCGGCGCATCGTAGAGGAAATGCGTGAAAGAGCCCGAAGAGTGCAGTCCACTGACGTCCACGCCATGACCTCTGGCCAACAACTCACCAACTTCTTCCGCGCTCGTGTTGTCACTTGCTCGTCCTACAGCTCCCTGACTGGCGCCGACCTCAGATCAGAAGTGGATCGCAGGCGGAGGGGAGAAGTTTGAAGGAGGAGCCTCTTCAGATTCTGTGCCCCCGTTATGCATGATGCAGCGCCTGAATTATGGCAAGATGGTGCTCGTGGAGGGCAGATGGAGATCTGCAGTGGTGTTGCAGCATCGTCGAACAACCAGATGGATCTAGGGCAGGGAAGAGCAAGGTGTTCATGGGGCGCAGGTGGTCAAAACAACATGAAGACGACCAAATGCATAATGCTTGTGATGAGATCGCCGATGCTGTGGGTCTTCGATGCAGCGGGGATCATCCGCACGTTTGGGCGGGCTTCCAAAGAAGGCGCCCGTTTATCCCGAAGCGACGAGGCGATCAACCCAGCGCTCCGGAGTCAAGGGAGTTCCGACTTCTTCACTCGGATGAGACAGCGAGGCAGCTGGCGTGAACTCACATCAGCTCAAACAAAAATCCTGTCCGTCGTGCAACAAAGGAGGAGTGTGGCTGGCGGAGGAGGCGGCTGACTCGAACGCAAGGTGATGTGGCCAGTCCAGGTGCGGGGAGCTGTGCGGACATTGCGCGCTGGTGATCTACGAGGACCCTTGGCCACTGAAGTGGAGGCAGTCCCCCACGCACCTGGATGTTGTCAGCGTCGTGGTGGATGAACCAGGCGAGGAGGTGGAAGGTGGTGAACGTGATCAAGTACCGGAGGAGGAGCCTGACCATGACTGGTGAGGATGACGTGTAGACTCAGACGATAGACGTGGGAACCGGGGCACTTCATGCCGAGATGCAGATTGATCAAGCAGATGATATCATGGTGGGAGTGTGGAGAGAACGGAAGCTCATTGCGAGAGCCTGAGGTAATGAGTCGGCAGAAGGACCTTGGAGGAGGAGTGTTGGTTCAAACAAATGTTCCTCAGCACGATTCCGGGAGGTCAAGGCAGATCTCAAGACCCAGGACTGCTGGAGCTTTGACGCAATCAAGAAGGTGAGCCAGCGGCGCGAGCTGACGGAGGTAAAGACATGTCCAAGTCCACTTCGGGCAACCAGCAAAGAGTGGAGGTGCATGAAGTTCGTGGACGGCAAAGAGAGACATGAGAAGGAGAAGCAATTGGGGGTACCTGGTCAAGGATCCCGGCTACAAGCCAGCAAGGGTGGATCCTTGCCTTTTCTATCCTGGTGGAAGCGGACGATTTGTTAATGTTCGGTGGTGAAAGGCATGACAGCAGGAACGCGCCAAGTTTGGCAAACATGGCTGATGCCGTGCGCTACGTGACATAAGCTGAATGCCGAGGATTTTGGGCAAGCCCGGGCAGCTTGCGGTGCGGTGAACTGGGCTGACAAACAAGGCAGGCCAGATGCTGCTGCTGCAGCTGCCTCGTATGCGGCCAAGTTGAGAGAGAGAGAGAGAGAGCGCACCTGCTCAAGAGCTTCCGCATGCCAAGAGCAAGAACACCACAAGCCAACGGAGGAGGAAGAAGACGTCAAGCCAAACTGCTCGAGGGGAACAAGAGGAAGAAGAGGACCAAGTCAAACAACAGGAAGCCGAGCAAACTAACCCGCGATGGCACCAACAAGCGGCCGACGCAAGGCACGCAAAGAGACTGAGAGGAAGGAGCAGAAGACGAGCAACACAACCATGAGACATCAAGGCAAGCTGAGGTAACCTTTTTCAATCTGAGGCCAGGCAGTCGAGCAAGAACACCGCCTCTTGCAAACGCTTGTCATGCAGGGGTCAATCAGCAAGGATCCTCCAATTAGGGTGGTACACGCTTGGACTCCCGAAGCGAGCGTGGGTTTGTTTTGCAATGTCCAATCGGGCGCAAGTCCGGTGAGATCCAAATGGCTTGTGTCCAGGTGCAACAAACGTGACCACTCAGTAGCAGCTCACCCTTTTCCGACAGGACCGCGGGGCTCCGTCGCCCAAGTTCGAGCAGCTCATGTGTTTAGAAGCGCGGTGCTGCTTCTTCACATGTTCACATGCCCAAAGATCTCTCCCCCTTGAACGCGAGACACAGCCTGAATTCCAAGCTGCCCGCATGTCAGGTCGCCGTTCCTCTTAGTGAGGCAGTCAGGGCCCTTCAAGGCTCTGGTCTCGTTCTTGACCTCCATGGGTCATCACAAACGCCTTGGTCATCCTTGGCCAAGGCAATGTAGCGCCTTGGCCCAGATCAACTCGCCAATACCTCTGGCAAGCGCTTGGATCCGCAGCCAGTGTTATTCCACCCCTCAAGGATGCTTTCCACTCTTCCACAGCAGCACATAGGTTGTTGCTCGCTATCCTTCCATCAGCTTCTTGTTGAAGGCGTTGATGACGTGGCCACCCTGCGTTGTTTGCGGTGGCGTTTGCGTTTGTTACTACACCCCGTTTCACGAGGTGCAACTTCTGGATCTGAATCTTCAGTTGGGGGGCGCTCCTTGAGGCCCTTTAAGCTGCGCTTCTCATTTGGCAGGGGAGTAAATGTGCGCGCGTGTGATGCACAAATGCTGCAAGTCCATGTCGTAGAAAGATTGGGATTTCTGTCCATGCTTTCGGACATGGTCGCCATTTGGCTTAATGCCGGCGGTTTTGACTGCAAGGATTCCCGAGGGTAGAAGTGGTTCGGAGCAATTTTGACGCTCTGAGGCCAATCCAGGAAAAAGCTGTGCGATCCTCAAGCGGGCCGGGACCGTGAAGGCTTGTCCTGTTCAGTTGTTTGCAGTGATCTCTTGCTTTACTTTTCGTCTCTATCTCTTAGTTTTTTGTTCATCCCATCCCTTCTCCCATCCTTTGTCTTTTACATGTGTCCGCCCTGGATACGCTTCCCTTATTCGTTGGCTCAGTTAAATTTAGCGTCGGCGCCGAGGAAGTGCTGCGCCGCGTTCGACGAGGCGGATGAGGAGCTGATGGTTCAAATTCCTAGCCTTCGTGATGGTTGGCCCGAAGGTGGAAACACGTGGCAGCAAAGCCCGCAGCTGGCATGACAGCAACGCACATTCATTCATTCAAAGCTCCGGGCCCCGGGTATGGGCACGATTTCTTTGCTCCATTTCATGTTTCGACTGTCTAGCACGATCACAATGTACATATTTATGTGGGGATTTATGTCCACCAACCATTTGTCAGGCCATTCCCAGTTTAAATCCGCAGCACTGTGGATCGCCACCCCAGGACAGCGACTGATGCCTGACAATCTTGGCTGCGCGTGGGGCACCCTGCCTTGCGCATTTCGGATTGGAAACTTGGGTTTGGAAGATATTGGCATGTGTGTGTGAGAGAGTGGGTCGCATCGCAAATCCACAAGGCCTGCAGATGTGCTGCACGTGCTTGCGTGCATGTATCTCGTTCGGCTCCAAGCTTTGGTGAGAGATTAACTGGTGGACAGTTATGGCCCAAAATAGATCCAAACAAGATCAGTTAATTTCTCCCAGAGATTTCATTTCATGGCTTTTGGTGAGCTGATCGCAGAGGGAACCGGCATGTATGCCTGCGATGTGAAGAGCTGGCAGTTTACTCTCAGCAAGGAGAGCTCCAGGCAGGGCTGCGTCGGGGTGTCCTCCACACGTCCCATGGTCAAAATTGCCCCTTAGGTTGGAAGGTCTGGTCATTCAGCTCTTACTCGGAGGCTTAGACAAGCAAAACCAAAGAAATCATCATCATCATCATCATCATGACCCAGATCGAGCGTTTTGACCATGGCGCATGCAAGTATATGAATTGAGGTATTGTAACATTTGCATGTGTAAGTGTTGTGCGTGCAACGTGTAACCAGTAAACGGGAGCTCTTGCCAGTATCATCACTTGAAGCGACTTCAAGCTCCAGATCGCTCGTCACTTTGTTTCGCATTGCGCAGGTTCAGCCGCCGGCTGTCGTTGGAATCAGGCAAGGGGTCTGGGCCACTCTCACGGTTTGGTTTTTCAATTAAAAGTGTGAAAGCTGTTTCTCTTTTCACCTCCTCTTGGGTCTTTTTTGAAGCCAGGGCCCAGGGCCTGGTTTATGCAAGTTTTGCAGCAAACCCCTCAGGTCCCCGACGCGAGGCGTTGCGCCCCCTGGCGCTGCCAGCACCGGTGACACCGTTGACGTCCACGCCCGGGATGTTGACGTCACCCTTGAAGCGCGCTTTCTCGGGCGAGGCGGAGCCCTTAGGGCCCAGGCGGAACGGGCGGGGCGGAAGACGGACAGCCGGTGACCCAAGCAAGTTTGGGTAAAGCGAGCTCACCACGACGTATGTTCTATTGTTCAGGATTTGGAGAAAGACAAAAAACAACTGCCCATGTTGTTCCTCCAAAGTGGATGGTACACACACACACACACACACGCTCAAACAACTGTGCCACGAGCCACGAGCGGCTTGCCGGAGGCTTCTAGAGCCGCAGGCGCTAGATGTTCCGTCAGCCCCTGCGGCTTTGAGCCCGAGCTCGGTGTCCCCGGCGGCCTCGCCCTGCCCCAGCCCGCGGCATCCCAAACTGGAGCCCTTGGCGGTGCCTGTATCGCAGGAGCTACCAGCTCGGGCCTCAGTTGGCGCAACTACACATATACTGTTTCCTCGCAAATGCTTGCATGCAAGGAAAAGGGCGGATGATTAGAATAAGTTAGGTGTTTGGGCTCAAATGGTGGCAATTTTCAGTATTGCACATCATTCTGTGTGCATCTCTGCTAATTAATGTCAATGCGCTTTCCAATTTTGGGATGGCCCAGAACAGGTGGCCCTTTGTATGTTCATGGCCAACGGACCTGCTTACTTGGGGATGGTAAGGATGGCCAAGCATTCCTTAATCGATTTGTTGACAACCAGTGTAAAGGAACAATGACAACCATGGCACATATGGCTAGACCACCTCAAAACGGGTTGGTGGACACAAAGCCCCAACCAAAGGGACCCCGTCAAAAGACACGCCCATCGCAAAAAGGGCGCCGAGCCACTGAGACTCTCGACAGTATGGCAAAGCTGCCAAGGTCGTGTCAGACCGCCGTCGCAGCCAGGAGCCTTGATTTTCTTTTCTGAACCTGGACGTGACCTCGGGTGTCCCTTTGCAGTAGCCTGGAGAGGACATTTTGGCCCAGGGTTGTAAATTCCTGAGCCCCGAGCTGATTTTTGATTGGAGCGTTGCATTCCAGAGGGGATCGAGCCGAAAAGAACAGGTGTGCCGCGGTCAAATGCAAACCTGCGGTGGTGGCTGTCTAAACGCCGTTCGGGGGCTGATCAACATCTGCTTCAACAAAGGGCCTGATAAACCTTCTCCTCAGCATAAGTCCACCAGAACGGTGACCCTGGATGAAGCAACCAAAAGCTATACCCTTTCCAGTGTTGCTTCAAAGGGAAGCCACACGAACGCCAATCCACCCATTTTGTTAGTTGCATCAAGCGTAGTTCTTCACGCGTTTTATTTGATCGAATCAAGGCATGTAGTTGCCACGTGATTGTTGGGATTGTATGTCCGCTTTTCAGATATGTGCACGCACTTCGCAGGTATTGGCATAATCGCCTTCTGTTTCCAGCGCCGAAACGACTTGCGACTCGTTTGAGTGGGAAAAGAGTGGGAACAGGGTGTTCGGAGCCCAATTGTTTGTGGAAGGTTCCGAAGCTGAGTGGTAGCACATGTTCGGTGACAAAGCAGGATGCCTGACAAGCGAAGGACCCAAACCCCAAACACAATGACCAGACCTTGTTTCTTTCTTTGTTCTTTTTACAAGGGTAGAACACCGTTATTGTGTACGTGGTGTTCATTTTTTTAAGGCCTTTGAAGCTGTCGCAGTCGGCGGTCTTCATGGGCGTTTCGCAGGATTCCTTCAAGGATACATCCAACATCCACATGTTTTTATTGCTTAGCATCCTTCAAGTACCCAAATCAGCTTCCCATGTTCGGCGTGCAAGGGCTCGGGCTTCGAGTTTCGGGTGCCAGGACTCGGGCAGCCCCCTGAAGGGAAGGCTGCGGAGAGCCCTCACGCGTCGCCACGCGAAAACGGCCAGCCCGAGCTCGGGCCCGAGCCCGAGTCCGGCGAGCCGCTCAGTGACTTGGCGCAAATCGTTTGAAACGTGCTTGCATAGTATTACAGCATTTGCATGTAAACTGAGGATGCCTGGACTTGTTCAAGTTTGGATTGCTGAAGGACCCGCGGAAAATTACCCATAAGGGGGGGGGACATTTCTTTTTGAGGGTGAGGATCCAGGTATCATGTGCCGCAAGCAACCCCAGTGCCTTGGCCCTCGAGTGATGGAGTCATCTCACTTGCTAGGCGGCCATATGCGCTGGTGTTGATTTGAGGATGCATTTGTCAGTAACACCACAATTTGTTGTTGGGCTGCCCTAGTTTGTCACAGTCCCGCTCAAAACGGGAGTTACCCTCGAAACATGGTTTCGTGCACAGGAACGCCCTTCAAAGAGATCTAAAAAGGGAGAAAGGTTGCTCCTGTGTTTCGTGGGAGGGTGCATGCATGGCGCAAGCGGCCAGGGGACGGATGAGACCCAGCCAGAGGTTGACCCCGCCGCCCGGCAGACTTGCGCTCAGCTGTTTAAACGTGTTTGATCCACAATGGTTTCAGCACGGGTTTGTTTTCCAGGAGCATGAAGGGCGGGCCAGACGTCTGGCCTATCAGGGTCTGGGCGAAAGGAACTCGCTCTTCCAATCTCTATGTGCGCGTGCCGCGTGCCTTTGCGGCACATTGTGCGGAAGCCTCGTAAGCATTGAGGCCTCATCACATCTCGAGCGTGACACGGAGATCGAGGAGATCGAAGGCCGACCCGTGAGCAAGTCCGAGCGTGAGAAGTGGGATGCTGCCGCGTGGCTAGAAGCACGCTGATTTCTCGCTGGTTCTCAGGATGGGTGACCCCAACAGTCACCATCCAACTGGTGGTTTCCTTTGGGGGAGCCTCAGGATCATTCCCAGAACCTGAGAACAGTCGAGACTGTTTTTTGACCTGGGCATGTGCATCAGATTAGCCAACCCACAGAAAAACGTAGTAGAAAGCCTCTTTTGATCTGGTCTTAGCTGGGTTAGCCGGTTTTCCCCTTTTTTCCGCTTTTGGGCAGCGGTTTGGGGGTGGTTTTTCATCCTCGACCGGAATCGCGCTCAGGCCTTTGCCAAGCACCAGCAGGACGGGGAGCTCCACGTCGATGATGTGAAAGCCGCCCTGGTGATGTGTGGCCTGGCCCGTGTTCGAATCATCAAGCTGCCAGGTCCCAAACACTATACCTAGTTTTCCAAAGGTCAGGGACTGGGCAAGTTCCTGGCGGTCAGTAAGGACACAGACAGCCATAAATGACTTAAGAAGCTAAACAATCACACACACACACATTTTGATGCAATCAGACCAAACTTGGTTTTACAGAGACCCCGACAATACCGTAATGTGACTCGAGCAATCCTTTCCGCACACAAGAGCCTTGAACCATCCCAGCCAAGGTGGCTTTGATGTGCGTGACGCGCTGCTGAGCCGAGTGCTGCCGGGTTAACATTGGGTACTATCTTACATTTTTTGCTCTTTAAGGCTCTTTACTAAAATGACTGCAGAACATATTCAAGTCCCTGGTGTTGAGGCTGAACATATTCAAGTCCTGGTGTTGAGGCTGAGCACTTTTTGATTGCTATTTACACCTTTGACTACCACCGTCAAAGCATTTATCTTGCCACTGGCCAGCAACGGGAAACCACTCTTTGACCCCCACACCACCAATCCAAGCAAGCCACCAACTAGAGAGAAGCTGATTTGAGGGTTTCTCAAAATTGCCCGCCAAATTGTGGTTGACAGTGCTAAATGGGCAACCCTGGAAGGGGTACCCTGTAAAGGAAACGCCCAAATGGGGCACTTTCAGCGCGACACATTCGGTTGTGCCTTCAAGGCTTGAGCAGCTCACCCGCTGGAACACCTTGGACCGGGATGAGTTCTCGCTCCTGGTGTGCCGATTCGAGGTGAGGTTCCAAACCACTTGGCTAATGTCGACATCATATTAGTAAACGGGGTCCCCCCCCTCAACTGTTGTTTTTGTTTAGTTTTTTGGGCAAAGTACCGTTGTAAACAACTGTACTTGTAGCATTATTGCTTCTAGTACTTATAGTACTTGTAGTACTTGTAGTAGTAACTGTAGTACTTGTAGTAGTCCTTGTAGTACTGTTTCTAGCATTTGTAGTACTTGTAGTAGTGGCTGTAGTACTTGTAGTAGAACTTGTGGTAGAACTTGTGCTACTTTCTGAATCTAGTACTTGTAGCACTTATAGTAGTACTTGTAGTACTTGTAGTACTTGTAGTACTTGTAGTACTTGTAGTAGTAGTACTTGTAGTACTTGCAGTACTTGTAGTACTTGTAGTACTTGTAGTACTTGCCAATACCTAATTCTTAGGGGTCGCCTTTAAGGTGTTATTAATATGAACCCTTTTACTAATGCGGATTTAGGGAGCTTGTGTGAGGTACCTCATGTTAAAGTCCGGAAACATCACTTTTATACAGAGACTTCATTTAAAAGCCGCACTTTCCGGGCATGTATGTTTTTTGGAGATCTGAGGTCTGCTGGGGAGCTTTTGAAGGTTCCAGTTATGAAATTACCTTGCCTGGTGCGCTCGCTGCGCACTTGTTGCATGTGTCTCTGTGCCATCAACTTCTGCACGCTCCCTGCTTATTTTTGAATCATTTTGACTGGTTTGCTCCCTGATACAAAAAACTTGTTTAGCTCGCCCCCGCGTTTCGGGGAATTTGTTTAATGTGAGTTTTTTGGGTGGTTTATTGATTGTTGTGCTTTGGAGGGTCGGGTGGTTTCATTTTGACCCACAGCTGCGTGGCTGTCGTTGGGAACATTTTACATTTTTGCTTATTGTGGTTTAGTAGTTGAAATCCAAATCCACTTAACTAAGCACCGGAGATAACCTTAGGACCTACATCCCTTCCTTCCTACCCTTGCCTGTTCCATCGGTTACCCTCCATCACAGTCTAGGATAGGAAGAGGTATGACATAGAGAGTTAGAAGGAAGGGTTGGTGATCAAGGATTTTACAGCTTTCTTCATCCATCTCTTGTCTCTAGGATTATCCCGCTGGCGCCATCCCTTCTCATCTCTTGGTCATGTTGCCCGCGAGAAGAGCGGGATGAGAGAGAAGATACCGAGTGAACGAGAGAACGAAGGGAAAGGAATATTGGACATCAAGACCTTAGGATCTGAACCTTTCTTTTCCCCTTCTTTCCTCCTTCTAACCCTTGACCGTGTTAATTGGTTAGTGAGTCAGGGTTAGAGGAATAGAAGGGAATGAGAGCCAACAGGCGAGAGTAATCATAAGGTGTAGATATGAAGGAGATAAAGATAGAAAAGACAGAGATAAAAGGCATGATAAGATGATTCCAAATGCTTTATTGCTTCTTTTCTCTTTTGCTTTATTGTTGGCTTCCAAGCCGTCTATTTCTCTCGTTCCTGTCCACCTCACCTCCGCTCGGTTCCCAATGTCACTCTTCCCTTCATGCCAGGCCTTTCTGTAATAGCAGGATATCTGAGGTAATGGATAGAGGAAAGAACAGACACTCCATTCTATCTTTCACCAGCTATTACACTCTGGAATGAATGATAGGGAAGAGATAAGAGAGAGAGAGAGAGATTACTTGGTGTGAGGTGATTCCACATGCCTCCGTCCAATGGATGAGTCTCAGGATCTGATGCCAAGGACAGCATATCTTATCTCTTGGTCACCAACGAAGGATTCCACAGCATACAATTGCCTCCATGCTATTCCTCTCTTCCTTGCCTTTCGGTAACCGATGGAAGAGGCAAGGTGAGGGAGAAGAGAGGGATAAAAGACTTCCAAGAAAACCAACTATTCACTGTAAACCCACTCATCTATCCCTCTATACCTCACCCTTGACTACTCCCTCCAACACATCTAAATAGCTGATAATTGGTTGGAGGGAATGATGTTGGGTCAATGGATGAGAGAGTGTGATTGGAGGTGACGGAAGGAAGCGAGTCAATTGATTGGTGGTGAACCGCATTTGAAATGCTAGAATATGAATTGTTGTTCCCTTTCAACCAAGCTCAGTGGGTTGCTCTTTTGGACAACCAAAAAGGGGGGTATTTCCCCTTTGAACATCTCGCCACAAAAGTTTCCCCCAACACAAAAGGGGGTTTCCCCGACACAACATTGGCGAAAAGGACTTTTACAAACACAAGGTTGTTTCCCCGAATCGCCTTCATACTCAGGGCATGACAAGCGCGGAGTTTTAATGCTGCTACGAGCGTGAGTGCCTGGACAGCTTCGACTTTTTTGCCAGACACGGTTGTCAACTATCCCGCAGTTTGCTGGAGTGGGGGGGGGGCGTTCAAAGTCCGCAAGGTGCCTTTGCTACCCATGCATATCTTGGTTTGCCTGACCAAGGCAATTTCTAGCGGCGCCATGTCCCAAACCTAGTCGCATGTCAAAGAGAAGCCCCGGCCAATTGCAGGACTTGGGGGGGGCGGTGTTGTATATTTGCAATTAGCTTTTGAATGAGCCCCTTCTTAATTTAATATCCGGGTGAAAAATCGGCTCCGGTGGCCGAGAATTTTATTAATACGCCCCCATTTATTAAACTTAGGTTGACATTATCAAGGTCATTTGCATCTACGACTCTCATGTTTAGGCGTACGAAACAGAAACTGACAATTATTTACATACCCCGGTGGCCAACAGAGGAGTTGCGACCATGCCAGGTGGGTTTGCGCGAGGCCTACGAGTCAGAGTTCAATCAGCTGGACACCTGTGGCGCCGCCACTCGGCGGGAATAAATGTGCTGGGGCCCAGAAGTAGTTGGAGCCCCCCCCAAAGAATGGAGAGCGAAGACCTTAGGCAGGCCACTTCGTACCTGCCTTCGCATGCTTGCATGTTTACAGGGGCTCTCAGGTATTATTTGTATGTATATATATATATATGTATATGTATATATATATATACACACATATATATATATACGTATATATAGATATATGCATTTTGAGGGGATTCTCAAGGTTTCGTGGCTGCCGTCTAATGGGGCCGAGGGCACCATGGACGTAAAGCAGCTGGAGCTACTGCTGCGGCATGTGGGCCAGACGGTGCGGCGCGCCACCTTGGAGGAATGGCGTGGGACATGGGCTGGTGGATGTCCTCAGTAGGGTTGTCTCATCCGTTTTGCCGCCTTTAAAGCCACCCCAAAAGGGCACTCTGAAAAAGACTCAAATATGCAAGTCAGGGAAGATTGCAACTCTCTAGTTTAGCGTAATTGACCATGGCTTTGTGCTTGGTGGTGGGAAATGGGGTGTTTGGTTGCCACCTTTTGGTCGACAAGCCCACTTTGGTACCACCTTGATTTCATAAACGGATACTGACTGATCGTCTGCGCCTAGCGGAGCTCATGCATCCGAACGGAACCAGCGCCACTTTGGAGGACTTGGTGAAGGAGGTGGACGACTCTGGCAGGGTGGGCGTCAGTGCCCCGAGCACAAAGATAGCGGAGTGGATTTATTTTTTTGTTGATCCCTGGCGCTGTGGTTTGCTGCCTTGGAGCTGTAATCAGGCACAGGCATCAAGCAACCGTGTTCTCCGAAGAAATGCATTTAAGAACATCAGGGGAGTGTACGTTTGCATGGGTTTGCGAGAGCAACAGCCAAGCTCTCCCGTTTTTGGGGTCTTCTTGTCGTTCCTTGCTTGTGCAATGTGGGCTGCCATACCTTTCTGTTTCATCTGGGTCTGTGTCACAGAAAGAACCCTTCCCAACTGTTCGTTTGGGGGGGTGGGTGCCTTTGAACCAACAGTAAACCAGCACCCCCAAAAGCACCTATTTGCCTATCTTGATTGCCAAAGGCCAGGCTGCATGAAGCAATGAGAGACCTTTGTGCTGTCAACGAAGACCCTCTGCAAGTCCCTTTATTGGAGCCATCTCGGGTTCCAGACCCCCCAAACTGGTGGTTTCTCTTTGGTTTCCTTGAGCTTAGGGAGCCACCTCAAACATGAACCCCACCCGCTTGGCCAGCAGCGCGCCTCAGGTTGGCGTAGGTAGAAAGTTGACGAATGGCGGAACTCAAAAAAAGAACACGCACTTGTGCTCCTTGAATCGGCCGCACGTAGCAACTCGGAAGCTGGGCTTAAGGCTTCCTAGCCATAGCGAGCAGAATGAAGCCTGAGAGACAGTCTCCGCAGTTGCTGAGAAACGATGTTATTCCCACCGTTCCTCCAGACAAGAGTTCGCGCTCACCGATGTAAGGCGACCGCGGCTTTGACCCACTCAGTTGCAACCTGTGACGCGAAATTTGCACACATGGGACCATTTTTTTCCTTGTATGGTCGGGGTCCTTAGTGGGAAACCAGGATTTAGAGGGTACCACTGAACAAGGACCACATAGCTCAGGGGAAATGTCGGGAACTTTTAGCGCCATAGCCACAGTGAGGAATCGGGCTTATGGTCGACAAGGAACCTCCCCCTGGACCCACCTCCAAACCAGTGGTTGCTTTCCCTAGGCGAACCACCTGGGTTTAAGTTGCTGTCAGAAAATGGAACCATTCCCACAGCTTGAGGCGGTTTTCAGAAGATCCAGCACCTCATCCGCAAGCGGGAAGGCTTCACCACCGCGGAGCTCGAGAGCTTTGCTCAGGAACAGGGCGGGTGGGGCAGGTGGGACGGTTGGTGTTGGCAACCCGAACCCTAAAACGACCCCCAACGAACGGGCCTGCGAACCGCCCGGCCGTTAATTCGCCAGGTCAACATTATGGCAATGGGCATAGAATTTCTTGAATCTGGGCAGCGTTGATTCCCAGGCTTGTCGCACGAGAGCCAGCATTGAGTTTGAGCTTCGACGATGCAAATCATCTACCGTCGCAGATGCGTTCACGCTTGGTGCCGACCTTTTGCGCAGGCGCCGGTGAATCTCATTTGTTGCAGGCCACTGATGAAGCAGTTCCACGGGGATGGCACCGGATTTTTTTGCATCAGTCAAAGGTCAGGGCCTTGTGAGAACCTGCTTTCCCGAGCGCCAATGGCATGTGCCTTCACTCGGCCTCGAAAGAGGGAAGCGTCGATGCGCACGAAGCCGAAAATTGGTGCCTTTGCAAGCGTGCGGTTTTGTTCACTTGCTTCTTTGTTTATCTTTTTTTTGTTTTTTGTAGCGTTTTGCTTGCCTCCCTACCAGTTTCTACATCATGTGGTGAAGCCGGGGGGGGTCTCCGCGATAGGTCTTCCGGCGCTTTGACCGCGACGACTCAGAGACCATGTCCCATCGGCAGACTTAACTCACCTTTTGTTTGTTTACTATGCCGTTTTGCTGTTATCCTTCGTTTTCCCTCTCAACCAGCCAAACATGTTAACTCTTTGCAGGTCTGCTTGCTTTCCCTTTAAGAATCTTGTAGCCAACCGACAAGCTCACTTTTGCCTATATGGCATGGGTGTGTCTTAAAACAGGACCTTTTAACTTGACTTTCACCTATTGGCTTCCCTTTCCAAACCCCAAAGAGGCAGCTCTGAAAAGGTCAGTCGCAAGCTTTCGAGGTCCTGCAGACAGACCCGAGGTCCTGCAGCGAGTTTGCCAGCGCGCTCACCTGGCTGGGCTTCCCTTGCGGGCCCGAGAAGGTCAAGGACGTGTGGAAAAGCACCCCCATGAAAAGGGGGTGGGGTGCCGTCCGTGTTGTTGCAGGGTAGAACATTTAATAGATCTTGCATGTACAGTATTGCCACATCTTCACCTTTGTGGGGAAGACTTGCTCAGTGGAATTACGGGACTCCCCGTTGAGGTAGGGAGAACAGACTATGTTGCCCCACCGTGCGGCGTCTGATTCTCATTGCGGAGACGCCAAGGCTTTTCAGTGATTTGAAGGAGTCACAGCTTGGGCCTTGAGGAGTCACAGCTTGGGCCTTGAGTCGTTTAGCAGAGGGTGTTTGCATTTGCAAAAGCAATGCAGAACAAGGTAGTTGAACTCGGCCTTGGCATGGCCATACTCAGCTCGCCCATGGCTGTTGAAAGAATTCATGGCAAACTCAGACAACACTTTTAGCAGCAACACCAAGATTTAAACAAGATTAATCTCAAACAAAGCACGTGCCAAGGCTCAATGGCTCAAGGCTTGCAGGTAGTTGGGTGGAATTCCTTGCGTCCCCTGAGGGCCTTTGCACCCGAACGCTGAGATCTCGGAACCTCAAGGCCCAAAAGGTCAAGCATGGCTTCAAGGCTGGAGGCCCAAAAGATTTGTCAAGGGTTTGTTTGGCTCCCGAGAACAAACACAAACAGTTTCACAAACAAAGACATGGTGAGGAGTTCCACCAAACCAGCGCCAGTGACGGCCAGCTCAGTGAGGGTGACTTCGCGCCTTGAATGCTATTGGATCCATCACTGTTTAACAACTTTCAGGCGGACATTCTCCAAAGGTCAAAGAGTTTGGGCGGGGCAATGACAAAGGTGCGGTGCCTGCGCCGGGTCTTCGATGACGAGCTGCAGCAAGTGGAGAGCTTCTTGAAGAAGACGGGCCAGCGATGCACAGGCGAAATCGGCGAACGTTGGGGGGGGGAATGGTGTTGATAGGGGGCAGACAGGAAACCACCAACCCATTTTGAGGAGGGTCTCCAATTTTGGACATGGATGAACGGTGGCACCCCGTAGCCAGACCATTTGGATGAAATACCACAGCCAAAAGGACCAGACAGCCCAGCTTTGTTTGGTGGGCTCCCCCGTCTCAATTTAGAACCAACCAAGCGGCTTTGGGCCAAGCAAGATTTGTAGGGAACACACCGGCCAAGGGTACCAACCCAAGAAACTTTCCATTTTCGATTAGGCAAGCTGTTGGCATTGTTGTTTGAAAGGCGCATAGGATTGGGATGCATGGGGGATGCGGGGGTGTGAGCGGAAACAGTCAGGTAACACTTTCATGGAGGGTCTTGTAAACCATCACTCAGCACCGATTAGACGGCTGAGCCAAGGGATCCCAAGATCCCAGGTGTGGACGAAAGTGGTTTCTGCAGGTGACCAGCTGAAAAGCTTCGTCCACGGGCTGGGCTATTCTTCCTCTCCCCAGGCGCCCCCGGCTTGTGGGCATGGTGTGAGATTTGGCTGCAATTGTGGATCATTGGCCTTTAACTTGTTTGGAAGGTGTGTGGTTCCACACATACGTAAACTTCTTGATCAAGCGTCACTGCCTGCACGGCCAAGGAGCGGTTGCTCTTGGCCGACAGAAAATCAATCACTTGCGTGATTCAAAACTGCTCCTGCTGTTTTGAGCGTTGCTCCCCAGAACAGAGGCCCCTCCCAAACAGACACGCCGTCATATAGCAAACACCCAAGTTTGTGCCAGGGGTACTGCCAGGCTCGGTCCTGAAGATGACCCCTCGCCAGGCAATTCTGGACGCGCTGTCCGAGACAAACTGGAGCATGGAGGATGACCTTTGCCACAACAACCACTCGGCCACTTGGCAAGTGCAATTGCTGTATGCAGGAGTTTGCAGTGTACCAAATGTGTCACCCCACCCTTGGTGTTTCTTCATTGGCGGCTTCAGCTCTTTTTGGCACTGGACACAAGCACTCCTTTAGCATTTGGCAAGGGGCAGGTCAAGGCGGTGCAGGGCCTGTTGAGCATAGGCCAAGCCATGCTGATTGCGCGGTGCGCACTACTCACAACTTTAATCCTGCCCGAATCAAGCATTTGCCCCTCAAGATTCTGCAGAACTGCGACCACTACGATTTGCCTCAACAGTTTTTTGTTGTCCAGCCTTTGGCGGGAAACTGGTTTGTTTGTTTGTTTGTTTGTTTGTTTGTTTGCGTGTGTGGGTTTGTCTTGTTTGGGGGTATCCTTTTGGGCGTGGAGGTAAAGGGGGAAAACAAAGGACCCCAACAATTTTGGGCTCTTATTTGCCGAAACACCCATGCGTCCCGCCACTGGCTTTTTGCTGAGGCCTCCTTGCGTGGGCTTCGCCTTCGCCTCAGCGTTGACGACGTGTGCAAGCTGCTGAGCCCCGAGCCTAGGTGCCACGTTTTCCCCAGCCCAGTGGCACCCTTTTGCAACCTTTTCTTCCCGAAAGCATTGTGTGTGTTTATTGGTTTAAAGGGAAACCCAAAAACAAAGAAGCGCACAGTTTTTGCGGTCCCCTGTTTTGACGCATGCCCAGATAATCCTGAATTGGTGGTTTGGATTGTGAATTTGGGGGTTTGAGCTCCTTGTAGGCCACCCCCAAACCCTCCAAACCAGCCACTCCGAGGCGCCCTTCGAGCCTGCGACGGCTTCACTCAAAGCGAGCTGCAGGACTTGAAGGAAGCCTTCAAGCGCAACAACCCAGAACGCAAGGAGCGAAAGCCGTGCTTAACGTGCTAGCCAAATAGCCCTGCTTTCCTTCAGGGCCGCGGATGCAATCTGTTGGGGATCAAAAAGAGCAGACAGGATGGGAAACCCAGTTTCGCCACTGCCAACTTGAGAGCCAAGCACGCTCCGGAGAGTGCTTGGGTCGGGAGATGGTTTTTCATGGCCGCAGTCTTAAAGTTCGGTTGGCGCAGGTGTGGTTGCAGCCCTTGTTTGGCTCGTTTAAACCCCAGAAAGGGTTGCCTCAAAACAAGGCGCACTCAGTGGACAAGCGTGAACAAACACATTTGGTGTACAGTTCTCAACTTGCTGTGCGACATGCAAAGCAGCCTTTGCTGTTACACTCGTACTGGTACAACTTTGCCATTCTTGATTTGAGGTTAGTTGGAAGGAGGTGCACAGCGAGAAACACCCATGGAGGGTGCCAGGTTGAGGCCTGCCCTGCGACGATCTCCATGCGGCGCCGAAGTGTCGAGCGTGGATCCACCTCCATTCTCCCTATCACTTGCCCAAAGTAATGCCCCAGGCCTTGTTAACATAAATTGTCACACCAAAATCTATATGGTATTTAGTTCGGGCCCTCTTTTGGGGGAAACCGGGCTGGCAGGGGGGAGGGGCATGGACACCTAGTGTAAAGGCTACGTTGGAAGCCCACCTCCTCAAAACTAGTACTCCAAAAATACACCCGAAGTCGGCCCGCTTAGTACCTGATTCTGGGGAACCGTGGGCACGCACAAACTATTTTGCAACCGGGGTGGGTGGCATATGGCACTGGGGGGGGGGGAGGTGGAGCCGATGTCCGGCGAGGAGCGGATCTCAGCGCCGTACGCCAGCCGTGCGCTGCGGTGGTTGGGCCACGGGCTGCCACTGCAAGAGCTGCTGCAAATCTCCGCCGAGGTGCGAAAAAAACGCAAGAAGCCCTCCGGGGCGGAAGTTGTGGGAAGGGGTCGGATGAGCTTTTATTGTATTTTATTCTTATTTCTTCTTTTTTTGGTTTTGGCTTGATACAGGCCACCCAGATGCCTAAACGCAAATATGTATGTATATATATATTTATACATATACATGTATACACATATCAGGAGGTCCGTTTTGTGGCGTGGAATTCTTTGCCCACAGGGCTCCCTATATTTCCTCCTTGAACATCATTTCACCAAAAGGAAACTCATCCAAAAAGCCCAAACGCCCAAAAGCCGATGTGTAAACCAGCTGACAGCTGAAATGTTCCTGAAAAATATGCGGTCAAGGCACCGTTTGTCAGGGGTTGGGAAGTTTGTTTGCGCAACCAACCCGCAACAGTTTAGAAAACGGGTAGGCTCAACCCTGCTGTTCAGGGAATCTAGGCCATGAGACGCATCTGGTGCATAGCTCAAGGGCTATTGTGTGCCCTGGCCCACAATATCCTGGGCTCTGGGATAGTGTCGAACCCTGCTGGTGACAGTCGACCCCACCTCAATCTCTGTCAGCTGTGACCCAACCAACGCCCGGGTAGGGTCAAATGTAGCGTGGAATTGTCCTGGCTCTGGCAGGGTGGTTTGGGGCCAAGCCTAAACCTAAAATCCCTAAACCTAAGCCCCAAAAGCCCCCCACCTCAACCCCGGTAGGGTCAAATTCGACGGTCGGGTAGGGTCACACGCGACTGTAGCCACATCAGTTTCATATGGCAACGTGTGGCTTTCTCGTCGTTGGGTTCGCTTGAGAGGGGCACACATCTGGTACTGACAGTGCTTGAAAAGCAGAGGTAGATGTCGATGGCGGCCACTGGCTGGACTTTTCCATGTTCATCAAGCTGGCGCGGAAGTGTAACGTGCCTCGGCCATGTTTTGCTGAACGGATGACCCGCGGTACCAGCCGCACGATGGCTCCGATGAAGGCAGAAGCTGTGGCGTTGACTCACTTGCCCAAAGCAAATCGAGCTTTTTTGCGAGCCAAGGCTAGGTCCCGAAAGGTGTTTTTTTTTGTTTTGAGGCTGCCCGCTGCCCTGAAGGTAAAGCAAATGACGGCCACAATTGTTTGGGGCCCTATTTAAAGACGCATTGCTGGCCCAGGAGCGAGATCAGGTGAACGCGGTGGCGGCGTTCAAAGCCGCCGACACGGAAGAAGAGGACGACGAATGGGCGCTTTGCGGTTGATGCTGGCAAATGTGCGCGGGTAAATTGTTGAGGGCGCGCCTTAAAGGCAAACCCAGCGGAAAACCGCCATTGTAGCGGTCCACAGGCCTAAACCTGTCGATGCACTGCAAGGTATGACAACAGTACTGAAGGTACCGCGTTCCCAATCGACCGTGTGTCAACATGGCGATTTTGACATACCGGGGGGGGGGGGTGTTCTCTGTTTTCCAGACCATTGACCTTATGGCAAACACATTCCACACATGCAACTATTGTGGCTCAAGGCCCTTCTTTCTTGTAGAGTATAACTTGCTGCATTCGCCATAGAAAAGCAGCTCCACGTGTACCAACACCACCAATACATATACCAGGGACTTCGAGTACAATTGGTCTATCAGACATCAGGTCCTTACCTGAAGCAGATCCAGCACCATAGAGACTGCGACCACAGTGGGTATCTACTCTTTAAAGAGTAGTTGCCCCCGGTTTGGGACTTCGGGGGGGGGGAGGTGGGATATTCCCGTTCTTGTTACACGTAGACGGTGCACGGCGTGCAGACGGCCGTTGTGTTTTAAGGATTTTTATCTTTTTGCATTGTTTTGTTTTTTGGCCCGCGCTTCTTTTTGTGTTGGTGTGGAACATTTTGCTTATGGGGTGGGGTGGGGGGGAGGGAGGGGGGGATTGATGTCAAGGTTCGGCTGTTGAGTTGTTTTTTTCGGGCGCAAGTTTTTGGAACACCCTGGCTTGTTTTGAGGTGGCTTCCGAGTCGGGTCGATTCTTGTTTCTTCGCAATGCAAGTGTCAAATGTCATGCTGGGTGTGTGTGTGTGTGTGGGAGGGGGTGGGGTCGGACACTGATGTCAATACTTTTTTTGGGCAGGACATTCCGTTGTTTCGGCTCAACGTGAGCGCCATGGATGCGTATGCTTTTGAAGTGTCTTTGGTTCTTGCGTTTGTTCTGCTTTTGCGTTTGGCTTGCGTTCCACCTCCAGCGGTCTGAGGTTCTGTTGAGGGTTTGGTCTGCTTGTCCCTGGTATTTGGACCATCGTTTTCTGCACCATTTCGCGTGGAGATTCCGTGCTTGAATTTGTAATCCTTGCCTCCATTGACCCCCACCGTGATCCGATTTGCTTCATTTCTTTGGTTGAACATCTTCCTTTGCTTGCGTCCGCCTGGTCTCGCTACGTTTGCACTGTTGGTGGCTGCCTTGCCCCTGCTTTGGCTGCTTCTGCCTTTGTTTTGTCTAGATGCTAGGGGTTCGAGGCTGAGCCCGTTGGTGGAAGATCTGATTTTCCAGTGTTGCTTTCGTATTCGGACGCCGCAGGTGTCAGCAGTCCGATTCCAATGTGAGCTGGAAAAGCTGTTGTAGAAAGTAGTTTGGTGCAAAATTTTGGACTTCAAAACCGCACGTTGCGCAAGAGAAAAACAGTGCATGCGGCGAATCACACTGCAACGCCGATGCAGAACGCTGCACGCATGCCCGAATAGTCCCTTGAAACCACCACGGCCGTCTACACGCCGCGTGCCTAGCTCATGGACTGTCAGCGCTCCGCCGCGCAGCTAAGCACAACCCCTGCTCAAAAAAAACGTGGCTCCGATGACTAAAGTCAGATGCTACCAAGGGTCTGACTTCTGCTGAGCTGTGCAAACAACTGTGTGGCTTGCTGGACGGCTTGAGACAGATCCGGCGCCATACGGCGAGCAAAGACACGCAAGGCAGCTGCCGTTGTCAGTGATGGCGCGCGCTGGAAACTGAAATAGCTGTACAAACACCTTTGTCAAGCTAGATGCAAGGCCCCGTGGCAGCTTTCCAGAGCAGATAAACAAACTGGCCACATGTCTTGAATCAAAGCCCCGTCGAGCACAAAAGCACTCGACGGATCACTTTCGAGTGAAAGAGTAAGCAAGCTGTCTACATATAATGGGTGGACCAACATTAGATGTTCTCAACTCTTCGCGGCAGCACAGCTCACCACTCAAACGGGCAAGGGCATGTAGCACAATGACAGCACCACCGCTGCTCATCAAAGTCTGCAAATTTCAAAATCAAGATGCTCAAGCAGTTAGACGAGGGGGCCTCCAAACATGGTCTTCCAACCCTGCGGTCACAAAAGGGCGCGTTACCTAAAAGAGTGCTAAGAAAAAGGTACTGGCAATGTCACCCTGAATGCGGTCAGTTGCAAAGGTCCTGCAGCCCCCAAATCGCGGCTTTCCTTTTGGCTTTCCATGGGATTCTTGACGCCGGTATGACAAACTCCCGCGCGCCCGAGGCATAAAGGCCACCAGACTTACTTGATGGTTGTTCTTGCCTTGTCAGATCTTGTAGGTGTTTTGGGATGTTCTGCAAGCAAGCCACACGAAAAACATGGACCGACAACATGTTGATAGTGACAATTATGCAATTGTTTTGTCAACCCGAAGCTCCGACTTTCGGGTCTCGATGAGGGTGCCATGCTGGCTGACGTTCGGCAAACATTCGCTGCGGAAGGTCTTGCCCTTTTCTGGGGGCTGGGGTGGGGAAGGGGGCCAACAAGATAATTTTTGCTGAATAGAGATTGCAGGAGCCCTATTAGATAGGGATTAGGTAAACTCGGCTAGTAGCCTTCCTAGCATCAGTTTTCAACACCTGCATGTTGAGCCAAAGCTAAATTAATAGCGCTCAGATGCGCAGGGAGTGCTGACAGCGGACCAGCAGAAAGTAGCTTTGCTGGAGCTGGGCTGCCTCGAGGGCGGCCGCCTGCCGCTGCGCAGCGCTAGCCCTTCGGACGCAGTCCTGCGCGGTTGGGCGGCCAGCGTGTGCCTCCTTTGAATTCCAACTCAGAGCCCTGCCCATGGTAACTGACGCATCGCTTGATTGCCTCCTCTAATTTTCCAGGCAGAGCGCCCAATTAGGCGCTCGCTTGTTTTGAGGCTTTGTTGGTCTATCGGGAAACCAAATGGAAAGCCGCCACTCATGGGAGGCATGACTCTCCTCTGTGCCACGTTTCCAACCAAATCTACGCCACTCTCAGAGTGCCTGAGCCAGTCTAAAGAGCCCTGAAAAACTCCAGGTCATCCCAAAGCACTGTAAAGCGTCCTTGGGCACTTGGACTTTGTTCATATCCACGCTTTGTTTAGGCTGCTTCTTTTGGACCACTTCTTAACAATGCTGCTTGATTTTTTGAACACTCTCCACAAGCTTTCATGCATCGCGCAGATGCAGAGTAGTTACCGGTTCTCGAGGACGGCGCTTGAGTATCCCAAGAGTAAACGGGTCAGCTGGACAGCACCCGCGGGACGAGCACGGTGTTCCACAGTGCAATTCTCACAGAGCACTTTGCTCTATGAAAGCCGGGCAGTTTAGCCAGTTGTCTGCCGGGAAATCATGCATGGAGACAGCAATTCAATCCCAGACGTATCATTACGAGCCTTCTGCACAGATGCATGTCATATCAGCATGACGCAAAAGCATTAGAGTGTTTGAGAGTGGCTTAGAGTGATTTAGGTTTGTTGGAGTCGGTAGCAAAATGAACAAGAGTAAAGGGCAGGTTCGAAAAGGGTCAGTCGTGCATCCCATGAACCATTTTTAGCGGTCCCCTACTTTGTTTGGCACATACCCACCCATTCAGTAAGTTAGGCCCTCACTGCGAACAAACTCAGCAACTGGATGCGCGCCTGTGGATCTCGAAGCGCGGTGAATGTGCAACATCATTCTGCGCGCTTCAAGCCCAAGAAGACTTGAGGGGCACCGCGGACTGCCCCCTGCAAAAGGCCTCCCTGCGTCACGGCTGCCTCAGGCGAGATGGATGGCGCCAACCTGCGGGTCTTCCTGGGAGTCGTGGAGCGCTTCAAGAAGTCTTGCCTGCCTACGTTCAGGAAGAACCAGGCAACTTTTTTCGGCGGTGGGGTGCTGTCCTAGTTTCCGGAATCTGCCCCTGACAATTTCGGTCCTATTCTTGTCTCAATTCCGTCCTAGCTGGCGTCATTTCGGTCCGAGCTTCTGTTTGTTTCGGTTCTATTTTTTTTGCCAGGTTTTGCAGCTAGGGCCAAAATGAGCGAACACTAGGATGATTAACATGATTCAGAAGCTACGGCTAAAATGAGATGGGCGGGCTGAAAACGTCCAACATGAGTCAACAACCGGGCCCAAAACAGGACTACCGATGTTTCTTGCTCTTGTTGCTTGCAAGCACATGATACCACATGCAACCACACGGTGCTACATATATTTGTTACGCTTTGCGATTTACTGCCATTTGCGTCTACCTCGGAAGTACAACTTGGGACACAACATCCGGCTACTACGGGCTGCAAATGGGACGAAAAAGTGACCAGCAGTGCCCAGGGCCCGTAGGTCCATTCCCAGTCAGAACTTTTGCAGGAATGGTCCTGGGATGTGGTGATTTTGTGAATCAGAACTTGATATTTTTCTTCTTTTTTTTTGGTGGGATGAAGGCACACGACTTGGAGTATATTTTCGTATGGGTACCCTACCCATACGAGCCCCAACACGAGTTTCAAGACACGCAAGGCGTTCGCCCTTTGAGTGACTCCCTGTGGGGCTGGTTATGAGAAATTGAACCAGCCGAGGGCTTCAGCAGCGTGGAGCTGGAAGAGCTGCAGACTTTGTTCGAGACCTGGGACCGGGGGGACGGCTCCATCTCCAAGGCGCAGCTCGTGAAACTCATCGAAGCCTTGCGTGGGGCCCTGGAGGGGTTGGGTCGGTTGGTATGTTTTTCGCCTGATGGTCCAAACCGTAACCCCCAGTCACAAATCAGACTCAACTGGGTTTTTCACCTGATTTCCCTGGAATAATGGAACCAGTCAGCGCGGTCCTCTTTATTGAAAACTGGGGGTTTGGGTTGGACTTGGACTTGGACTTGCAAGTACGTACCTTAGCATTGCCAATTCTACATGTAGTGTCGGCGATTGCCTACTCCTCAATTCTCAGTACTTAGTTTAGTGTTGCCAAGTCTAAACTGTAAGAATTGCCAAGACTTACTCTTCAGATTCCTCGTTCTTCACTTAGTATTGCAATTCTTACTTTAGTTTTACCAAGCTCTACTCTCAAATTCTGAGCACAACGTTTAGCATTGCCAAGTCAAATTGTGTATTGCCAAGACTCTCTCTCAGATTGTTCGTGTTCGAACATGTAGTGTTGCCAAGACGTACTCTCAGGCTCCCAGTGTTGATTTGAGCACTGCAAGTTCTAATTTTGCACAATACTTACCTAGGTGCACCACCCATGGACAGTAAAAGGATAAGGCTTCAATTTGAGAGTTTCGGCAAAGGTTGCAAAAGTCACATTCAACGGGATGAGGGCCTCTAGCAGGCAACCCCTTTGTGTGACTGTTTGCTGTTTCGTTTTTGCAAAGAAGCTACTTTAAATTTGATGGTCTTGGGACCACTTGCAAAATGGATATCCTGATGTGAGCCTTTCCCCTTTGATCAAAAGAAAGCCCCCGAAAAACTCACATTGAGCAGGATCCGGGCCTCTTGCGGGCAACCCCTTGGGTGACTGTTTGGCCTGTGGTTTGAGGACCACTTAAAAAGGGAATTTCCAAATGTTTGCTTGGATTTGTGTTACCCATATTGGCCCATATTTCTACAATAGCGGTCCCAATTTGTAAACGCCACCTAACATTACTACAAGGCCCTAGCTACTTGGAATTTGGTTTTGGGGGGTTCTGCAAGCCCAAATTGAGTCGGGTCCCCTGTGTAAACTCTTTTGGCTGCCTTGTGTCCACCGAGATGTAGGGCCCGCGCCCAGGTTTCCCAGGCAGGCGCGGTGCCGGGAATTCCGGCCCTTTCTAGTTCAGCTGCTGCAGGAACAGGACTCAGAGGGATAGATCCCCACAGGTGCAGACCGACGCCCGCATTGGCCATTTTGCGCGGTGTATTGCTTGGTTTAACCCAACGGCAAAGAGAGAGAGAGAGAGAGAGAGCGAACCCAACCTTGGGTAAGCCCTGTGTAAACCTGTCTAACCATCTCGGTAAAAACAAAGTTTGATGGGTTCGGATGTTGAAGGGGAGGCACTGTGAAGGAGCGCCTAATTATGCCGATGACCCATCAGTACCAGCCCTTGCAAAATCACATGCCACAAACTCTAGGACTCTAAGCGTCCACTTCCCCAAACCTTGGTATGACGGAAAGCGACTTTGTCGGCAGAGTTGCGTTAGGTGTCAGGAAGGAGGGGAGCTCTGCTTTTTCCACGCACATTGATCTCCATGCATTGGGTGTGGACGCGCCAAATATACACCAGTTGGTAGGTGATTGGGGGTGGGGCGGGAGGTGGCGGAATTGTAGGAGCCCTTTTTTGGCACCCCCAAAAGAAAGGCGGCGGGAAGGCTGTATCTTTGACGACCCCCCGGCACTTCAATTTGCTGTTAAGAGTCGTCAGCTGACTCTTGGCACCCTGGCACCAGGAGAATGCCTCGCTGACCTTCGAGGAGGTGTTAAAAATTGCGCGGAAGATCTTGAATCAGGAGGGGTGTCCGGGCCGTCAAAGGATCGCCAAACGCAGATGATTCTGGGCAAACAAGTCGTATGAGCTCGCCAATGAGGGGCCAAAAGAGTGAAAGCCCATGATCAAGGACCTTTGCTCGTGGGTTCTCTTATTTCCGGCCTGAGAATTAGAGTGATTTGCTCGAAACACTTGGGCTTCCTTTGTTAGGCGCCAGTTTGCCCAGTTTGCTACCCGTGTTCCAGGGATTTGAAGCAACGGCAACCCTGAGGAGGAGGAAAGAGAGATACTCGGCGGCATACCGGCGATGGGCCGTGGGAGGCGCAGACCCATCCACAAAAAAGAAAGCGGAGCTTGAATGCCCACAAGTTTGCTTGGCAAGAAGGGCATGGGGCGAGACCATAAGCCCACATGGTAGCTGGCCAATATACTTTCGGCTTGGTGTCCATTTGTCGTGAGGGCCCTCTATATGGGTTCAGGCGCCCATTTGTTGCAAGATGACGTCGAGCGGTCCACGATGGGCAGCACGTAGTGGCTCTCTTTTTCTTCCCTGGCTCTTTGCGGCTGTCGGAGCTTGCCAGGGTGGCTGGAGACACTTGTGCTTTTGTGGTTTGGCAGCCGGCGGAATTTTTGATTCTGCAATTGCTCCGTGCAAGAGTGGTTCCAGCCTTTCGCCTTTGACCTTTGCGTCAAGGCTCCCTTTCCACGTCAGATGCAGCATCTTACCAAACGCATGTTTCCGAAGTCTCTGTCATTTGCAACGTGTGGGCCACGCGATTGAGACATTGCCGAACTAGCACTGTCTTTGCTCGAGATTCCTGGGCCAAGATTGCTTCAATTTTGCGACCCCACAAGGCTAGCGCGAGAAAGAGAGAGAGAGAGAGAGAGAGAGATAGCTCCATTTTCAGGGAGCCCAGATGCTATCAAAACCACTCCCAAACCCTAAGCCAGCCCTAAACTAACCTAAGCCTACCCCCTGAGCCAAAAGGAGTAGAACAACTGAATTTTGCAGGATGCACGGGCCTTCAACGCCAATAAGGCTCCCCAAAACACGCCGTGAGGTTTGAGCGGGAGGTGGCTGCGATCAAGCGCCTCCGCTTCTCCGTCCCAGAGGCAAATCAGTTTCGGGACTTCTTCTTGGCGCAGGCACGGGAGTTGCCCTGGCCAACGGACACCCTACTTTTTGGCCTTGCACCAGTCCAGCAACCACCCCTGGAGCTACCAGTGCAGATGCGCGTTCTTTTTCAGCATTTCTGCCAAGCAAGGACGGTGGCAACAGGCTCTCCTTTGAGCACATTGAGAAGTAAGATGAATGAATCCTTGTGCTGTCCAGATCACTGAATCCTTGTGCTGGAGCGTGCTGGAGCGTGGTTTCCCTTGTTGTAGAGGTGCCCTACAAACGCCGGTTCAGGCCAAGGGATCCCCCCATCTTGAACAAACTAGGCACCCCAATGCAGCACATCATTGGTTGGGCATTTTCTGTTCGCCATGCCTTGGTTAAGAACAGTCCCCTTTACAGGCCCCACATGTGCAGAATGCATTTTTGAGCTTGAGCGGCCAGCGCATCACGTGCAACACCTAGGACATGCAGATGGACCGTTTGCAGGAGATGTTCGACAGGGCATCGCAACAGACTGACGGCTGTGAACAAACCGTGGGTTTCGTGGAGTTTTTGCAGGTCATGCGTGCCTCGGCAAGGAGCCAGAACGTTGCACGTTACAAGCAAATAGTGAGGGGTGTGTTTTCTTGTAGCGGTACCATGTTGAGCCCCCTATTTAAAGACACAAACATAAATTGCCTGGACCTGTGCTGGGACTCGGCTACCCCACGCTATAGAGCATGCCTGCAAGCATGCTCCTGCCCTGCAAGGCTTGACATTCGTAAGTCTCGATGGTCGATTTGTATGAGCTTCAGCTTAAAGCATGGTTCGATCAACATTTCCAGTATTTAGTTGTTGGTAATGGGGGGGCCCTGCACTTGCCCAGATGTGAGGTGACGTTGCGCGAGAAGGGTGGTTCTCTCAAAGCTGAGGGTGTAGACTTATGAATTGTGCTCACTGCATGTTGCACGATACGGCCATATCGAATTCAAGTGGGCCCCGTGATTTGAACCGAGCGAGGCAGGCTTGTGTCGGGCTCCTTGGCCCCCAGGGGCTCCGGACGCCCGCTTTTCGGCGCTGCCAGTGCTGGCTTTTTTTTGCCCACAAGTTTTGGACGTCGCTCAGGGCCCCCAAGGGGCCCCTCGTGCTTGCTGCCGCCGTGTCCAGCACATATTTTGAAGCTGCGACGGTGGTTTTTCGCGGCAATTGGAACCCGGCTGCCCAGCACATCCTCCCGTCCCGCAGTCAGCTTGAAAGTCAATCTGCTTCCTATGGCACCATTGTCGGGCATTGACATGGGCTCATTTTGCGCAAGTGCCGGCAGGATGTGGAAGGGCGCGGGTTGCCAAAAGCCTGCGGACCACAATGCCAAAAGGCTTTGGACCACAATGCCATTGGGCGACGAGAGGTGCATGCTGTACTTTGCCGGGGTTACTTTGCATGGTTCCAAGTTTCAAATATCTCCCAGGCAAGGCCTGTCTGAGACAAATTCAAGAACCTTGGTCGTCCACGGATCCTGAAAAAAGCGGTCCTTCTTGATCAGCTTCTTGGTGTCAAATGGAGGATCAGCCCACGGCTTGCTTTGTCAGGGTGCTGGAAGATCTAGGGAAGGCATTGGATTGGTGGTTCAGCATGGCCATGCGTAGGCCCTTCCCCAGATTTTCGCGCCAAGTACGTGAGAACCACCAAGCCGATCCAGCAAGTTAGCGTCCGACGCGTTTTCGGGCTCGAACCCACGTAGCCAGGCAATCGTTGCTTGAGCTTTGCCCGCAACTTGGGCCAAAGGCGCGCCAGGGACTCTTGCTCTGTTACTCTGGGCTTTGCTGCGTAGGGCTACGAAGTCCGCGTTTGGCGCGCCCGCGGAAAACGTCAACTTATGCCACGCGCAGAGTTTGTGGCACAGTCCTTCTCACCGACTTCCTCGCCAGAGCCCTTTTGGCCCCTGGCATACTCTTGGAAGTACATATTATCTACCCCCTTGTTCGTACCCCATGGCTTCCTTGTTGCCAACCCACTCAAGGTTAGCTAGCCTTTTGGAGTCCTTTTCCCAAAGGGTATGTCAAAGTGGACACACACACACAACACGCACGCACACCCTCGGACACGTTCTCGGTTTCTGTGGTGGCACGAGGTAGCAGCCTCAAGTTGTTCCTTCCAAAGGACGTGAAGAAGCGGCAGAGGCAATGCGGAGTCAGCTTCAGTCAACTCGGCAATGCGGAGTGCACATAAAAGCCGGGATGATCATTTTTTGCGCTCTTTGATCAATTCAGAGATTGCTTGTTCGGCTTCCGCTGGCATGTTTGTCCAAGACTGAAGAAGCTTGTGTCAAGTCTGGAACATGTGCCTTTTCCTGGGGCTCGTCCTGAGCGCAAGCCTTGCGCAAAGAGGGTGGCATCTGTAGCCCGAGTGAGAGATTGGAACGCAGGAATGAGAATTCCAACGCCGTGGTTGAGTAGCGGGGGTGTTCCATTTAAACTGCAGGCTTTCACTTTTCGCGGAACACCTATATTAATCCACCAATTGAATCTGGGTCTACATCACCTTGGACTCAAGGGATTCTGCCCAAACCTGTGCAAGTACAGACGCAGAAAGACCCGCAGTTGGATGGCTGTCCTTCTTTCCTTGAGGGTCGCCATGTTCATGTTGCTTTGAGGTTGAAGCACCCACTTGTTTTTGGATCGCCACGTTCATGCTTTTGTTTCGAGGTTGAGGCGTCCGTTGTTTGGATTAGTGGTTTTGGTTCGGTTTGAAACTCTGCTTTTGTTCGAGGGTAAACGGGAAGCTACCGCCTCCAACACCAGCAGCCCAAATCACCGATCGGGGGAATCTGATTGGTGATGTCTTTTTTGGGTGGTCCCCCGGCCTTCAGAAGCTCCCGGTTTTGGGGCGTGTCTGGGCGCATGGACGTCATGGTGCCGCTGCCGCGGTGTTGGGTTTCGGCCATGGAGTACGAGGCTGGAGTGCCGCTGCCACGGCCAAGCCCTGTGGGTCGAACATGTGTTGTCTTGTCAACTGGCAAGGGCATCTGCTAGATCCATGTCGCATCACGTGCTCGGGTGAACAGGTGAGCTCGCTTTGCCAGCAACCCTGTAAAAGGGAGCCTGAAGCGAGCTCCTTCTCATGAAGGCAGACGCCTTTCTGAGAAACACCCTACTTGGGGTTATCAGGGCTTATCAGGAGCGTATGAGTTTTGACCATAGCAGTGGGTGTAGCTACCTCAGCTCCTGGGCATTTCCGATGGCCTCTCAAACATCGCGCACGATATTGCACAATGGGCTTTCCTTTGGGGCAGCTGAACTTGATTGGTTTGTCGGGTCGAGTTAGTTTGACGGTGCTTCGGACCAGGCCGCCTGCTGCAACGACCCGCCCTCGGAGGAGTGCGGGGCGCCGCCGATGATGCCGCTGAGGGCGGCATGCTGCGGGCACCTGGCGCAGGGCATTGCACGGTTCTCCTCCGAGTGGGCCGGGGGCCTCGGCTGAGCAGTCGGGCAGTCGTTGGGCAGTCGGGCAGTTGGGCAGTCGTGCCGGAAACAGCGACCGCCTTGCCTTGCTGGGCAAAGGATCGGTGAAACTGGGCACTCAAAGGGCCAACAAAGTGCCATGGCAAGAATCCCATGTACTCGCAAAATGGTCTGCATACGGTTTCCCTTTCAAACCGACCCCAGCAGGGTACCCTCAAAGTGGTCCGCAATCCAGAGGCCCAGTTTGACCATTTGACCAATGGGAGTGGTGGCTTTGCACGGTTCCTAACATTTCCTTTTTGATGAATGCTCCTTCACTGTCGCCTCTTGGTTTACCGCCAAACATGGAACCCACCAGAAGGCTCCTTTCAGAAAAAAAAAAGAGGACTTTCAGGGCCCTCCAGGTCCAGTCAAGTACATCTTCCGTTCATCCCACCTCGAACGGGTTAGTGGAAGCCATTTTTGCCGGCCTTTCTACTTGTGGAGGGGTGATTGACATCCATGACTGTAAGCCAACTTCCATTCTCTGTCCTTTAAGGAGGATTCTCTAAAGGGTGGGTACTCATCCCCACAAACTGAAAGTCATAAGTCATAATGAACCCCCTTGGTGCTGTTTTCCTTTTGCCTGTCCCATCTGGCGGAAGGATCAGCTGCAGCGCGGGCTCGAGAGCGCCGCGCTGGAGCTGCTGCGGCTGGTGGAGGCGTCGACCTGCGCAGCCTGCGACCCCTTCCAGCACGCCGCGGAGGCGGTTTCGTTTTTTTCCCCAACAGCTGGAAGCTGGGTCTCAGCCTAGATAGGCTCGCGGTGGTCCGGGGCGGCCCTGAGGTAAGGTTCCACGAGGGTTGCGCGAGGGTTCAACGAGGGTTCAACGAGGTTTTGCAAGGGCTGTGGGGTGCTGCGAGCACTAAAAAGAGCACCGCATGCTGTTGGGGAGCTTATTTTTCTGTTTCTCCCAAAAGCATCTATATATTATTGTTCATCGGGTGAACGAATGGCGTTTCATCGTCTTGCATTGCTAGATGGGGTGGGGGTGGCGGGGGGGTGGGGGGGAACGTGCATCCCGCAAGCCCTCGGAGGGTTGCGCGTGTTTCAGCAGGAAGCATGGCCGTCATGCTCGTCCGGCCAGGTGGCCTTTTCTTCGGTCTTGGCCCCGGTCTTCCGCTTTGGGTGGTCTGATTTGACCGACGACGGGGAGTTCGGTCTTCAGGCGTCCCGTCAAAGCGGGCGGCTTGCTTGATGGATGGCGGCCTAGCACAAGATAGCACAGCTTCAGCAAACTGCGTTCTCCCAGTTGCCCAGTGGCGCCCTTGTTCTTTTTTTTGGGGAAAAGGCCCTTCGGTAAACTCAACCAAACAAAAAAGGATGCCCTTTTTTTCCCATAGCCACTGGGCATCTGAGTTCTGCGGGACTGCTTTTGTTGGGGGCCAGTTTCGATTCTTGCGACCTACCAAGTGCCCACCAGTCACTTTCGACGCTTCCTCCCGCATGAAACTTGCGCCATTGAAGGGCTGTTGTTGTGCATTTGCGGG
Source organism: Effrenium voratum (assembly GCA_963377175.1). Lineage (NCBI taxonomy): Eukaryota > Dinophyceae > Suessiales > Symbiodiniaceae > Effrenium > Effrenium voratum. The sequence continues at coordinate 2,083,619 of CAUJNA010001001.1, read as the reverse complement.
GGGGTAACTAATGCTTTCAACCCCAAAGAGGGGGTATGGCTGGGATGGTGAATTCGTGTAAAACCCACGCCCGTTTAACCAAAGTCTAAAGTATACAAGACTAGTCCTGAAACCATATGGGAAAAGCAATCGAAGCACCTTCGCGCTTCATCCGCCCCCAGATGGTGCCAGGCATGGCGGGTCTCTTTGCTGCAGGCGGTGTTGACCTGGCTGACCCCTTGGCATCACCTGGCGCCTCAGGCGAGGGATTTCACGGCGAACTCGGCTACCTGGAGGGGCAACCTACACAACTCTGTCAGCTTGCATGCGTGCATGCGTGAGAAGATGCATGTGTCGCGTGGGTGGTTTGGGAGTGTTGTGCCGTATGAACAAGGCAAGAAGCATGGCTGTCAGAACAGCGGGCTCCCGAGACAATATGCACATGGACAGGGACATTTGCGTCGTGTCGTTGCTACAGTTGTTGCTGCCTCCCTTGCCTTTCTCGACGACAACGACGTGGAACTCCTAGCGCCATCCCCTCTCAAACCGGGCGAAAACAAGTAGGTTAGATGGTCGCGCCAATCAGGTAAGGCCACTTTAATGGCAAACAAGCAGTTAACACTTTTTTGGCCAATCCTAAGGCCATATTCGCAGGGATTCCAAAGAAGAGACCAAGGCCAAGGCAATTTGGCAGTTGCCCTGCTGCCATCGACCGCCCTCACCCACCAATTCATGCTTGTAGGGAGGGGAGTCCACACTCATTGCGAGGTCCTTTTCTTACTATTCCCACGGCTTGCCTTGGCGGGTAAATGAGAATGAGCAAGTATCACCAGGGACCCGCGGGTGTCGTCACAAGCACACTAGCGATCCGCCCCTGGCCACACTTTCATCCAGCTGAACTGTGAGTTGTCCGTAGCCAGGATGGCTCAGCGATGTCAAGAATGGGTTCAGGAGAGAGCGTCATCATGGGAAAAGAACAACTTTATTTGGATCCTCTACATTGGCCCTTGGCGCAAGATCAAGGCCATTTGCGAAATGGCGATGAAACGCATCCGGCCCTCACCTAACTATCAAGACCTTCCCATCATTGGACAAGTTCGAGCTTTGGAAGCCTTGACGTATATGTTTTGATGGGGAGTTTACCAAGATTGTGCGTCCTGGCCAAGCCCCAGACTCACTCACCAATGGGTGACCCACCCCTCTGCGACGGGCATGAGGCAGTCGCTGCCGCAGGCAGGGTTGACTACAACTTGTAACACCCAATGGCTGGTCCCCTTTCAAGAAGACCAAAGCGATGTTCAATCTGTCTGGGTGCTTAATTTTCTTCAAATACGCACTGTTCATCCACGCCTTTTTTTCTTGTTCAGAGCTTGGGAGATGAACACAGCCTTTCGCGAAGTGGGTTGCTCAAATGGTCGCAGGGGATCCTTGGCCTTTGCTTGGTTTGCGCGGCCGCGCCTTCGAAGCGTCGGAATCCGCCTGCTGACGCGGTGAGGATCAGCGCAGGTGTGTACTGTTTGCCGAATCCGCCAGTGGCTTGCAGCAGAGACATGGGATGGTCAAGACTAAGCCACTTTTTTTGCGAGGGGAACCATCGCAAGGAATTATGCTATGTTTTTGCTTCAACGCCCAGAACTTGCCATATGCCTTTCCTACAACATCACACTTTTCCTTGCTCACCGTGTGCGCGTGTGTGCTTTTTGATGGTAGCATTTTGGAGGTTGGTTTGAAGGGAAGCCGAAAGGAAAAGCAACACTCCGGGCTCTCCTAGCTTGACATGGCCAAACATGCTTTGTGATGACTCACGGCCGAGGATTCGGAACGGCTGTGTCACTACAGTCAAGCTGTGACGCGGTGGCTCCATGAATTGGCGGTTCAAAAATTGGAGCTAGACCGGCTGACGCAAAAGAAGCAAAAGAGGGCACGGAGAGCGATGGCGCCTTTGCATAAACAGCTGCGTATAAGCATGTGGCGCACTTGTCCGATCACGTTATTATTTTTCATTTGTGTGCTTCTTTCTTTTGATATTTTGTCATTTTTCCTTCCAACCATTTTGTTCTGAGAATGGTTTGGCGACCTGAAGATGGCTGCTAGGAGCGCTCCGCATGCATCGGGCAAGGTGGTAGCCTTCCTCCTTTGAGGAGAAAAGCGGGTGACCTGGCGCAATGGCACGGCGAGTTCATACAACACCTCTTCTTGTAGCACCCCTGGCCGGTTGCCTTATTTAATTATTAAGCTCTTGCTTGTCCACGTCCTATTTTCGGGGAAATCGGGGAGGGGGGACATCTCATGAAGAGTGAAACTGACCACCACGGCATTGAGTGCCGGAGATACAGTAGTCGCTGCTAGGTGCATGTTTGGGAGGGGAAGTCGCCAATGCGAATCCATGTGGATGACTCGAAACATGCGAGCTTCAAATCGCGCGTCCTGAGGCTACAGATATGATATTTGCACCTTCCAAGTGCTGACGTTCAAAGACAACTCAGAGTCTTGATTGAATGTATTTAAGTCACGCTGATTGATGATGAGAGGATTCCAGCAAGCCAATAGGGATTGCGCTGATTTCTGGCACGTGAGAGAACATGAATGTTGCGAATACTATAGGCTCTAGACCATGGATGCGCGTTTGATTGCGGCCTATACAGCGTGATACAGTATCGTGTGTGCGGCGGTTGTACTTCGAGGCAGCCCGGCATGCTTTATGCCACTACATACCTTACCATCCCCTGTCCCATGTTTGCCAACCAGGGGGATCTGTAAAACACAAAGTGGAATTGAGTTCAGAAATCCCAACTTGTCGGCAAAGCCATCACACACCTGCGCCTTGCGGCAGTGATTGTGGTTGGACCTTTTTCAGCTGAGGAACCTTTCAAAATCTTCTTCCCGAGTGACGCGGCAGAATCCATCAGATGGCAAGGTTCACTGGGATGGCTTCAAAGTTGGGGACCCAAATGGAAACGACAGATCCTAGGTGATGATCAAGACAAGACACCTGGCAGCGAGATCTGGAGTTGGATCCAGCCCAGATATTTTTCTGAACAATGTTTAAGCAGCCGTTCTTTCCGCCAGTTGGCCATGAGAGGATTGCCGAATGCGATGTATTGCCCTGGCTGATGAACTTTGCCACGAATGGCACACCTGGGCTTGCGATTGACATTGGGGCCGGCGATTCAGGATCGTGCACTCTGCTTTTACTTTCAGCAGGTTTTCTTGTTCCCTTCCGCAAATCACGGAGTTAAAGAATGACTGACTGACCGAAGGATTAGCAGATTTTGAAAATCGAATCGACTTGCCGTGCTGAAAGCCGATGAGCTTAGATGTTTGACTCCTTTTTGTTGCGGGGTTTTGGGCAAACTCAGGCAGCTGGCCTTTGCTGAGCGAAGGCCATGAAGTGCATATGTTCGAACCCGGCTATTCGAACCCCGTGGAACGGAGCTTCGTTGAGCTGACGCGAGACTTGGAGCTGACACGGGAGGTCAAGATAGGGTTTTGGACCCCACAAATTGTGGCTTTTCAGCTCCGAACAACAAATGCGTATGTGTCAAAATGGGATTTGCACCCCCAACAAGACAGCCCGAAGGGGTAACGAGCCTCTGCACAAACTCAGCCCCACATGGTTTGGTGCACATCCTGCTTGCAAAACGAGAATGAGTCTTCCAGAAGGGGTTCTTGCACTTCCATGTTTGGTTGTGGGAGGTAGCATGCTCAGATTTGACGATATTTGAGGTGGGTTGAAGAGCTTTTGAGACATGCCCAAATAAGAATGCCGGGGCGCTGCAAATAGAAATGTATCCCATGTTCTTCTAATGCCACAAGGAAAGCTTCGCTGGATTTTGTAAAATAAAGGTGTTAGTCCATCAGGTTTGTGCATCGGGGTCGAAAGTAGGCTGATGGACGGCCAAGGAGACTTGAATGGTTGGCAGCACAAGGCGACTCTGCACGGCGCTGTGGGAGGCGATCCCTATGTCGCGCAGCTCTTTGAGAAGACTAGCCACGCGGCCGGACCAACTGTAGACGTCTCTCTGAATTAGAGGAACTTCAAATCGATAGGTTTCCTGTTGATTTTAAAAGCGACCACCAGGAGGTCCCCCCCCAAAAAGAAGAGGAAAAGACAAGAAAAACAAAACAAAGGAAAGACACCCAAGTTGCTTTCTGCACGCCGTCACAGCCGAGCAGGATGAGCTGTTCGGATGCAGAGTGAAAGCAACAATGTGTTGGCTTCGTGTTTGAGTCAGGGTCTGGCCAACGTTTATTTTTTGAGATACGCTTTGGGCTGTTTTCAAGGGGGACCAGGGAATCCACCATTTGTAGGGTAACCCGAGTTTGACACATCCCAAATTTGAATCGCAGTCTTGGCAAGGCAGGATCCACTTGTTGAAGATCGACGTGGATGATCGCCAAAGTTACGAAGCCGTGTTTGCAGGAGTCGCACCGGTCCTTCACAAGGTTGACATTCTGCAGATTGAGATGATCG
>CAUJNA010001001.1:2044166-2066666 GCA_963377175.1 Effrenium voratum | reverse complement strand
GGGAGAATTGCTAGGAGACTTTGTCTTCCTGGAAGATCCAGTGGAGTTGGCCAGACACCGAGAAAACTTTGATGAGGAGCATCCCGTATGAGCCACGGTCGGAATTACGCAGCTTGCCCAATAGGCATGGGAAAATTAGTGAGCCCCTGGCTTTTGATCAATTTTGTGAGTTCGCTTATGTCCCCCAAATGAACACTCGCCTACTGGAAAGTTTGACCAACACCTCCTATTTCATGCATCCTTCTTTTTAGATCGCCTCCGGTTCAATGCGGGCATGCGGCAAAACAAGGGAACCCGGTGCTTGCCCTGCGTTACATCAACCCGAAAAGGGCACTCTCGAAACAATACCTTTTCATGCTTGCGCTGGAGCCCCTGAGGATGACTTCCTCGGGGTGGCAGACGAGCAGGTGGGGAGGGCTCCTTTCTTTCCAAGAAGGTGGTGACGACCCTAATCAAAGGGCGTTACCAATCAAAGATATTCCACTTCAAAGTGCCACAGCGCATTCTTGATGGGGCTTACGACATCCCACCGAAGAGAAGCCTAATTTGAACTGGTGCACTCTTAGTTTCCTTTGCGCCTTTAGGCGAGTGCCAACAACATCCCAAACAGAAGTTTGAGCTTCAAAAACCCTGGGTATACATGCAAAAATCTTCAAATGTGCGATACCTGTAGCTGTTGGTTCGGTATGCTAACTGTTTATGAGAAAGTTGCTGAAGGTAGCAAGTTCCCCTTAGGTGCTGGGTCTGCCGCTGCAGCTCTTCTCTTTGCGCCGGCTGAGAAGTCACGGCGGCAGGTGGGCGGAGCTGGTCACCGATGCGGTGCATCGAGGCCTTCGGAACTTTGCGCGCGAACCCACGGGTCAAAGGTCCTAAGGTGCGCAAAAAGAACAACTTCCGAGGGTACTCGTTCCCTGCAAGTCTCCTATGGCCAAACAGGTGGCTGTATGTGGAAAGGGAACCTGTTTGCAGATGAGGGATCCCTGAGCTTTGGTGGGTTAGCCCTCAGCTGTTTTGTCCGAACTCGGAAGGCCTTACTGGCAAAAGGACACTGAGGACTGCGGATTGTTTCCTTTTCCAGCTTTGTCGACCGTCGATCTTTTCAAACACAAGCGCATTCCTTCTGGTTTTCGGCGGTTTTCCAAAATTTGGAGTTCTGGACAAGTTGAGCAACTTCCCCAAGAGAGTCTCTTGTGTCGTTTCCTGGGGAGGTTATGCAGAATCGGGTGACAGCTTCTGCCGCCTGGGGGAGGGCATGGGCGTGGTGTTTCTACTGCACCATGCGGAGAACAGTCGGCTGGCCGCAACTGCAGGTTCGAGTTGCCATCATCTCAGGCAGCATTCCCGTCATTTCTCAGCACGTACGTGTGTGTGTGTGTGACATGTGTGTGTGACATGTGTGTGTGTGTGTGTGGCCTCCTTCTTCCAGCATAGCACGTGTTTTCCTGGCTGAATTCCCTTTTATTGAGTTTGACTTGTTGCTGGCACTGGCAAGCGCCGAGCCACGCTTTTTTGTGCCTTTGGGACGTCCCACTGATTGATGCAGTCAGACCCTGGGTCCGATTGCAAGGTGTTTGGATCGGGGGGGCGTTGATTTCGCAGGCCCTCTGCTAAAACCTGGGCGTAAGCTTTCGAAGGGAGCTAGGGATAAGTCCCTTGAAGTAGTCCCTTCTCAAAAAGACTCTTGAAACAAACCTCCATTTTGATCATATTCTTGAGGATGTCGCATGTATGGATCCAGTAAGGATGGGTTTACTACCAGCTGCCCCACCACTGGACCTACATGCCTTGGGCCGTGTGGTTGCCATCCACTGGCACCGGCAGCCTTTGGGCTTCGCGATCCACGCTTTGGCGCTTGCCTGCTGATCCTGTGTGGAGCTGCTTGGGCCAAGAAGAAAGCAATGACCACTTGGGTGTGGTCATGCCCATGTGATCAACGCTGCCCCCACTCCCTGGTCTCTTCAAAAGAAATTTGCTCATGTGCAATGCCAGCTGTCACGAGGGGACGGAGCGCATCTGCGATTGTCCGCTCAGGTGACTCCGTCTTCCCTGGGCTGTCGGAGCGGGTTTGCAGAGCACGATTGCAGTAGGGGTCCCATTTGAGAGGGTATCCTTTTGGTCGCCTACGCCCTGCTTGACCCCTGCCGGCCCAACCTGCCAAGGCTTGTCGCCCCCGTCAGGACTTCACGACTCTGCGGGTGAGGTGCCCAAGCTTCCTGGAGGAGCTGGCCAGCTACATCCGCGTGGCCACGCAGACGGACCCAAAGCGGCACTCGGTCGCTCGCTCTGCTTGCCGCTCTCTCTCTCTCTCTCTCTCTTGTGTGCGTGTGTGTGTGTGTGTGTGTGTGTGTGTGTGGCTCTCTCTCTCTCTCTCTCTCTCTTTGTCTCTCTCTCTCTGGCTTCCCTCCTGCATCCCTTGCCTTCATTTCACCTTTCTTTGTGCACTTGCTAAAGGCGTAAAGGAGGGACATTCGGGCGTGGTTCCTTTTTCGGAGTTGGTATCTTTTTGGGGCCGGGAAAGCAAGGGAACCCATGCCCTTTGTTGGCGTCCTTCCCTCCACCTGAATATCCTGGCAAGTCGGCTCAGGCCTTTTCCTTTCATGGGTGTTGACGGCCGGGGTGCTTGGCATCCCGGTTTGCAGGCCAGGCCTTCTGTGTTGGGTTCGTTTCACGAACACCCCGAATGCAAACCAATCCAGGCTGGACAGGGAGGCGGCCGAGAGAGCTTTCAGAATGTATGCTAATTGGACATGCATCCTGGTACACATCATTTACATGGCTGGATATATTGGACACCCTTTGGTGCATATAAGCCAAACCTGGCGAGTCCTGGAAAATGCCAACCACCTTGAGAGTCTCCATTAAAAGTCAGGCACAGGCCCGGGTTGACTGTACCGATAAGCCTGGCAGATGACTCGCTCTGGCAAACACTGGGTCATCGTAGGGCATTGTGGACTTGGAACCGGGGCAGGTTCTACAAAGGCTCCCGGGATATTTCCAAGGTGCTGGGGTACTTCTTGGGCTTAATGGCTGAATCATCATCAAGAGGGCACGCTTGTGGTAGCCATTGCTGAGGGTGGTCCAAGCATTTAAGATTTCCTAAAACAACCGTCAAAATGACTGGCTTCCCTTTCAAATTTGGTTCCCCAAGCCAACCCCAGGCGCAAGGCAGCACTGGATTCCAAAAACGGGCTGTACCGTGGCTAAACAAAAACCTGAGCCAGTTGGGATGGACTGGCCTGTATGACCCCATGAGTGATAGGGGATTTCGTCCAGACACAGCATGTTGACACCATGGAAGTTGGGAATGGACGGGCAGGACATGCAGGAGCTGAGCCCAGACGAGCAAGCAGAACAGTGGCTGCTCAGCTGTGGTTTTTGTTTTGCCAGTGGCGTTTGGTTGTTGTCAGTCTCAGCATCCCCCACCACCAGAAGGCCGTTCAACATGGGGCAGCCCCCAAAATGCGTGGTTCCCGTGGGGCACTTCCAACACGGCGCCAATCCTGTGCTCGTGTGATCTGAACTCAGGAAGCACTTCAGGGTGACAAGAGACGCCGTGATTGTCGATGAATTTGAACAACGTGCCTCAGCAGCAGGGGCTCGGGGCAGAACAGGGAGGCAAGGTCGACGTTTGTTCTTTGCGGGGGGGGGGGGGGGTGTTTCTCTTTCCCGCGGTGCTCTTCTGCCAGTTTTGGGATTTGCCATATGTTGGGGCAGTTAGAGGGAACTCCACTTACAAATAGAAAACTTGACTGGGAGATGTTCTGATAAACAGTTGCTTAATCTTCTTTCAGCTCCGCGAAGGGAACTAGTTTTCGATGTTATTTCTGCTGGCATCCTGCTTCGTCAAGGGAAACATTTGCTCGCACTTGTGGCGCCCTGTCTCTTGATTGAAGCCAGCCACGACAAACACAACCTGGCAACGCAATGGTGGTTTTACACCCGGAAAGCCGGCTTCTACGTGTCAGACGTGTAAAGGACGAGAGCGGAAAAGAGCCCCCGAAAGGGTGCAGCCATGTGCAGCCTGATTTGACTTTGTCGGTTCATAGGCAAGCCGGAACACCGGCCCTGAGCAAGGCCTGGGCTGCGAGGAGCGCGCCAAGGCGGTGCACTTGCCGGTGATGTTCCACCAGGCGACTTTTTGGCGAGTCTCATTTTACTACTAAAATGTGCGGTTTTCCTTTGGTTTCCCTTTGTTTTCCACTTCTTTTTCAACTTTTCCTTGAAACCAAACTCAAGAAGGTCCTTACTTGAAGATTGGTTCCAGTGTCTCTGGAGCTGGGCTGTTCAGAATACTGACCTATGTTTGGGTTACGAAAGTTAGATAGGGGGTCGCCAAAAAGGCTACAGTAGTGTGAGAGTGTGTGTCTCACAAGGGGTGTCCTCGAAAGACTTACTAGAAAGCATTCACAGAAACACTTCTACCCAAAGCCGTTGGTTTCCCTTCGGTTTCCAATTAGAATACCGATGGCCGGGAGTCAGCCAGGCCAACGTCAAACAAGTGTCCATGCTATTTGACCTGGGTCTCTTTGACAGACATCACTTTACATTCTGAGGTTGAACAAATATGGACCGGAACTTACCCTAGTAATTTGGTTTGGACAGATCCCTGAGGTTGTTGCAAACAAGTGCGTCTCCAAATCTGGGCCAACCGACACCCGCAGCTCCACGGGTATGTTTGGGTTGTCCGACTTGAATGGCAATGCGTGGGTGTGAAATACAGGCTGACTGAATGCGGCGGTGCTATGACGAGCACCACGAGGTAGCCTGACAAAAGCTCCAATTGCAGGTGCTGGTTGCAAATATCAGCGGGGAGACCCAACTTCAGCTTCGCATATCGGACAGAGGAGTTTGATTTCATGTGCCCTTCCGCAAATGCTATGTTAGTGGGAGAAAGGACAGTTTTCGACTGACAAGATTGCACCAGTCATTCCCGCTACCAAAGCGATGTATGGACGGGGGCTGCATCCCGAACAAAGAACCAATCTATGTTGAGAATGTATGGAGGGGTGTGCCGTAAATTCCGAGAAGCCAAACATGGGCTTCGATTTCTTCTTTGGCTTTCCTTTGCACCACCCCAGAAAGGCGATCCTCCAAAAATGACACATCCATATCTCCGGCATGCATCTTGCCGGAGGTACCCTGGGTGCATCGCACCTTGGCTCCAAAATCTGCCTGTGCCAGTTCGGCAGAAGTTTGCGCGCATCCGCAAAGCTGTGCGGTTTGCCGTGTCAAAATCGGTTTAAATCACCCGACCCGAGTCGCCGATTCGATTCGCTTTAGGTGAAATGAAGTTGTTTGGTACAAAAGTTTTCGAATAAGGGGGCCCGACTGTGCAGGCCTGGGTCAAGCAGCCGCCATTTTGTCGCGGATGTTCTCGAATCTAGGGTACCAAACAAATGTGGGTGCGAGCATCCATGCCTTCACAAACGTGAATTTAAATCCACGCGCAGAACAACGTACACATACTTTTCACTCATGTGGAAGTAAGAACTCCCCAAGCCAAGTATTTTCCTCATGCGTTTTGTTCGTATTGTGAACTAGCTCGTGGAAGTGGGCGTGAGGGTTTTGGAACTGCGACCTCCTTGAAAAGTCCAATGATTGTTGGGCGGACAAAGGGTATCCCCGTATATGGGCGTGTCATGGCGGTTCTCCTTTAAAGGGAGGGGCAACCAAGAGGCAGGAAAACCGCCTAATGCTAAGACATGTCCCCGAAACTCCGCAGAAGTGTTTGGGGCAGTTTTTGCGGACGCGTGACCCGAGGTTTTCTCAACTTCTGGGCCGGCGCCGAGGCATCCCGGCCGGATAGTTTCCCGATTTTATCTCAGGGCTCCTGATTAAAACAAGTCCCTTCTTTTCTGGTTGCTTCCTTTGGGGAGATGCTCGTTGGTGTTTGTCGTCAAGGGCCATGCATCAATTGAATGCACTTGGAGCCAAAGAGAAAGAGAGAAGAGAAGGAGATAGTGAGAGAAGAGAGAGAACAACAGAAAGAGAGAGAGAGAGAGAGGGAGAGAGAGAGAAAGGAAGAAAGAGAGAGACAGAAGAGCCGTGGCTGCTTTCTGCCAGGTGTGGACGGGCGGAGCTCCAGCGCGGGAGCTGCGGACCGATGCCATGCTGGACATGATGGAAAAAGCGAACCATGGGATGTCCCCGTGGATAAATCAATGCAGATCGGCGTGGAGTGTGTCCATCCACTGTATATTTTCTCTTTTGGGGCGGGGGTGGGGGTTTTCAAGACGATGGCTAACACCCATGGTCCTTAGGTCGTTCTTGCGTCTCCTTGAGCTGGCAGGCTTTCCATTGCGCCCGCCGCTTCAGCTGCCGAGCAAAATAGCCGAGATTGCAGGGCTTCAGACAGCTCTCAAAATCCTTGCCCGATCAAGCCAGTAACGACCTTTGAATTGCAGGTGGGTGCGTCGCTCCTGAACGCTGGGAAAACCGTCACTTCGGAACGCTGATTAAAAATCGCTTCGGAACGCCGGAAAACGCACTAATCGCTTAGGAACGCTGCAAGCGCAGCCGCATGCCACGCGCTGCACCGAGACACCGGCGAGCGCTTCGCTCTTGAACGCTGGGGCAAGAATCGGCACCGATGAAACTCTGTTTGTTTTGGGGGAGACAGGGAGGGACCCACCAGGCGTTTTCTTCGGAAACCGCATGTTCACAGCAGCTTGCAGAGCCTGACGTTTGGCATGTGCAGAGAATTGCCCTCATTTAGAGCAGTTGAGCGGGTGTGCTTATCATCCCCCCCGCCACCCCCAGAACCAGATGAATTTGCACATTTGGTTACAGAGCAGGCTGGGCTGGTTCAGTTGAGCGGGTGTGCTTATCATCCCCCCCACCCTCCTGAACAAATTGATTGGATTTTGCACACCCTGGCTGGAATGAAGCAGTTCAGCGGGTGTGCTTATCATGCCTCCCCCCCACCCCACCCCCCACCCCGAACCAGATGAGTTTGCACATTTGGTTACAGAGCAGGCTGGGCTGGTTCAGTTGAGCGGGTGTGCTTTTCACCCCCCCCCACCCCCAGAACAAATAGGTTGGATTTTGCACACCCTTGCTGGAATGAAGCAGTTCAGCGGGCGGGTGTGCTTGTCATCCCCCCCCCACCACCCCCCACCCCCAGATGAATTGGCAGATGAATTTGCACTTTCGGAGCAGGCTGGGCTGGTTCAGTTTACCACCCCCCCCACCCCCAGAACCACTAGATTGTGATGATTTTTACATGACCGGGTTTTGCAACCTTTTCGGCGTTTTGAGTGCTCAGTGTTCTGATGTGATTTACTTGAGTGTTCGGAAGTGATCAAAAGTGGCAGCGTTCAGAAGTGATTTAGCGTTCGGAAGTGATTGTCTACCGAATTGCAGGTAGCTTGTTGGATGGGATGCCGCAGGCCGCGCGAAGACAAGATTGTATCGCATCGCCACTTTGGCTCAGCCACGGCCCGCACGACGTCAGGGCAGAGTTGTTCACATTTTCCGAGGACAACCATTTCGTTCCAAGACCTTCCTAGGAGGCACCACGGCTCTCCTCCAAAAACGTCTTTTAGGGTAAACAAAAACATCCTCAAAGGGTACTTCTCGGATCAGTCAGAAACTGGGGCTGTTCCATTTATATGAACCTAACTACCACTTGTGGGGACAATCACAAATCAATGGGGTAAGCAAAAACATCAGCGGCGACGCATGGCCGTGGATGCGGCGCAACGCAGCTTGGCAAGAACTGGCTGTGCCGGTGCGTTCAACCGCTGTCCTTCCACCCGTTCGAGTCACCTCAGTCCTGCAAGGTTATCTTTGAGCTGCCCATATTGGTACATTTGTTAGCCCAAAAGTAGGCAGATGTGCAAAGAAATGTGTGAGTTGTCCAGCCCGCCTGTTTAGCCCCCTCCCCCCCTTCCCGGAAGCGGATTGCCAATCAGAACAAGGATTGAGTGGAGTACGGACTGCGGCTAGGCCCCAATCAGTTCGAACGGGCTAGTATTTCACATCTTGGGATAGGCAACACGTGAAGGATTGGAACAAATTTCCCACGAGCTGGAGGCAAGCGGGAGCTGCTGCAGTCCGTTGAGGCGCCCTTCCGTTGGCCGGGGCACGGGGTCCCTTATTGGGTTTCGGAAATTTGCGGAAGACTCGGGTCTGACTGTGTGTTGGGTCTTGGCTCTTATGTGGGCCCATTGAAATTCGTCGACTCTCAGGCTGTTTAAGGCATCTGGTTCCTTGTCAGGGCGGTCTTGGATGTACCCTTGGCGTCAGGTCAGTTTTGGATGTACCCTTTTTTCGGACGCCCTCGAAGAATATGGCTGGGCATAAATCCTGATATTAAGGGTGAGCATCAAAGGGTGCAAATCCCACATTGCCCAAACCTTGCAAGAAAGACTTGAAGTGCAAGCCGCCAAGAAAACACAACAGGGGTCTCTGACATGATTGCATATCTTGGGGTGTGATTTGGGAGCCAGACGAGCGACCCATCCATTTTTTTTGCTAGGAGTGCTCCGCCGCGCTGGAGCTAGAGCTCGGCGGCGGCAAAGCCGCGTGGCACGAAACTTCTTATTGCGCAGAAACGTGCGACAGGCCTTGGAAATGGCCTGGGATATGCAAGAAGCTCTTAGCAAGACCTCGTTTTTGTTGCATGAAGAGAGGGCGCCCCCAAAGACACCCCTAGTTTTTTCCCCTCGAAAATTCAGGGGCCCTCCCCGGCTTGTTGCCTTGCTGGAGTGAGTTGGAGGAAGTCATTGCACTGCACTGGGCATCACAGAGGTGGCTGTTCCTAGATTGGAAACGAGCCGTTTGTTCAAAATCTGGGAAAAGGCCTGAGCTTCGGAGGCTAGGGTTTGCCCCTTGTCGGTTTTGGAAGCTGATGGGTGTCGGTTTTGCGTAGTCCAGTTCCCAATGGCATTCACATGCCCATATCGCTTGACCAGCCAGCATCAATCAACTGTGTGCAATGCAACCAAGTGGCGGTTTGCCTTTAATATCTGGACACTTTCTTAGTCAACCAGGGGCTTGCCAATCCTTTGTCAATATTAACGCTGGACAAGCTTTACTCCATGTCGTCACCTTTGGTCATCAGTCTGCACGTCTTTCCACTAGGCTACTTAGGGTACTAACGTTGTTCAAAGATCTTTAGGTTGGATTTACGTTTCTACCACTTGATTCCGCCGAGGTATGCCGAATCAGGGAGGTGGCATCAAGTGTCTTGGGACCTGTTTGATGGGTTCTACTAAACAGCATCCGATCGCTTGCGCCGAAGGATCCTAGAACAGAACCTCTTTGTTTAGAACCCATTCAGGGCCCCAGAGTGTGGTAGCCAACGAACCAACGAACCAACCCAAGAACCCAACCCAAGCCAGCCAAACGGGAGCCAATCCGAGTGAGGCCGCCTTGCTGCGGCGCCGGGGGGAGAAGCGCAGGAAGCTCGGCGACCTGCCTCAGGCGTTTCGGCTCGTGGGGACGTCGTCTAGTCTCACGATTGCGTGGATGTTCAACCAACGTCAGGCAAGTAGGGAACCAGGGTGATAACTGGGGTAACGGTCTCCGGTCGCTTTTTAACCGCGGTCATAATCTACTACTTGCTGGCTTCAACACAGCACGCGTTCGGTCCCTAGAACGTAAGCCCCATAGCGTCACCGCCAATTCGTATGCCGGTTCCTCTTGGTGGTGCGATTTTTCAATGGGCGACAAGCAGCTCTTGAGTTGCGACGTTAATTCAGATTCCCGTGGCGGTGTGCCAAAGTTGATGCTGGGCGACAGGCAGTGGCTGACTTTAATGCTGCGCTGACAGTGGACCCCCACTATGCCTGCGCCCAAGCCGGAGTGTCCTCATTTTTTGTGGTTGGGCGGCCCTTTCGCAGGGTAGCTTGAAAGGAAGCCGGGGGGCACTCCCTGAGTTCCTGGACTTCTAGCTTTTTTGGGGGATGATCATTCTAGTGGCAACCCAAAAATGGCTTGGCTGCTTTTTTGTTTGCAAATCTCAAGTTAGCTGGGGAGGTTCATGGAGATGCCCGAGGTTTTGGCGCTCGCGGGGCGGGGGGCGGCGCTGCGCTGCCAGGGCAAGCTGGTGGAGGTGCGATCGGTCACGGCGGGGGTGGCGTATGACCTACGATTGTTTCTACAACCCGCCCACTGCAAAACTTGTGCGGTTTATGCCTTGGGGGTGGGAAGGTGGATACCATGGTAGAATGTTCAAACTTGAGTTAATGTTGCAGCCATCTTGTGCAGCCGGATGTGCGCACGAGTTAATTTCGCTTAGGTGCCCGACAACCCCCCATTTTGATAAGGCCCAGGTCTTGTCCGCAGCTCTGTTTTCAGTGGTCCCCGTCTCCTACCAGTTTTGTAGGCTGACAGCCAGCTGAAATGGCTGTTCATCTTAAGAGGGAACCCCTCTCAAAGCTGACGCACATTCTCATGTAAATGATGTCCACCAAAAGGTTCACACCACAGTTTATATGCGGTTTTGTCGTTTTTGTTCGGTCCCTTTTTGGATGGTTTGCGTGGTAACCAAAAGGAAATCACCCACCTGGATGGGGTTCCTGATTTGTTGCGATGGGGTGAGTGATGTTTGATCTGTGATGACTTGTGAGGGGACCTCACGGTGAAGCCTTCCACTTGCTTAGGAGGGCCGCCAGTGAGAACATCCTCTACAGCTAAATCACCTCCTTTACTTAACCACATTGAGGTAATCGTGCTATCTACTTTCACACTGGTATTTCTTTTTGCCGATTTGGCTGGCCAAGAGTGCCTGTGCTTTCCGCGAGGGAGTGGGTGGATGTTTGCGAGGGACCAGCTGCACGTTTCCGCTTCTGCCGGCTATACCCGGGTGGGTCCAACTTCTCAGCCCAGGCCAGGCTCGCAAGGATGAGAATCAGCCAATGCGGAAATCCAACAAACTTAGATTATTCTTCTTATTTTTTTCGGGCGGGGGGGCAGCCCATAGAAGGTCAAAAGTCTTCATCACAAGAAGGCACCGAGCCAGCACACAGCCAATCTTTGCATCTTTGTTTCCGAGATACGCTTCAGAGGCTTGTGACGGGGCCCTTTGGCTGTTGGGCCATGTTTCCGCGATGCGCTTCTGGCTGGCGTTTCTGTGCGGTCTCTTGCCAGCGGTGCTGTGGCGATGGGTGCAGACTCAGCGGGAACGAGAGCCAGAGCTTCGAGCTTTCCTGCAGGAAGTTGAGGACCCAAGGGGATAGGCTGGGGGGGCCGGAGCCTGGCACTGATGTACGAGGTCTGGTCTCGCATCATATTTGGGTCACTCAGCGGTTGGTTTTGAACCCTGAGGATTGATGTTGAACAATCCAGTCAAGAGAGCTGACTCCAGCTTCGATTGCATTGAGTCTGGCCCTGGAGCCCCAGCCCAACGTTGGTCCATTTCAGTCATGGCCCCAAAAGGTAAGGGTGCGATATTATTGAAGGATATTGCTCCGCTGGGTTGTTGTTTCCCAGCGCCACGTGGCAAGTGAGCAAGCAAGCAAGAAAGCAGGCAAGCGCTCTAAACTCTGAACCCCCACTACCAAACCCAACACCCTACGCAAATCTCGCGGATGATTGAGGAAGAGGGAGGGTTGGTGCGGCGCACGCAGAACAAAGAGTCGACTCGTGAGACCCTGCACGTTGTTAACAACCCACAAAAATCCTATGCCGACCCAAAACACACAATAGCCCACCCTAAGCCTTCAACCTGCTTGCTTCTTTCTGTGTTTCCAGATGTCGGCCAAGTTCCCTGGAGGACGCGAACCTCGAAGCGGAGGAGCTGTTGAGCGAATTGTGGGAGGGCCAGTTCCGGAAGATGCAGCAGCTGGACAACATCACGGTCGTCACCGCCGCTGGGTGTTGCAACGCCCTGCAAACTGGGCGCTTTAGCAGTTTACTTGAGCATCTAGAAGGTTTGTCAGTTCCAGAAACCCTGTCAGAAACATTGTTTACACGGCGGTCTTTAGAAAAGACACGGCCAGCGGAGCAAGTAACAGTGTACAACTCAAAAGGCCTGAGCAGGTCGAGTCAAAGATTGGGCGTGCAAAATATGAAAAGGACTGGGTTCCCTTGACGATGTGTTTTGTCAGCTTTGGCTCACGAGAGGCGTTGCAACTCCACCGGAAAGGTTCCGAGAGCCCTTTGCTTTGGCCCCTTCTTTCTAGGAACCCCTCAGAAGGTTCTGTGTTTTTGAGACGTTTTTTGGGATGGCATCGGCCAAGCAGCTACTGCTGAGGAGTTGCCCTTGTTAATGCCGCCATGCACGTCAGGGGGAGCACTAGCGTCACTAGCTTGGTATCCGGACCCCGTTCCAGCAAGGGGGCCCTTTTATGCGCATTTGTTTCATGGTTTCCTTTGGTGGCAAACGGGTTTCGTGATTTCCAGTTGAAGGTGTTGTGACTCGAGCAAATCATGGCCTAAGGTGGACACAGGCAAGCCTCGGCACTTTGTGATGCTGGGCGCTAGCCAGTTGCCGGTCATCAACGCAGGTGCTGACCAAACCTGGCACTCCTGGTACGACAAGCCGAGGCTGCACTTGAGCTGAAATGTGCGCGATCCAAGTGTTTGGTAGACAGTGCTGTTTGTCAGATTGCAGTCCGTCCCTTGGGAGGTATGCCCTAAGGTTAGGCACCTGCTGGTGTTCAGGGGGAGGCCGTTTTGGCTGGCGCATGCACACGCACCCTGGATGATGGGATTTCAGTTCCCTGAGCAGCTGAGGTTGCACCCTTCGGAGCGCAGCCCAAAGTCTAAAGCCAAGCTTACCGGAATTCCCATGGCGTTAACCATGAACACTTGGCAAGTTAGGCTTGTGACTGAGGGTGGTTTGTTCCAGGAAACCGGCAGGAAGCTCGACAGCGAGCCAGTGCACAACTGCTGCTGGTATACAGTTGGCTGGAGAATGTCCTTCTTGAGGACGTCTTGGATCTGTGGGATTTGATTTCCTTGCCCTTTGTGCCGCGCTAAGGCACGCACTCTCTTGGCAAGCTCCCTTACGCTTTCATGAGTCCCTTGAAAGCGTGCCCATTGGTTCGGCGGGCTCCCTAAACATGGCAAGTTAACTAACCACGTCCAGCCCCAAAATCGGGGTAGATTGTGCGTTTCTCTCGTCCCCCCACTACCAAGGTTCAGCACATCCCCAGTATCCCTTGTTCTCAAAGCTCGGTAGTTGCTTGCCTCCGCAAATGGCCTAAGGTACGAGAAGTTCCTCCGACATTTTGCTGCGGAGCAGCCGGATCGCATGGCTCCTGGCCGGGGATGGATATGCGAAGACATCAGAGGTTGACACTTGCATTGGTCCCCTAATTCCCCTTTTTGGGCCTGCAAAGGTTGGTAAATTGCAACTCTTGCAGTGGGCATGCAGTGAAACCTGACTTCCGATCTTTGCTTGAAGGGAGCGAGTCAATGACATAGAGATGTTAGGGCTCTCCTTACCCACCCTCAGAAAGGTTCGAAAGGAACCCTCAACCCTCAATCCCCACAAGGTTTCGAGAACCTTCTTGGTAGCTGGAGGTTGTCCCTCAGGGAGGACGCAGACCTCGAACATAGATTTCACAGCTCGACCGCTGGAGCCTGCCAACCCTTTGCATGTGGGTTTGTCTCTGCATGGGGAGCTGAGGTTGTCCTCGTAGACGGGTTTGACACCATCTCCGGTGGGTGCACAGAGGAACAGTATCTCGTTGCAAGATGTGGGATCATGGGAGAGTGCGGGTGTTCGTTGTTTTTTTAGGCCAGCTCAACCAGGTCTCGAGAATGGCAAGTTACTTAGCTTCTAGTTCAGGTTGACATTTTGGAGCCTCAATGTTGACCTAGCCTATATAGGCCTGACAAGGACGAAATGAAGAGAACGACACTGCCGATGGCCCACTCCTTTTCAGCTTCGTGGCCAAGTTGCGGCAGCTTTTCTTTTCCTGCTCCCCCCATGCTTGAGGCATGTTCTTTTCTAAGTGCAATTCCCCCATTATCTCTAGAACATATCCATAATCAGAGGGGAGCACTCCCAATCTTCAGAGGCCAACCCGACCCGGTCCGAACAGTTGCCCCGGACAAGCCCGCCTAAATCCTGCAACTCTGAAATCCCAAAACGCTAACCCCATCTTCCCCCCCCCCCTCGAGACCTTATCTGATCCCCGCACGCCGTGCGAGGCTTCTGGCCGCCTTCCAGCGCACGGCGAGCCACGTGGTGTGGGGCGCGGAGAGCTGCTGTTTCCCCTGGCGCCAGGACTGCCAAGAGCGGCTCGTTCCAAGTCAGGGGGTTCCTGGAATCGGGACCCAAACGGGAACCAGGGGGGGGAGTGGAGGTGCATTCATCTTGGTTGCAGTTGGGTTGGAGCCTGAGATGATGAGTTTCTCCCAAACGAGGTGTGTAAAGGACCACCCTGTTGGCCCTGACCTTCAGATTTTCCAGCCCTTTTCTTAATCTGGGAACCATTTTGGTGAGGACTCATGCAATTTTTATCTCTCGGACTGGGTATCAACCTCCGGGTTTTGATGTTGCCCGTCCGCGCTTTGTGCTCGCTGGCTTTCGCGGATCCTGATTTGCAGATGTACTGAAGTTTGTGCCTTTGCGCTTGCTGATGTTGAGGTTTGAGAGGTGGGCGGGCCGGCGCGCGGCCATTCTGCGCGAATTTGGGATGGATGAGGCTTACGCACCTTGGCAACTTTGAGTTGGTCATGAGGGTGCTGACTCGACGGACAGACCTCAAGTGCCGATTGGCCAATGGCCACCCTTGTTGGCGGTCTGTAAACATGTTCATGTGACCATGGGTGAAGGCTACCTCCACCAAAGAGGGTTTGCTTTGCATGCAACGTGATGTGGGATGACGTGATGAGGAGCGACAGGGCGATTGCCGTCGCTGCCGCGATCTGGACATCCCAGGAGTGGTGTTTGCTACCTGCCCAAATGTATCACCAGCAGATTCCCACCCCTAAGTACTGCATGGAAAGCCGGGACAGGCACCCAAATAAAGAGGCCTTCAAATGTACAGAGGCCCTTTTCCATGCGCAACTTAGAGGGGGGAGCTGTCGGGCCATGAGGATACGACTCTTTTTGTTCTTCCCCGCCTGCGTACCAGCACCTGAACAGCGGCTTCCTGATGGGTCCCGCGAAGAAGGTGCCGCTTGAATGCGCAAACCACGAGGCCCAGTAATAGGCCAACATCTCACAATGGTGTCAGTTGCATCTAAGTTGCAGCGCTCTTCAGCCCCATGTGAGAACAACAACCAGCAAATCTTGACCCTCAAATTGAATGTTGTTCTTTCTAGGTCAGATCCTCAACAGTGTCCATGCATCTATCCATGTGTGCTGTAAATAAGCACTGCTTTTCAGCTTGCATTGGCTGTCCCCTGAATGATTGCGTCAGCTCAGGCATAACGCAGTCCAGCTTTGGCTGTCTTTGTACACCAACCGCTCAGAGACGGACCAGTTGGTGGCCCGCCGCTTGGGACAGCATTTGGCGACAGAGATGGCGGATTTCAAGTTGTCGACCCACGCCCGACCACACAATCAGGGTACGTTCGTCAATTACAGGGTGTCCCTTGTTTCCTAGTTGCAATGTTTAGGGAATCAACAAGCTGGGCTTGCTTGAATTGAGCCGGAAGGAGAGAGCATCCCTTGTTGGGGTTCCCTTATTAAAGCAAGCCCAACAACAACTTGGATGCCCTTGATTGAGTCATGTTTGACCTCTCCCCGAGGGCCGTGAAAGAGAAAGCCTCTATCTGATCGTTGTTTCTACCGTTTCTTGGACAAAGACAATAGGATTCCAACTCTCCCTCCTTCACCCCCCTTCAAACCCATTCCCTTCTCCCTTCTCTCCTAGGGTGAAAGCTGCGCGCCAGGAAGCGCCTTCTTCCTTGCACAAAACTGGTCCTTGGACTACAGCGGGTCGCTCGTGCTAACGGCGGGGAACATCCCGGAGTCTGCGGTGCCAGAGCTCTTTGATGTGCGAGACGGCGTCATCTGGAACCGCCTCACAGGCACAGTCTGCGGGGCGGTTTTCCTTGGTTTCCCGAATGAGCCTTTCTGTCTTTGTTTCTTTCTTTTTTGGCTGCGAAAAAAGGTTCTCATAGGGGCCCAATCGACCAATCGAGGCACCCCTCCCCCCAAAATAATAATGATAATAATAATAGTAATGATAATGATAAGCAGCGAGCCACCCTGGCACGAAACAAAAGCAACAAGAAGAACCTACTCAACCCTCCCTCCAGTCATGGAAGCGGACAAGAGGATTCTACTTGCTACTGTCCACTTCTATTACCTTCTGGAAAAAGCCCCCCCCCCCCCCACCCCCACGCCCCCTCTGCCGTCCAAGAAAATAAAGGGAGCCGTTGGCAGAGCTCTCGGCCAGGTACTGCTCAGTGCTTTATCCACGGCGCTGGGCCGGGCAAGGCCGGGTGCGGAACAAACCCCCGTGAGGTCTGGAGGGAAACCCAGGCGAAACCACACATTTGTGGGCTTAGACTTTGATTTTTTGCTGGTTTTGAGTTCTGGAATTGTTTCTGGGCTGTTGTTTTGTGTTACTCGTACGATTTGGAAAGGTTTCTTTTGATGTTTTTGTTGGTTTACCCTCAGACCCATTCGGGATACTCTCCCACCCGAAGGGTAGTTCAGAGGGAAAACAGAAGGCAAACCAGTCATATAGGCGCCTCCTGGCTCTGCTTGCATCCTGTTTTTTTGAGAACTTTTTGTTAGGGCTTAGTTTGGGACCACCCAAATTTGGAGTGGGTTACCTCATTTGGCTACTGGTTGGAACCCCTCACAAGTGGCAGGTAAGAACAAACATCATGTCTACAGCTAAAAGTCGCTCTCCCTCCCTCACCAAAATGAAAGCAATTTCAGAATGGTGATCAACACTGGCGAACTGAAGTACTGGTTGACCCGGAATGGAGAAACCCGTTTGTGTATATCGCAGAGCGTCCCAGTTTAGAGGGGCACCCTCGTGCAACCCCCCCGCCCTCTTTAGAGGTCGCCTTTCAGCTGCAGGGTCAAAATTAGGTGACTTGGGTGACAAAGGGTTCTAGGCATGCTACACGCATGTCCGCATGTCCTTTGGTGCAACCTGTCCTTTGGAAACTATTCTGAGTGACTGCTTGGAAACGCACGGCCAGCCCTGAGGTCTTCTTGGTTCGCTTGCTGCAGGCTTTAGATGGCACGCGGCCCTTGGAAGAAATGGGCGCGAGGGTTTTAGAGGGCGGGGGGCTTGTTAACCCTGTGTCTTTGGCCGGGTTTCTGAGCAGATGATCAAGTTGTTGTTCCCCAGTGGAAAGCTTTCGAGACTCTGCCCAAGCTCCGAGGTGGTTGGGAGCGGCTTCGGGCCAACGTTCCGGAAGGGTTTGGGGTGCTGCTCTGGGGATGCCAACCTGCTTATTGAACGAGGGTGACCTTTTTTGAAATTTCCGGCTTGGTTGGTTTTAATCCAGTAGCAAGTTTAAATTGACCGGTAAGTTGTTCTAGCGCTCCCTATGGCCAACCCACGTGCTACAAGTTTGAATGCCACACCCAGAAAACCCTCTTTTTCAGCCGAGCCCGCCAGACGCTTGTGCATGCACCTTTCACTTGGTGTGTTTGACACAGTGTGTCTTTGTTGTCAGATCTTTTCAGTGTGTCTACTGAAGCCGGTTTGCCCTGTTCTATCTATGTGTGCTCAATTGCCGTTGTAGGGTATATCCAACTGGTAGCTGTCGATTCCTTCGAGCATTCCGCCTTGGCATTTGCAGTCTATCTTGGTTTGTTTCTTTTGGGTGGTTTGATGTCTTCAGGTTGGATATGCAGTGAGCTTGCTGCAGAAGCCTTCGGCCTGGTGTCTCCAATAATCTGTGTGCATGCTTTTTGTTGAGGGCGATTAATGGCGTGCTTCAAAGGGAACCCAAAGAAAACCACCCAAAACTTGGCCCCCCTAGTTGAAGACAGGTTTTGCAGACAGGTTGTGGGTTTGAGAGGGAAGCAGCCCTTTTGACTGCCAGTCTTGCCTTCCACGGCTTCTGTCACCCTGGCGTACCCTCGGCCAGGCTGCTGCGGACTGCAACCGGGCGGTGGAGCTGGAGCCCTTCAACGGCCAGGCGCGCAGCGCCAAGTTTGTGGGTTCCTCCTGGTTCCCCTTCATCTTCACACCCGAAAGCATGCCATGAAAAAGAGACGCATCTATTACTATTTGGCAAATAGACAACAAAGGTGAGAAGGTAAGCTAACTCTGGTCTGGCAATGATACCTGCGACCAATGTGACGAGAGCTCTGATGAAGGAGCTACCGATCCCCAAACGCGCAACCCACACGCCATTTTGCTTGATTGGTCTGCTACGTCGGATTCACTACTTGAGCTGTCGAGTGTGGCCATGCCTGCGCCTCAAAGCTCATGAATTTGTTACCATTTACCAAGGGGCCATTTTGCGTACCTTCTTTGGAGCCACAGCCATGACCACAAGAGCGGCCATCGTGAGTTTGGCCCCCTGAAAACACTGCGTTGAGAGCCGAGAAGCCATGCTTCCAAGCCACAAGGAGCGCATCCAAACCGTTATCTAGATTTGCCAGCAGTCCAAATCCCGGCCTTCTCCAAACCTAACTTCCCTTTCCCTAGAACTCATGGAGCCATTGAACTCTGTTACCCTCTCGTTTGCTTGAAACATGTCCTTATTTCATTATTTGACAGGTTCCAAGCCCTCGTTGTATTTGGGTGGTTGTTCTAGCACAGTTTGTTTGCTCTTTGGGTGTCTCGCTTGCTTTGGCGTTGTTTCTTGTCCTTGTTTTTTGTTGGTGACTTGTTTGTTCCAGCATAGCGTTGTTGTTGTTGGGTGTGCTTTTCGTGGTTTGGTCACTGTTTACTCCATATAACCCACGCCCCACGCACATGCATATGGAGTCCGAAAGATCTTGTTTGAAGGGATCTGGAAAAACGTTTCTAAACTAGCGACCCCAACAGTCGTTCCCCTGGAGGAAAGGAATCCCACCAAAGCGGGAACCTCCACTTGCTGGCTCTGGCTGGAATGTGGGAAGAACTTCCTTTTTGGGGATCCTTTTCCTTTTCCATTCCCTGACAACCAAGCTAATGGGCCGAAAGGGGAGGCTTGGCTGTCAGGTGCTGTTGGGCCGGGCCTTGGTTCTGAGGGACCAGGGTCGCCTCCGCGAGGCCAGGAATGTCCCAGGGATTGGGGAGGTACCCACTTGGCCAACCCATCCAAGTAGCCGACCAAAGGAGATCCATTGCGGCCGCTTTTCAGGGACCGGACAAGCGGCTTCTAATGTGCGCGCGGTCCGATCACTTGCCGCTGGTTAAACTCATACGAGCACCCAAGCTCACGAAAGCAGGTTAGGCATTTAATGCCATTCATCAGCGTGTACGTGCATTTCTTTGAAGGGAGCTATTGGGGGGTGCTATCCTTGCATAAGCCTAGGATGAAGCTCTCAATAAGCCCGTAAGGGTTAATAGGTGATAGCCCCCCTCCCCTTAGCCCGCTCACGCTCTGGTGGATGCTCCAAAGATTGCGAGGCTCCAAGGATTGCGAGAAGGGAAGAAACCCTGTAGCTTGCCATCATGCTTTTCTGGATGAGTATGGGGTTTGCTTGCTAAAGAAAAGGGCATCCACCCCCTGAGATTTTGATGCCCCGTCCTCGAGGGTTTCGTTGGGTTGCTTTAAGCCCCCCTGGTCAAAAGGTAGTTGGTGCAGGGGAAAACTATACGGGTGTGTTTTAGAATACAACCCCAAAAATGGAATTCGGCTTTCCTTTTGCTTTCCCAGGAAAACCAACAAAATCGAGAAGCAACTGTCGTGCTCCACTTTGGGCTCCCAGCACGGCCAACAGAGACGGCAGAGCAGCGGTGCAGCCATGTTCTTTGCCTTGACTGGAACGGACACTGGGGATGACGAGGACTGCTCGGATGTCTCTTAGGGCAAAACGGCAGGGAGAGGGCAAGGGAAATGCAGACCATGTCAGGCGGGCTGGTCAAAGGGAAGCGGCGCCAAGTGAGTAAGCATGAATGTGTGAGTGTGAGTGTCGGTGTGCGTGTGTGGGTTGTGGTCGACGTCCATTGGGTACTCTTTTGCGTGCGCTTGCGTTCTGCAAGTTGGGCTTTCAATGTGGTTTTGCAGCTGCCCGCCTATTTGTGTGTCGTGGTTGGTTGCCTTAGTTTGTCGACATTGGTTTGAATTATGCTGGGATGCTTTACGGGGGTGAAGCCATCCGGGCGAGCTGAGTCCAGTGTTCAGTGACTGCCGTGGGTCTAGTTTGGCTGCTGGCAAACCTGCAAGGCTCCAAAGGACACCATTGCCCATCGGTTTTGCGCCTTCGCCTCTTGGACTGAAAGACACATGATGTCACTATCATAGCAGGGCCCCAGACCAGATGGGACAAAGCCCAGTGCGTGCGACTTGGAGTTTTGTACCCCGGCCGCGCTTACTTCCCCGCTTCCGCGATGAGGCCATGAAGACGCTCAACGAAGACATGGACCCACTCTTTGAACGGCTTCCTGGCAACGTTTTCTGCCGCCCTGCGGTTTCCTCGGTGGCTAGCCGAGTTGATCCACAAGTTTGTTTCAGAGCCAGGGACACAAGCCAAGGTGTGCGTTGAGAGGGGGTGATTGTCCCTGCAATCTATTTGATCACGTTGGGCAAGCGGCGGATTTATTGGCGTGCCTGAACTCACTGGTGTCGTGGACATAGTTGTCCAGTATCAGAGCGCTGTTTGTGCCAATTTGTAGTGACTAGTGGGCAGGCCCTGGCTACCTCTCTGCAAATTAGAATGGAACTGGAGGGTCCCCCAAAGGAGCCACAATCAAAACCCGGGTAGTGAAGCTTAGTAAAGGACGATCCCAGCCATAAATAGCCGCAGCCGCCTTCTTAGTTCTTTACATGGTTCTGGGTCGACCATTTTTGTACCAGGTTTTGAGTGTGACTCATTAAAATTAAAGGATCTTCCCGTTAGAGCGGCCGCTTGGGCTCCATTTGAATGGCGCAATCGGCGGATCCGCCCTTGGCCCAGGTTCTTGCCGCTCTTTGATCAGGACCGTTTGGAGCTGGCCCAGCAAGGGGAAACCCATGAGCAGATCCTTGCCCAAAGAGAGCTTGGCACCAGCGGGTGTCGAAACCAAAGGCCGTAAAAGGAGAGAAGATGCCACCAGGCTTTTGGGGAGTTGTTGCGAGGCAGAATGTAGCATAATTTGCTTGTCGGAGCTGAATCTGCACGCAAGAGGCTTTGGATACACTTTGTCGGACTTGAAACGTTGATTTGTTTGCAACCCGGCGATGACAAACAAGAGGGCATCCTGAGCCAAGGTATGCTGCCTACCGGGAATATGTTGCGACCCTTGAGGAGAATGTGTCCAACTTCGCTTTGCAGGAAGGGTGTCTTGGCAAGACCGTGGAGCAAAACTCACCGTTTTCCAACTGCACCTGCATTTCGTTCACCCATGAAGGTCCTTTACCACGAGGTTTCCTTGTTTCGCTCGTATTTGGAGCTTGCAATCCGAGGCCCAAGAGGTAGGGCTGAGCAAATGGCAAAGGCGCCACGGCTCAGGTACAGCCCCGGGGATGCTAGCAACTTCCTTCGCGAGCTGCAGCAGGCCGTGGAAGAGGACAAGGCGCCCACGCTCGCCATGCAGCCCTCTTTCGGAGGATGCAATTATTTTGTTGTTGAATGCTTGGAACGGTTTCTGGTTCAAATGGCCTATTTCGATTTTCCCCGAATGCCAAAAGGAGACGCGGAGACGCGGAGATTTTGAGTTTCAGGTCCTCTGTTTTTGCATCCAGCCCTCAGCAAAATGCTTGGTGAAGATGACACTGGGGGGGGGGGAACAATATGGAACAATCATATCTGTCAATGGTGAAGCTCTTCCAACGGGGATCCTTCAGCGAAAATCCTTTAATGGGTGCTATATTATTCAATTGTCCACTGGATTTGGATTTTGTTTCCACCCCCACACCGCGAGCAAGCACGCACGGACGCAAGCAAGCAAGCATCCACTCTAAGACCACACTAACCCATCCTAAACTACCTAAACCTACCCCAAACCCACCATAGACATACCTAAACCTAAGCTCAACCCAACCCGGCCCGAAACCCACCCTACACCTACCCTAAAATTCTGCCAACCTTAGACCCAACCTAAACCCACACTTAACAAATAAATTTTCCCTGCTAAACCAACCAGAAACCAACCCGAAATCCCCCTAACCAACACCTACCCTATAACCCTAAACACCCTAAACCACCCAAAACCCACCCCAATCCTCAACCAAACCAGCCCCACACAAACCCAATATCCTTGTAGACCCTAAACCCGCCCAAACCCACCTAAAATCTACCCTAACCCCAACCTCAAACCCTCGTAAAAGCCCATGGTGTGAGAACACCGGCTGCCGTACCTCAACGGCCAGGTGCGGGCGGAGAAGCAGGTCGAGGCCAGCTGGCGCGTAACTAGCCCTTCGCCGACAGCAAACTTGTGTGAAAGTAGTTTGCGCAACTCGTAAGCCCTCCGCATGTAACATCTCTAACGAAAACGTGGAAGGTGAAAGAGGGTACCTGGAGACATGCAAATGGACAAAAGTAAA
>CAUJNA010001001.1:2021666-2039166 GCA_963377175.1 Effrenium voratum | reverse complement strand
GTCGGCTTCGGCTACCGACGTGATGAACGACCTCTCCAGTGCACTGGAGCGTCTCCGTGTGGCTTTCTCCACACCGACTTCCGGCATGGGTGCCCCTGGCCCCGCCGAGGAGGAGGACAAGGACATGGAAGATGCGGACGCCACGGAGCGGGCTACTCCACCAACGAAGAGGCTGAAGGGTTTCGTGGCGGCCTCCCAGAAGACCGCGGCCCAGGTGAACAAACCGGTCTCCCTTGTGCCGGTGGAGGGCCGTCCCGGCTACTTCAAGTTAGTGGACCTCCCAGACCTCTTCCCGGTCCTTCCGGCATCGGCGGCCACGTTGCTGAGGGACGTCACGGTGGAGGAGGCGGTCTCCCTGTTCCACAAGTTTGTCGGGAAGAATCTCACGGAGGACTTGGTGATTCGCATCCTGGAGGCCTATGTTCCGATGAAGATCCAGATCCGGCAGGAGGAGGTCTGGGCCTCACAGTTCCAGAGGAACAAGGCGTGCATTGGCACCCAGCGGATGCGCCGGCCACTCAGACTACAAATTCATGTGCAAGGCATGCGGCACGGGGTGGCCGGAGGCAGCCAAGCAATGCTGGGTCTGCCCGGGCAAGGAGTTCGTCCCCTTCCAGGCACCCTCGGCTACCTACGAGGCGGACGGCGTCACTTACAACCTGCTCATTGTTGAGGGCAAGCCGACCTGGATCCAGCACCGGGAAGCCTGGGTGCCGCTGGCCCCGGTGGTACCCGGGCACAGGCAGACCGCAACCTGGTGGACGGCACGGTCCTGGGAAGAGCCCCTCCGAAAACGGACACGGCAGAGGAGATTACCATGGCAGACGTGGTCCCGCTTAACAGGCGGGTGGACATCCGGCAGGAGATCCTGTCCATGGAGGCGGACGACGAGGCGTTGAAGGTCCGGGAGCGTCAAGGTCAAAGTGCAGCGGTCCCTGAAGGAGGCGGAGGCTCAGAGCTTCCAGCTCTACCACCCCCAGGTGGACCAGGCGATCCGGAAGAAGGAGGAGCTGCATAAGGCCTTGAGGGAGCGCCGGGAACCGACCCCGGAGGAGTCCTTGGCCAGGCGGCGGCACAAGGTTGGTCACGGATGAGATGCTGGACAATGAGATGGCTATCCTGGCGCCTCTTCAGGAGGGCATGCAGGCCCTACCGTCAGAGGGGGCCCTCAGGAAGGTCACCCTGGAGCGAAGGGCGTTGACGCCAGCCAGGCACTGGCTGAGGCGATGGGCTCCATCCAGGAGGCTCAGGAGGCCCAGGACACCAACCAGGCATGGATGCTTAACCACACCCTCAAGCCCTTCAAAGTGTCGGCGTGGCCAGATGATCTCAGGCAGGCTCTGGAGAGGGGGCTGTTCTGCCCCCTGGAGCTGGATGACCCCGAGGACATCCCCAACGTGGGAGACATCAAGGAGAAGTATGTCCCCTACATCAGGCGGCTCAGAGAGGCGCAGAACCCATGGAACCAGGAGGCGCTGCTGGAGGAGATGCCTGATCTGGCGACACCGGCCCTTTTCAAGGGTGCCACTGGCCCAGTCAACGCCACAGCAGGACCTGGACTCAGAGGAGGGCAAGCTGTCCCTGCTCCTCTGGGCGATGAAGAGGCACCAAGGTGAGCTACGGATGTTTGGGGGGATCTGGAAGAAGCACTCAAGCGGTGAGATCCCCAAGGGCGCGGACCAGCAATTCAAGCTCACTCCGGAGGAGCTTCTGGCCCTGGAGCGCAGGACCCACCCACTCACGTGCGAGCAGGACCACATCGACCCTGTCATCTACACGGCCTTGGAGATCCGAGCGCAGGTGAACCGGGGCGAGCGCCCGGCGCCGGAGCAGGTGGTGGGGATCTTCTGGGCGAAGGGCGATGGAGTGTTTTGGACAAGGCAGACGAGAACGTGGGACCTGCCGAGCTTGACGGGGGTGTACGCCCACAGGTTCACCTTCAAGTACATCTACTCGGCCTGGACCACCTTCCCGCTGATCGTGAAGACGCAGCGCCGGGGCCGCAATGCGGAGGGCTCGGCCTCGGACAAGTGGATGGGCAACATCCTCCAGATGAGGAAGGAGGCGGTCCCCTTCCTGGAGAGCCTGGGAATCCCCAAGCCGCGCAGCAAGGCGGAATGGAGCTACATCTTCAAGGAGATGGGGACGTTTCTGGCGGCCAAGAATTTCATCGCTAACTGCCCGTTGCCGGTGATGGAGATCCCAGTGGCCCCCGTCCACGACAGCAAGGAGGCGCTGCGTTTCAGGGCGGTCTGCGATGAGCGAATCACCCTTCCACTGTCATCGTTGAGGGCTTTCGACTCGGTGTACACCAAGCTGGTGTCGGGCCTGAGTAAGTCCTCCATGGTGGAGGTCAAGGTCAACTGGCGTTGCAACGTGGTCCATGACTGGGTGGAGCAGGTCCCGCAGCGGCGGGGGCCCTGTACGACCGGCTGGGCTACTCCCAGGACCTTATCAGGCAGATGGGTTGCTCCCCCCCCTTGGGTGCCTCTGGCCCGGGGGAGGAGCGGCCAAGGAATCGGACCCCAAGGCCAAGATTATGGGGGGAGCGGACACCACGCTCCGCACGCCGGACCAGGGCACCAGGCGGTACCCTCCGGCCTGGTCCTGCCCAGCATCAGCGAAGTTCAAGACCACCGGGGGCTACATGTGCAGGTTCTGCAAGGGCTTGTGGAGGGCGGACCAGGCTGCTCCAGATCACGGGGTGGCACAAGGACAAGGCCACATGCCTGCAGCTGGTGATGGACGAGCCCCCGGAGCAGCTATATAATCAGTGGATCCGGGACAGGATGGAGTTCCACAAGCGGGTGGAGCCGACGGAGCCTCCCAGGGACGAGCGGCTGGTCCTTGGAGATGCGAGCACCCCGCGCATGCGCTTCAGCTCCTCGAATGGTTTGGGGGATGTCTCCACTGCCTTGTGGTCGGTCATCTTGAGCAACCCGGAGAAGTCAGGGCTGGCGGCCATCCACTCGGTGGCTAAGGAGGCGATCTTGAAGGGTGAGAGCCGCTAGGTCGTGTCTCACAGCCTTTTTGGATGGGGAGTCGTGAGATCTCTTCCCCCCGGGACTTGGGTGCCTCTGGCCCACGTCTCGGGTGGGGAGGAGTAAGGGTGTCCTCTTTTGGGTTCTTCTTTCACCTGGGTTTCCCCCCCTGTTCAACGCATCACGACTGCCGGTTTGCCTTGAACTGGAGGCTGCACGCTTTGGCTGCCCCAAGGACGGGCCATATCGGCCACAGTTTGGAGAAAGTGGCTGCGGCTGACTCTCGGTTCCCTGAGGTCCCCTTGCAGGTTTTGGGGGAATCCCCCGCCGGGTTGGTCTTCCCCCCTCCGTGGTCCTTTTTGGGGATTTCCGGGGGTTTGACTTTTGGGTCCTGTTGGGCTGCATGTGGCCTGCCTGCCCCATTTGCACTCGGCATCCTGTGGGGTTGGAACATGCGTGCAGTGTGCCGCGGTTGGGTCCCGGCCGTTCGATAGGAGGCTCGAACCCCCCGTTTTCATCATGGCTAGGGTCTCTACAAAGTTTCTTTTGCGCCCGCCTTACACTCGTCTTTGGGACCGCATTCCAAGGGTCCTGTGGGACACGTTGGCGGATGAGTCCTTCTCCCCGAGACAGACGGACGGGGAGCTGCTGGTCCTGATGTGCCTGCACCATGGCACGGCAGAGGAAGGGAGGCAGCTGGGCGGGGAGCTGACCAAGTGGTACCAACAGACTACTTCAACGGCCTGGTGGCGTCGGTGGCGGGCAGGCTTCCCCAGCCTTTGTCCGCGGCGGACCTGGCCGACCTTTGGGATAGCCTATGGTTCCTCCTCATGGCGGCTGCGGATGGCAAGCCGAGCGAGAACTTTTCCCCGCTGGAGAATGAATGGGACCGCCAGGACCAACTGAGGTAGATGACCCACCCCCACTCCAACAGCCGGAGCTTCTGAAGTGGAGGCACTGGCGGCCCGGGAAGATCAGGGAAATGGAGCCCACGACCCAGCGAGCGCTGGAACTCCATATGCGCGGGGAATGGGCGGAACGGCTCCTTGCCCACTTCGCCCCCTTTGCGGAGCACATTGCATACATGCAGGACATCCTGGGGGAGGACTTCCGCAAGGAGGCATTGGACCTCTTGGGGGACAGCAGGTTCCGGACGCTCAGGCAACATTGCCAGTCTCCGCAAGAGAGGCTTCACCGTCATTCCATGGCAGGAACGACATGTCCGCTCTCTCCTCAACCAGCTCGCCGATGAGGAGGTCACCCCGTGCAAGTTGAGGCAGGTGTGGAACACCCTCAAGTGGTTCTCAAAGACCTTCGGATTGCTGAAGATAGATGAGCTCCATCGCCTCAAGTCCAAGAAGAGCTCATTGGAAGAGGCGCTCACGGACACGGTCACCAGGCCACAGCGTAAGGCGGTGGTCCCCAGCAAAGAGGTCATTTGGGCTGTGGAGGAGGGGGCCGGCTACGATCGCCTGGGTGCCACCGGCCCCGGCACGCAGGAGGCCCCGGGAAAGAGCAGACACGAGGTGCTGGACGCCTTCATCCTGGGTTTCGCCCGGTTCCAGGTTGGTTGCAGCGCTCGCTTCAATGACCTCCAGCACGTTCACCCCAAGGACCTTATCCACACCAGCAACACTGTGGAGCTGAAGGCCTGGCAGACCAAGACGGTCTCTGCAGCACGAATCAACCGCAACCCGGTCCCCTTGATTGCTCCGAAGTACAGCTTCACGGGAATCCCCTGGTGGACTACCTGGGTGGCCTCGGTAAGGCGGTTGGTATCCGAGGAGGCATTCCAGGACATGGATTACTTGCTCCCGACGGTGAGCAAAGACTTTGCAGGCTGATCCCGCGGCCTTCCACACCGGAAAGGGCTCTGAGATGGCTCAAGGATGCTATTCTCCGTCGGGGTGTCACGCCGGAGTTGGTGAAGCCGCTGTCGTGGCACTCGTTCCGGGTGTTCATCCCGGACTGCGCCTTCCAGATGGGGATCCCCCGGGAGCGCCCCATGTACCTTGGCAACTGGCTCACGGAGAGCACGGCAGACGTCTACGTGCGGGAGAAGCGCAACGTGGTTGTGGAGATCTGGGGCCAGGTAGCGCAGAAGGTCCCCAACCTGAACCTCGGGCCAGGCAGGGAACGCAGGGAGGACTTGAATCACCCGGACTGGGCGGACCCGCTCCCGCCGCCAGCAGTGGACATCACGGACGCAGGACCGGAGGGCCGCGAGGACCAAACTGAAAGGGAAGGGGAAGCATCCCCTTCAGTACCCTCAGGGAGCGCGCCATCTACTCGATCATGGTCAGTGGTGGAACACGGACCCGAGGACACACCAGTGAAGGCTAAGGACCTGTTTCCCGCCACCCCGGACCTCCCCCTTCGGGTGGTGGCGGCGGTCAAACGCACAGGCAACGCCGGCCAGTCCAGAATCCACCTGCTGAATGTCGAAGGCACGGCTGTGGGGTGTGGTTGGCGACCGGCGGCTTCTAAGGTCCAGGAGCTCTCGGTGCTGGACTACATGACGGAGCAGGAGGCCTATGGCAAGTGCGAACGTTGCTTCAAGAGGCATGGCTTCCCGGCGGACTGGGCACTGGAACCTGCGGAGGTCCCCACGCTGCAGGAGGACTGGACTCCGGACTCGGGCTCTGAAACGGATGACTCGGTGGACACCCAGTCGGAGACCGAGGTGGTGGCCCTACCGTTGGCAGCCTAGGTGCCCCCGGCCCTGGCGACCAAGGGGATGGGAGGCCCGGAGTGGGGCCCTGGCCAGGGCCCTCAGCACAGACTGGCATCCTTCGGAAATGGCGGGTGTGCCAGACTGTCCTTCGGAAATGGCGCTATCAGTCTGCACACCCGTTCTTCAGTTTTTGAGATTGTGAGTTGGGTGGCCCATGGGGCCCACCCAGCCTTTGTCATCTGACAGGGGAAGATGAGTCCCTGGCACCAACACACTGCTCGGATAAAAGAGTTATCGCGTGCTTGTGTGTGGTGCCGTTTGGTTAGCTTGCATACACTTTGTTAATGTTGAAACGCATGTGGAAACATGAACTGTGTTGGCAATGCTTGACCATAATGGCGCATGCCATTTTGGCTCAAGCTTTGCCCTGGGCCACCCAGGCGGCTCTGGGCGCATCGGGATACGTCACGGTGGAAGACCTGGCGGATCGCTGGGACACCCGGCGGCGGCTAGGGAGAATGGTCCCCGGGACCTGGGATTCCGGGATGGGGAGAACGGGTTCAACGCCCAGACCTCGGCCTTCACGGCGATGCGCCTCCTTCAGGCAGTCCGGGTGGCAGCCAACTTGGTCCGGGGGGGCAACCAAGGTGATCACCCGGCGGGCCAGCGGGCCCGACAAAGGCGCCCTTGGAGGTCCTGTGTGACAGGCGCCAGCTGGAGGATGCTTACGTGGCCACGCATGGGACCCCGAAGCCGAGGTTGGAGTTCCAAGGGAGTGATAGCTACCTCAAAAAGCAGTGGCGCATGATTGCCAAGGGTGAGCTGGGCTACATCCCGGCAAAACACATCGTGAGCGCGCTCCCGGAAGAAGGGGAACGCCCCTCATCCACCCACAAGAAGATCACGGTGGACGGCTGGGACAGGGAGGATGAAGAAGAGGTGAGGAGCCACCCTACATCCCGGCGCCAGCTGGAACGTTTGCACCTAACCTTCAGGACGACGCTTCTGATGTGCACGGCAGCACTGCCACAGTCTGGCAACCTGAAGGTCACCAAGGAGGAGCTGGATGATTGGTGTGCCTGGTTCTATGGGGAAGACATCGCCGGCAGGAAGCCTCCCCCGAGCGACACCACCTTGCTGTTTGCAGAGCGCAATGCATGGCGCAAGATCCACGAGATGGTGCACCAGGGCACCACTCTCTCCGATGCCCTCAAGAATATCAGGGGCGACTTCCTCTTCTGGCAACGGGAGGTCTATGAGCACCTCAACAGGGCGCCGGAGAAGGGGAAGAGCAAGGGCAAGGCACCCAAGGTGTGGCAGACTCAGTGGGAGAAGCCAAGAAGGGGGGGAAAGGCTCCTGGCCCTCGGGGCCGACCCGGTCCAAGCCGAAGGGCAAGGGCGGCAAGGGGAAGTCCCCCAACACCCCCTCGGTTCCATGGCCGGACCACTGGGCTTTCAAGAATCCCAAAGGGGTGGCGTACTGCAGAGATCATCACCTCCACAACAAGTGTTCGGGATCATGCGGCCGATCCCACAACTGCCCGGTCAGGAAGGATGGGTGGGTTTGCGATGCCCCCCCATCGAAGCATGTGCCACAGGCATGCCCTCACCTTCCCAAGTGACAGGAGGCCACTCAGGGTGCCATAGGCCCCGTGGCTTCCCGGTCTCAGTTGGGACCACAGGCCACCTGCACACCCACCAAGGAAGAGGAGCGGTCCCAGCCAGGGCACTCCAGAAGGGCCAAAGCATCCCTTTCCCCCGCACCCACCGAGGCAGTGGGAAGACCCCCCAGAGAGACCCAGAGGTGAGGATCCGCTGGCCCGCCGCCGGTGAGGGGCAGAGCAGAGCAGACCCTGTGGGGCTTAGAGGACCTGGAGCCCCGGGTTATGGAGGACACGGACAATGACAGCGTGCTCATGCTCCGACAGATGTACCTGACCTCGCTGGCCTACAAGGGGCTAGGTCAGCTAACGGTCCCGCAGGTGGGCTCCTCCTTCTTGGGGCACCCGATGGACCCAATGGAGTGCAGCAAGAGCGAGCGCAGCGAGGTGCTCATCGATCTGGGTCACACGGGCCTACATTCAATGGGCGAGCGCACTCCACCACTCCCTCATCAAGTTTGACGAGTGCCGCCTGGGCCAGGTGGTTGTGAAGTCCACGACATTGTCAACGGACCTTCCCCTTCACCATTGGCATGATCTGCGTTGCAACCACGGGGCTCACCCCAGGGGGGAAAAGCTCAACTCCAGTGACCTCAGCCGGTACCCAGAGCAGATGATGCAGGGTCTCGCAGCGGCCATCCTTTGCCGAGCGGGACCCGTCCTGGAGGCGCTGAGGCCGGGGGGCACGGCGCCCCAGGCGAACCCAACGACCCCCCCGAGGCGGCAGAGGGAACCTTCTCCCAGCACGCCGGGGGACAACAAGCGCCAGTCCCGGAGGCTGAAGGCTGGCCAACAAGCGTTGGCAGGCCTAACCTTGGGCTCACTTCCGGTCTCGGCCTCGGACAATCCGGAGGTCTGGACACCGACACAGAGGACTGGCGAGACGGACGAACTTGGGGGGGGAACTCTTTCCCCTGAGCTATGGGCACACCATGGCATGGAGATCTCGGATCGGCCCACCATCCTGCCGATCACGCACGACCCCAATCTATCCGACAAGGTCATGTACCTCCAGATGGCCTTCAAACAGCGCCCCCTAAGGGACGGAGGAGGAAAGCCCTCATTGGGACGGTTGGCCCCATGGACCCGGCCACTGTCCAAAGCAGCAGCGATGGGGGCCAAGATCTGTGTCCTCACTTTGCCATGGGGGGACAAGGTAGAGGAGTCGCTCTCGTTGGGGGATGGGTCACATCCCTTCCCGGAGGACCTGCTGGAGGATATCAGGGAGATTCTGGCGCCGGGGGCAGGCCGACCAGCTGACGTCCTGGACATCTTGCACAGCGTGGCGCTGAACATTCAGGACCCCGACCACCAGTTTCCCCGGGATCTGGAGCAAGGGGTCCCGCTGGGGGTCGACCCACCCCTGACCTCGCCGGGCATCTGGCCACTCAAGAAGGAGCTGAAAGGGGAGGAGCCGGAGTTCCAGGAACTCCCTCACCCAACGGGCAGGGGTAACTACCCCTCGGCGGATCACTTCAGCGGAGGAGGTCCCCATGGGCATGGTAGAGGGCCCCTTCTGTAAGGTGGAGGCAGCATCGCGCTGTGGCTGCGAAATCGAGGACCTTTGTCCCGGCCCACTAGCGGGCATCGACGAGGGGGACAAGATCCGCACGATCTACGATGGCTCGGTGGGAGGGGCCAATGACACCACCAGGAACCAGACGGTGGAAAGGACGACGGCTCCGACGGTGCTGGATGGGGTCCAAGCTCTTCATTGGCTACATGCGGCAGCTGCGGAGGGACCCCCCTCTGCTGGCTATGGCCGGAGCCGGGCACCAGGTGGGTGCTGCTCAAGGCGGACGTCACCAAGGCCCACCGGAGAGTGAAGGTCCTCAGGAAGGACTGGCGGTTCCAGGTGGCCTCACTGGGGGAAGAATGGTGGGTAAACAAGGTAGGCACATATGGCATGGCCAGTGCCCAATCCTACTGGGGACGCCTGGCAGCCCTTCTACTCAGGGTCCTCTACGCACTTTTCCCTCAAGTGGATTGGAACTTCGTCTTTGTCGATGACTTCCTGTGGCTGCTTCGAAGCGAGGGGGCAGTAAACTTGGCGGTGGCGCTGCTGGCAACACTCCTGGCCTTGGGCACCCCGCTTAGCTGGAAGAAGACGCATTTGGCGGAGGTTAACACGTGGCTGGGTTTCGTGGTCCACCCGAACATCCCGCAGGTTCTCATGGCGCCAACAAACACATCCTGGTTATGGAGGTTTTGCAGACCATGGTGGAAGGGCAGGCGATGCACTCAAAGGACATCGAGAAGGCCTCTGGGTCGCATCCAATGGGCGACGGCTGCATGTCCGCTGGCGAAGTCGATGCTCCAGCCACTTTGGGCCTGGAAGATGGCCACCACCACGGTGGGGAAACCCCCCAAGGTGGTCAGGATGCTGGCGTTCATGCTGCGGTTCCTCTTCAACACGCCTTTCGTCCAGTACTCCCCTTACTTGCCGAAGTCCTCTTGGTGGGGTTGCAGCGATGCTAGCGCCTCGGACGAAGGACTGGCATTTGTGGGAGGTTGGTGCTCCAACAAAGTGGAGCCGGAAAAGAAGGAGGTGTACTGGTTCCACGAGCAGATCCACGTGGAGGAGTACCCTTGGGCATTCAAGAATGGGGATCCCAAGCGGAGGATTGCGGCTCTGGAGATGCTGGGCACGCTCTTCCTCTGTAACATGATCCTCACGCACCAAGGCCCTCTGTCCTCCCGGGTCCGACTCCCGGTGGGCAGTGACAATCAGGGCAACGTCATGGCGATGCTCAACCTTGGATCCAAGAAGCCCTACACGGCGGCGATCCTGATGGAGCTGGTCTTCCTGCTCCACACCCATGGCTGCTCGCTGGCGGCCAACCACGTGCCCCGTGAATTCAATCAATGGGCTGATGAGCTGACGCACCCAGATTTCTCTGGGTTCGACCCTTGCAAAGGGTCCCCAAGCAGGAACTCTGCGAGGAGTTCGTTTTTCTCCCGCGTCTCCTGAATGGAGATGCATCTTAGCGTGGGCCCACCCATGCTCCCGTGACCGGAGCCGGTGGGCGACTCACTTCCCCTGGTGGCAGACCCCCCTGTGGCCTGGGTGCCACGGGCCCCGGCTCAGGGGCGGGCGCTATCAGTCTGCACACCCGTTCTTCAGTTTTTGAGATTGTGAGTTGGGTGGCCCATGGGGCCCACCCAGCCTTTGTCATCTGACAGGGGAAGATGAGTCCCTGGCACCAACACACTGCTCGGATAAAAGAGTTATCGCGTGCTTGTGTGTGGTGCCGTTTGGTTAGCTTGCATACACATGTATATGTATGTACTTAGATAGCAAATGGGCGGCCCACTCCTCCCTGAGTTCATGAAATTGAAACATGTTTGGGAAGACCATTTTGGTGATAAACAAGTCCGGACTGGTTCTGACAAATCCGCTCAGGCGTGGGTCTATAGTCTGTAGGGCCAACCTTGGATTTCCAGGTCCTTTGAGCAAGTCAGTTTGGTGCTTCGCGGCACGGGCAGGAGCTGATGATGGGCGAGATGGGCTTAGCACATCGGTTTATCAGCTTTGCCGCTTGGCAGCGTCAGATTGCCCCAGGCTCGTTCATGAAGGACGATTTGTGGGTCTCTCAAAATGGGACTGTGGTTGGGAGTTAAAGGGAAGCCACGAGTCGTCAGTTATTTAAGGGGATATCTTGCTTTCTTCATGACGGTGATTTAAACGCCAGCCACCGATTGTGTGCTCTGAAGAATGGCAAATCACAAAACTGGCAAATGCATGGCAACTGCAGGGTGCTTTATAATCAAGGGAAAGCTAAAGCCAACCCGAAACTCACCCCTGAAAAAACCCGACTGCAAACCCACCCTAGGCAACCCGATCGACAATCCATGAAGCCAAGCACCCGCCCCAAACCAGGTGAACGCAAACTAAACTCAAAATCACATCTACACAAACCCGCCCAACCTGTACCTCTCAATTCACCTTAAACCCACCTAAAGCGACCCAACGTCATTTTGGGCCCGCCCGCCCACCCACCCGCCCAAAAAAACCGACTGCTTTGAACAACAACTCAGAACTTGTAGGCGCAAGCTTCCAGCCAGCACAAAACACGGAAGACGAAAGACTACTGGAAAACCACCGGAAGACAATTGGGGCGACCCAAAATGGCGATTCTGCGCGCGCAGATAAAACATAAAACCCCGCACTGTTTGTCTCTCTTTCTCTTTTTCTCTTCATTTGTTCTTGCCTACTTCTCTGTCTCTGTCTCTGTGTCTCTCTCTCTCTCTCTCTCTCTCGCTTTTATCTTCTCCTTGCTCTCTCACATTCAACCCTGCCCTCAACCATATGAATCGACAGCCCCGTCGAAACCCTTGATTTGGCCTCGCGCAACTCATGCTGCAGAATACCACAAATCCACCCAAAGAGACAACCAGAACGCAAGGGGCAGCCGCCAAAAGAGAGCAGGGAGCACGAAACCCTTCAAACCGGAGGGACAACCAAAGTGAGCTTTGCGCACAAAACGACCGAGGAACCAAATTAGCTAAGGCCATGAAGCTGTTGAACGACGACTTGCAGGAGCTAGGGCCTAAGGGTCTCAAAGAGGACTGGGCAGTGGCGCCTTTTTGGGTGCACACATTTCTTTTCATTCCCCGGCTTCCGGAGATATCCGTTTGCGTTGGGCAGTTTCCCACTTTGCCTCAAGGCTAAGTGCACCTTTCTTCTCAAGGTCCATTTGTCATCACATTGAGGGTATTACCAGTGTATCTGTCAATTTCCTATGGGTTGTTTGTGGTAATTTTCTTGATGGACGGATTCCTGCACCAGTTCATACGGTTGGATGCAACCCTATGAATAACCTGTGCGAAGTGGGTTTTTTCAACACTACTGTCGAGTATGGTCATTGGGTCAGTTACCGCGCTGAGGTTCTACAGCCGATGCCTGCCTATCTTCGACCAGGAGGCGGCTGTTGATCGCAGCAATCCCTTTCTGGGTGCTGAAAATTCGCAACACGTGAAACATCCCGGAAGGATGCAAAATGGGGATTTGTCGTATTTGTTCATCGGATAGTGTCTAATCATATGGTTTCCAGGCCCCTTAATTTAGCACCCATCATGTCTTGGGCTAATTGAAAGGCTCCCTCAGTCATTTCCCAGCCGGGTTCTGGCAATCGGAGTGGCCAACCCTCCAGGCTGAACAGTCCAGTCCCTTTTTTTAAAAAAAAAGAGAGGAAACAAACAACGCTCCTACCACTCTTCAAACACACACACAATGTTTGTCTATTTGTGTCTTCCCAAAGGAGGGGTGTTGGGGGGGTCTGTTTCGGTGTCCCGCAGAGCGGGTGTGATTTCTTGTTTTTCTTTCTTTGGTGCATTTGTGCCAGGGCTCAGGTCAGCTCAGGTCACCCTTCATTGGTGGGTTTGGCGGGGGCAGCTTGAAACCAAGGTAAGATAAGACCCCTCACGCAGCTTGAAACCAAGGTAAGATAAGACCCCTCACCCATACCTCTACTAACAAGACAGCAGCCAGGTCCAAAAGAATTCTTTACCCTGAACCACCCATTGGATGTGGCAGAATAAGGCTAACACAAGAAATGTTGAATTCCCCTACACTAAAGCAGCGTGCTGGGTCTCCTAAAACGTCCCCCTTCATTTGGGGGGGGGGGCGGGGTTGAAGCACGGCACTCGGAGGCAGCAGATCTGCAAAACCACGGTCACACCCATGAGCAGCATGCGGCCTTTCAAGAGCACCTGGGCGCTTAGCTGGGCGAAGTGCTGAAGGGGCGCCTTTTTCAAGGGTCCGAGGTATTTCCCCTTTGGGTTGGTTTAAACATCACCTTTTGGGACAGAATGAGTTCCTTTTTGGTGGGGAGGTGTTGAGGGAGGACATGTAGGGAACCTTGTTTTTCTTTTTTTTTGTTGGGGGAGGGGGGTACTTGTGCCCTCGAAGGGGGTCCCAACAAATGGCCTGCAGTTTCACAACCCCTTTATTCCCCCTGCAGTTTGGACCTCCAAAGTGGCAATGATATAGGAAGACACTGGCAAATTGTTGCTTTTGATTTGGGGGAACCCAGTGACTACAGTCAATTGAGTGGACCTTTGGAATGACCCTTCTGCCGCGTTGAATGGAAGTTGAGTTGACACCAATCCACTCAGAAGTTAGCTCCCCCTAGCTATCCAATGGTGGTGGATCCAGAGCTGGGGGCGGCCTAGGGTCCTTTCAAAGCTCGTCCGATTGCCTAGCCCACGATTCCAAGCAAAGTTTGAGGGCTCAGCAGTCCTTACAAACATGCCAATTGGTTCTCAAAGATCAAACATTGCATTTTGGCCGCTTAAACGGGTGAACCCCCTTTTTCAGCACAATGTTTGGTAGGGACGTTTCATGACCCTGGCCGGTGCGGCCCAGGTACACATCGATGATCGAAGCCCGCCTGTTGGAATTTTGCCACCAGGCTCCTCTGACTGCACTTTGCTTTGGGCCAAACATGGTTGAGTGCCACGTGGTGGTGTCCATGTTGGTCGTGCTTGAAGAGCAACCCCCCAAAAGGGC
The DNA here is from genome assembly GCA_963377175.1 of Effrenium voratum. NCBI lineage: Eukaryota > Dinophyceae > Suessiales > Symbiodiniaceae > Effrenium > Effrenium voratum. Next base: position 2,025,339 of record CAUJNA010001001.1, on the reverse strand, counting down.
GCCCTCAAGAAAGAGACACCCACACATACGAAGGCACGGCTCACAATCGAGGGGAGACTCGCAAACTTGATCACAGGGCACATCCAGCGCGAAGCTGCGTTTGCACCTACCAGTCTTGACCGCGTTTGATGTGAGATCATTCTATTCAGTAAGGTCTTCAAGCCCGTGTGTACGTGTGTGCGTGTGTGTCTGTGTGTCCGTGTGTCTGTGTGTTTGTGTGTTTGTGTGCTTTGGAATGATGCGAGCGTACGCAAAGTTGGAGTTGTCATATGATAGGTTAGCGGTGAAGCTGTGTTGTTTTTAGGGTGCCTCTCGGTTAAAAATGAGATGCGGTCATGTTGGATCACGAAAAGCGTGCGCCTGATCAGTGTGGTTCTCCGCACTAATTCGAGATCAATCTTAATTCAATCTTCCCAACCTTGGGCCACCCACATGCAGATGCTATGTTTGCATACTTAGGCCCGAAGGGTTGCACACCATGTTTCCACCAGAAGTTCCCCTTGACAGGAACACTCACCAATTATCTTTCAGGAGCCTCCAGTGGTGCGAGGGTTGAGGTTGGCTGCAACATGACCTCGCCCTCAGACATAACATGGAGCTCCAACACATTTGTTTTGAAAAGAGGAATCTCTTTTTGTGTGAGCTTTTTTTTTTCCGGTTAAGTGTCTGCTGGTTGGGGGTTGGGGTGGGGTGGGGTGGGGTGGAGGTCCTTTGGATGTCTTTGGGCTTGCCCTCGGATGGCAGGAAGGCTTCGGTCAGGATGCCCAAGCCTTGTTCAACGAGCTGCAGCGGCTGTTGCAAAAGGCCAGGGGATCGGTGAAGGCTTTTGCCACCCGGGCTGGCACCTCAAACCCCCCAAATTATGGGGTTGCGCAGGGTGGTTTGAAGGTCCAGGCACGGATTTCCTGAGATTCTCCGAAGGACGCCAAGAAGGGGTGCATTTCAAGCTTTCCAAGTCAATTATCACGATGACATTTATGGCCCAGAGGTACATGAGGTAGGTTCCCATGTAGTCAGTTGCATGTTGTACATTCAAGTCATTGCCAAAGCATGATCCAATCACTGCTTTGGCTCAAGTGCTGAAAACAGCGCGTTGCACCGCGCTAGCCCCAAGGTTAAGGGAGAGGTCGCAGTCACGGAGGGGTTCGTTCCTTTTAAGGTCCTGGGTTCCCCCGTTGTTGACAAAACTGTGTTTCCCTCTCCTTTGAGTGGTTATCAGCCGTAACGCTTTTCGGGTAAACAAACCCTTCCGTGACTGCGACCTGTTAGTCGCACATGGAAGTCGGCCCTCACCGCGGCACACGCGGTGGGAAAGCGCCGCGTGCCCGATTGCACAACACTCTGCAACAGATCGTCGTCGACGAGTACAAGCGGCAGAGCAGACGATTCCGGTGGATCAGGTTTGCGGACGCCTCGAAGCAACAGGTCGAGGCGCTCTTTTCCTGGCGTGAGTCACTGGATAGTTGGCACCTGTGGAATTTTGACCAAGAAGCCTTCGACGTGATCCAGGCCGCGGACAACGCTTATCAGCAGCGTCTCGCATTGGTTGAAACCACAGGCGTGGTCTTGCCGCAAGGTGTGCCATCTCAGGATCAAGCCGCAGCCTCAGGCGCGGCGGGAGCAGCGAGCAGTGCAGCGGACTGGCTTCGTCCTCCGACGCCTCCATCAGCTTCCTCCTGGTTGCAAGACTCGCGCACTCCTTTGCCTCGCATTCGGCCATCTGCAGAGGAAAGACAAGCCGCAAAGTCAACTCTTCGCGGGGTGTACGCTAAAGCTGCGGAAACGCGGCGGGAGAGCAGCAGGGAACGGTCAACACAAAGATCGAGGTCCCCATCGCCACGAAGGTCGAGGTCTCCATCATCAACTCCGAGACGAGGACCAACTGCTGCTGCCCCTGTGGAACAACGGGCCCACAGTGTTGAACCCGCGCTTGCGCGGGAGGGAAGGCCATCCAGGACTTCCCTAGCCACACGGCCCATCGTTTTGGCTCCACAGAATGGCATCTACCCTGTGACTAGGTTTGACGAACACGGCACCTGGGTACTGGTTCGGGAGGCTTCACAGCCACGTGAGGCGGCACCTCATCGGCGAGCACAACGGACGTCTGGGCAACTTCGCCAAGCCGACCCGTACCTGCTCGCGGACGAGACGTGGAGGGACCCCCCAAGAAGGTCATCCACGAGCTCGCGCTCACGGTCTCCTGACCGTCGCCCGGCGCCGGCGGAGCACTTCCGCCTCGACGCCTACAGCTCGGACGAGGAACCACCGCAAGACGCGGAGTCCATCAGGACGGGCAGGGCTGCATACGTGCCTCGGCGCGTGTACGAGGCGCCGACTCACTCTGAACCCATCGCGTTGCACAGCCGGAGAATTGGAGCAGTTCAACCGCCGCCACCAAAGGCCGCACCCAAGGTCATTTTTGGCAGCAAGCCTCCATTGCCCAAGGAAATCCCCAGGGCAGTTTCTTCGGTGCCGGCAAAAGCAGATATTCCGAGGAAGTCACCGCCACGGGCAAGATCTCCAGTTCGGACTCAGAGTGCATTCGGGTACAAGGCGCCTCCGCGAGGTTTGAACAAGGCCGAACCCAGAAGCAAATCGAGCTCAAACCCGCCACAATTCGGGTACATCGTCAAGCCGCCACCTCCGCAGGTCGTTCAAGCAGCTGCTGCTAGCGCTGCAACTTCCGAAGCTGGCTCGCGATTTCGCTCGCCACCAAGGAGGGCACCGCCTGCGCCCCCGCCGCCACCACCTCCGCCTGGAAGGCCGGTGCCGCCCAAGGAGCTTGTTGTTGCTCTTGACTGGCACGGAGTTCTTGACGTTGGGCAGCAGGGACCCCACCTCAACCCGGAAGTGATCCGACATCTCGTTCAGTTTGCAGCGGACTACGCACCTATAAATTTTATAGTGCTATCCTTCGTGGGCAGGGCTGCAAGCGAGTATCGCCGCCGCGAGTTCCAGGTCGCCCTGGAGCACGCGCGGGCGACATCTGGACTCACTTTTTCTGCGATAAAAATCGTACACGAACGGTTGGGTAGGGGAGGCAAAGCAGACGCCCTTCAAGGGCTGGGCGTTCACGCCCTTATTGACGATACAGCATCGATTGTCCGTGAAGCTCAAAAGACAGGCATCGCGGCGTTCCGCAACTTCCCGCACTTCGGGCCGGGAGGATTTGCCAACGCACTTGAGAACCTCGGTGAGTTCATTGAATCCCGGAACAGACAATTCATTCCGGCGGCAAGGGGCCTGCATCCATCGCAGTACCTCGAGGAGCTCCACCGATCTGCATCCCAGTTGCCCGCCAGCCGGGTACTTCGATAGCCATTGTTGCAAGCCGTTAAAACCGTCGCTTTGCGCGGTACAGCATTTTGCAGTTACAGGCATTCGATTTGCAGACAAATTCTCAATACAGCTTGGCAACATCCCTCGATAAAGCACCATAGTGCGGCAGTGCGGATCAATCAATCTACAAGTACAATTACAAATACAGAATTCATCAGGTGCAAAGCAGCAGGGCGTATTTTCTTGAGTGGCTCACTTGAGCGTTTCGCAACGTATTTTCTTGAGTGGCTCACTTGAGCGTTTCGCAACCAGCTGCCAATCCAGGGATATCTCCTCGTAGCGCCTTTTGACACGCTGCTCAAAGCGCGTGGAGCTAGCTTCGTGTGAGTGCAAA
>CAUJNA010001001.1:1960069-2021566 GCA_963377175.1 Effrenium voratum | reverse complement strand
CAAGGAATCGGACCCCAAGGCCAAGGTTCTGGGGGGGGCGGACACCACGCTCCGCACACCGGACCAGGGCACCAGGCGGTACCCGCCCATCACCACGTCCACGGTCACGGCGGTCGCGGGCCGGAAGTACATCAACAAGCTCCCCAAGGAGACGAAGCACGTGTTTTGGGCCTCCGTGGAGTGCGGCTTGGTCTTGCCCAGCATCAGCGCCTGGGAAGTGGTGGGCAAGGAGAAGTTCAAGACCACCGGGGGCTACATGTGCTGGTTTTGCAAGGGCTTCTGGAGGGCGAGCCGCGGGGGGACCAGGCTGCTCCAGATCACGGGGTGGCACAAAGACAAGGCCACATGCCTGCAGCTGGTGATGGACGAGGCCCCGGAGCAGTTATATAATCAGTGGATCCGGGACAGGATGGAGTTCTACAAGAGGGTGGAGCCGACGGAGCCTCCCAGGGACGAGCGGCTAGTCCTGGGCGACGCGAGCACCCCGCGCATGCGCTTCAGCTCCTCGAATGGCCTGGGGGATGTCTCCACTGCCTTGTGGTCGGTCATTTTGAGCAACCCGGAGAAGTCAGGGCTGGCGGCCATCCACTCGGTGGCAAAGGAGGCGATCTTGAAGGGTGAGAGCCGCTAGGTCGTGTCTCACAACCCGTTTGGATGTGGAGTCGTGTGATCTCTTCCCGCCGGGACTTGGGTGCCTCTGGCCCCGTCTCGGGTGGGGGGAGGAGTAAGGGTATCTCCTTTTGGTTTCAACTTTCACCTTGGTTTCCCCCCTGTTCAACACGTCACGGCTGCCGGTTTGCCTCGATCTGGAGGCTGCACGCATTGGCTGCCCCAAGGACGGGCCATATCGGCCACAGTTTGGAGAAAGTGGCTGCGGCTGACTCTGGGTTCCCTGAGGTCCCCTTGGGGGTTTTGGGGAATCCCCCGTCGGGTTGGTCTTCCCCCCTCCGTGTTTTTGGGGATTTCCGGGGGTTGACTTTTGGTCCTGTTGGGCTGCATGTGGCCTGCCTGCCCCATTTGCACGCGGCATCCTGCGTGGTTGGAACATGCATGCAGTGTGCCGCGGTTGGGTCCCGGCCGTTCGATAGGAGGCTCGAACTCCCGTTTTCACCATGGCTAGGGTCTCTACAAAGTTTCTTTTGCGCCCGCCTTACACTCGGCTTTGGGACCGCATTCCAAGGGTCCTGTGGGACACGTTGGCGGATGAGTCCTTCTCCCCGAGACAGACGGACGGGGAGCTGCTGGTCCTGATGTGCCTGCACCATGGCACGGCAGAGGAAGGGAGGCAGCTGGGCGGGGAGCTGACCAAGTGGTACCAACAGACTACTTCAACGGCCTGGTGGCGTCGGTGGCGGGCAGGCTTCCCCAGCCTTTGTCCGCGGCGGACCTGGCCGACCTTTGGGATAGCCTATGGTTCCTCCTCATGGCGGCTGCGGATGGCAAGCCGAGCGAGAACTTTTCCCCGCTGGAGAATGAATGGGACCGCCAGGACCAACTGAGGTAGATGACCCACCCCCACTCCAACAGCCGGAGCTTCTGAAGTGGAGGCACTGGCGGCCCGGGAAGATCAGGGAAATGGAGCCCACGACCCAGCGAGCGCTGGAACTCCATATGCGCGGGGAATGGGCGGAACGGCTCCTTGCCCACTTCGCCCCCTTTGCGGAGCACATTGCATACATGCAGGACATCCTGGGGGAGGACTTCCGCAAGGAGGCATTGGACCTCTTGGGGGACAGCAGGTTCCGGACGCTCAGGCAACATTGCCAGTCTCCGCAAGAGAGGCTTCACCGTCATTCCATGGCAGGAACGACATGTCCGCTCTCTCCTCAACCAGCTCGCCGATGAGGAGGTCACCCCGTGCAAGTTGAGGCAGGTGTGGAACACCCTCAAGTGGTTCTCAAAGACCTTCGGATTGCTGAAGATAGATGAGCTCCATCGCCTCAAGTCCAAGAAGAGCTCATTGGAAGAGGCGCTCACGGACACGGTCACCAGGCCACAGCGTAAGGCGGTGGTCCCCAGCAAAGAGGTCATTTGGGCTGTGGAGGAGGGGGCCGGCTACGATCGCCTGGGTGCCACCGGCCCCGGCACGCAGGAGGCCCCGGGAAAGAGCAGACACGAGGTGCTGGACGCCTTCATCCTGGGTTTCGCCCGGTTCCAGGTTGGTTGCAGCGCTCGCTTCAATGACCTCCAGCACGTTCACCCCAAGGACCTTATCCACACCAGCAACACTGTGGAGCTGAAGGCCTGGCAGACCAAGACGGTCTCTGCAGCACGAATCCCCTGGTGGACTACCTGGGTGGCCTCGGTAAGGCGGTTGGTATCCGAGGAGGCATTCCAGGACATGGATTACTTGCTCCCGACGGTGAGCAAAGACTTTGCAGGCTGATCCCGCGGCCTTCCACACCGGAAAGGGCTCTGAGATGGCTCAAGGATGCTATTCTCCGTCGGGGTGTCACGCCGGAGTTGGTGAAGCCGCTGTCGTGGCACTCGTTCCGGGTGTTCATCCCGGACTGCGCCTTCCAGATGGGGATCCCCCGGGAGCGCCCCATGTACCTTGGCAACTGGCTCACGGAGAGCACGGCAGACGTCTACGTGCGGGAGAAGCGCAACGTGGTTGTGGAGATCTGGGGCCAGGTAGCGCAGAAGGTCCCCAACCTGAACCTCGGGCCAGGCAGGGAACGCAGGGAGGACTTGAATCACCCGGACTGGGCGGACCCGCTCCCGCCGCCAGCAGTGGACATCACGGACGCAGGACCGGAGGGCCGCGGGACCAAACCGAAAGGGAAGGGGAGGCATCCCCCTCGGTACCCTCAGGGAGCGCGCCATCTACTCGATCATGGTCAGTGGTGGAACACGGACCCGAGGACACACCAGTGAAGGCTAAGGACCTGTTTCCCGCCACCCCGGACCTCCCCCTTCGGGTGGTGGCGGCGGTCAAACGCACAGGCAACGCCGGCCAGTCCAGAATCCACCTGCTGAATGTCGAAGGCACGGCTGTGGGGTGTGGTTGGCGACCGGCGGCTTCTAAGGTCCAGGAGCTCTCGGTGCTGGACTACATGACGGAGCAGGAGGCCTATGGCAAGTGCGAACGTTGCTTCAAGAGGCATGGCTTCCCGGCGGACTGGGCACTGGAACCTGCGGAGGTCCCCACGCTGCAGGAGGACTTGGACTCCGGACTCGGGCTCTGAAACGGATGACTCGGTGGACACCCAGTCGGAGACCGAGGTGGTGGCCCTACCGTTGGCAGCCTAGGTGCCCCCGGCCCTGGCGACCAAGGGGATGGGAGGCCCGGAGTGGGGCTCTGGCCAGGGCCCTCAGCACAGCCTGGCATCCTTCGGAAATGGCGGGTGTGCCAGACTGTCCTTCGGAAATGGCGCTATCAGTCTGCACACCCGTTCTTCAGTTTTTGAGATTGTGAGTTGGGTGGCCCATGGGGCCCACCCAGCCTTTGTCATCTGACAGGGGAAGATGAGTCCCTGGCACCAACACACTGCTCGGTTAAAAGAGTTATCGCGTGCTTGTGTGTGGTGCCGTTTGGTTAGCTTGCATACACTTTGTTAATGTTGAAACGCATGTGGAAACATGAACTGTGTTGGCAATGCTTGACCATAATGGCGCATGCCATTTTGGCTCAAGCTTTGCCCTGGGCCACCCAGGCGGCTCTGGGCGCATCGGGATACGTCACGGTGGAAGACCTGGCGGATCGCTGGGACACCCGGCGGCGGCTAGGGAGAATGGTCCCCGGGACCTGGGATTCCGGGATGGGGAGAACGGGTTCAACGCCCAGACCTCGGCCTTCACGGCGATGCGCCTCCTTCAGGCAGTCCGGGTGGCAGCCAACTTGGTCCGGGGGGGCAACCAAGGTGATCACCCGGCGGGCCAGCGGGCCCGACAAAGGCGCCCTTGGAGGTCCTGTGTGACAGGCGCCAGCTGGAGGATGCTTACGTGGCCACGCATGGGACCCCGAAGCCGAGGTTGGAGTTCCAAGGGAGTGATAGCTACCTCAAAAAGCAGTGGCGCATGATTGCCAAGGGTGAGCTGGGCTACATCCCGGCAAAACACATCGTGAGCGCGCTCCCGGAAGAAGGGGAACGCCCCTCATCCACCCACAAGAAGATCACGGTGGACGGCTGGGACAGGGAGGATGAAGAAGAGGTGAGGAGCCACCCTACATCCCGGCGCCAGCTGGAACGTTTGCACCTAACCTTCAGGACGACGCTTCTGATGTGCACGGCAGCACTGCCACAGTCTGGCAACCTGAAGGTCACCAAGGAGGAGCTGGATGATTGGTGTGCCTGGTTCTATGGGGAAGACATCGCCGGCAGGAAGCCTCCCCCGAGCGACACCACCTTGCTGTTTGCAGAGCGCAATGCATGGCGCAAGATCCACGAGATGGTGCACCAGGGCACCACTCTCTCCGATGCCCTCAAGAATATCAGGGGCGACTTCCTCTTCTGGCAACGGGAGGTCTATGAGCACCTCAACAGGGCGCCGGAGAAGGGGAAGAGCAAGGGCAAGGCACCCAAGGTGTGGCAGACTCAGTGGGAGAAGCCTAAGAAGGGGGGGAAAGGCTCCTGGCCCTCGGGGCCGACCCGGTCCAAGCCGAAGGGCAAGGGCGGCAAGGGGAAGTCCCCCAACACCCCCTCGGTTCCATGGCCGGACCACTGGGCTTTCAAGAATCCCAAAGGGGTGGCGTACTGCAGAGATCATCACCTCCACAACAAGTGTTCGGGATCATGCGGCCGATCCCCAGGAAGGTGGGTGTGCGATGCCCCCCCATCGAAGCATGTGCCACAGGCATGCCCTCACCTTCCCAAGTGACAGGAGGCCACTCAGGGTGCCATAGGCCCCGTGGCTTCCCGGTCTCAGTTGGGACCACAGGCCACCTGCACACCCACCAAGGAAGAGGAGCGGTCCCAGCCAGGGCACTCCAGAAGGGCCAAAGCATCCCTTTCCCCCGCACCCACCGAGGCAGTGGGAAGACCCCCCAGAGAGACCCAGAGGTGAGGATCCGCTGGCCCGCCGCCGGTGAGGGGCAGAGCAGAGCAGACCCTGTGGGGCTTAGAGGACCTGGAGCCCCGGGTTATGGAGGACACGGACAATGACAGCGTGCTCATGCTCCGACAGATGTACCTGACCTCGCTGGCCTACAAGGGGCTAGGTCAGCTAACGGTCCCGCAGGTGGGCTCCTCCTTCTTGGGGCACCCGATGGACCCAATGGAGTGCAGCAAGAGCGAGCGCAGCGAGGTGCTCATCGATCTGGGTCACACGGGCCTACATTCAATGGGCGAGCGCACTCCACCACTCCCTCATCAAGTTTGACGAGTGCCGCCTGGGCCAGGTGGTTGTGAAGTCCACGACATTGTCAACGGACCTTCCCCTTCACCATTGGCATGATCTGCGTTGCAACCACGGGGCTCACCCCAGGGGGGAAAAGCTCAACTCCAGTGACCTCAGCCGGTACCCAGAGCAGATGATGCAGGGTCTCGCAGCGGCCATCCTTTGCCGAGCGGGACCCGTCCTGGAGGCGGCCGGGGGGCACGGCGCCCCAGGCGAACCCCACGACCCCCCCGAGGCGGCAGAGGGAACCTTCTCCCAGCACGCCGGGGGACAACAAGCGCCAGTCCCGGAGGCTGAAGGCTGGCCAACAAGCGTTGGCAGGCCTAACCTTGGGCTCACTTCCGGTCTCGGCCTCGGACAATCCGGAGGTCTGGACACCGACACAGAGGACTGGCGAGACGGACGAACTTGGGGGGGGAACTCTTTCCCCTGAGCTATGGGCACACCATGGCATGGAGATCTCGGATCGGCCCACCATCCTGCCGATCACGCACGACCCCAATCTATCCGACAAGGTCATGTACCTCCAGATGGCCTTCAAACAGCGCCCCCTAAGGGACGGAGGAGGAAAGCCCTCATTGGGACGGTTGGCCCCATGGACCCGGCCACTGTCCAAAGCAGCAGCGATGGGGGCCAAGATCTGTGTCCTCACTTTGCCATGGGGGGACAAGGTAGAGGAGTCGCTCTCGTTGGGGGATGGGTCACATCCCTTCCCGGAGGACCTGCTGGAGGATATCAGGGAGATTCTGGCGCCGGGGGCAGGCCGACCAGCTGACGTCCTGGACATCTTGCACAGCGTGGCGCTGAACATTCAGGACCCCGACCACCAGTTTCCCCGGGATCTGGAGCAAGGGGTCCCGCTGGGGGTCGACCCACCCCTGACCTCGCCGGGCATCTGGCCACTCAAGAAGGAGCTGAAAGGGGAGGAGCCGGAGTTCCAGGAACTCCCTCACCCAACGGGCAGGGGTAACTACCCCTCGGCGGATCACTTCAGCGGAGGAGGTCCCCATGGGCATGGTAGAGGGCCCCTTCTGTAAGGTGGAGGCAGCATCGCGCTGTGGCTGCGAAATCGAGGACCTTTGTCCCGGCCCACTAGCGGGCATCGACGAGGGGGACAAGATCCGCACGATCTACGATGGCTCGGTGGGAGGGGCCAATGACACCACCAGGAACCAGACGGTGGAAAGGACGACGGCTCCGACGGTGCTGGATGGGGTCCAAGCTCTTCATTGGCTACATGCGGCAGCTGCGGAGGGACCCCCCTCTGCTGGCTATGGCCGGAGCCGGGCACCAGGTGGGTGCTGCTCAAGGCGGACGTCACCAAGGCCCACCGGAGAGTGAAGGTCCTCAGGAAGGACTGGCGGTTCCAGGTGGCCTCACTGGGGGAAGAATGGTGGGTAAACAAGGTAGGCACATATGGCATGGCCAGTGCCCAATCCTACTGGGGACGCCTGGCAGCCCTTCTACTCAGGGTCCTCTACGCACTTTTCCCTCAAGTGGATTGGAACTTCGTCTTTGTCGATGACTTCCTGTGGCTGCTTCGAAGCGAGGGGGCAGTAAACTTGGCGGTGGCGCTGCTGGCAACACTCCTGGCCTTGGGCACCCCGCTTAGCTGGAAGAAGACGCATTTGGCGGAGGTTAACACGTGGCTGGGTTTCGTGGTCCACCCGAACATCCCGCAGGTTCTCATGGCGGCCAACAAACACATCCTGGTCATGGAGGTTTTGCAGACCATGGTGGAAGGGCAGGCGATGCACTCAAAGGACATCGAGAAGGCTCTGGGTCGCATCCAATGGGCGACGGCTGCATGTCCGCTGGCGAAGTCGATGCTCCAGCCACTTTGGGCCTGGAAGATGGCCACCACCACGGTGGGGAAACCCCCCAAGGTGGTCAGGATGCTGGCGTTCATGCTGCGGTTCCTCTTCAACACGCCCTTCGTCCAGTACTCCCCTTACTTGCCGAAGTCCTCTTGGTGGGGTTGCAGCGATGCTAGCGCCTCGGACGAAGGACTGGCATTTGTGGGAGGATGGTGCTCCAACAAAATGGAGCCGGAAAAGAAGGAGGTGTACTGGTTCCACGAGCAGATCCACGTGGAGGAGTACCCTTGGGCATTCAAGAATGGGGATCCCAAGCGGAGGATTGCGGCTTTGGAAATGCTGGGCACGCTCTTCCTCTGTAACATGATCCTCACGCACCAAGGCCCTCTGTCCTCCCGGGTCCGACTCCCGGTGGGCAGTGACAATCAGGGCAACGTCATGGCGATGCTCAACCTTGGATCCAAGAAGCCCTACACGGCGGCGATCCTGATGGAGCTGGTCTTCCTGCTCCACACCCATGGCTGCTCGCTGGCGGCCAACCACGTGCCCCGTGAATTCAATCAATGGGCTGATGAGCTGACGCACCCAGATTTCTCTGGGTTCGACCCTTTGCAAAGGGTCCCCAAGCAGGAACTCTGCGAGGAGTTCGTTTTTCTCCCGCGTCTCCTGAATGGAGATGCATTTGATCTTAGCGTGGGCCCACCCATGCTCCCGTGACCGGAGCCGGTGGGTGACTCACTTCCCCTGGTGGCAGACCCCCCCTGTGGCCTGGGTGCCCCGGGCCCCGGCTCAGGGGCGGGCGCTATCAGTCTGCACACCCGTTCTTCAGTTTTTGAGATTGTGAGTTGGGTGGCCCATGGGGCCCACCCAGCTTTTGACATCTGACAGGGGAAGATGAGTCCCTGGCACCAACACACTGCTCGGATAAAAGAGTTATCGCGTGCTTGTGTGTGGTGCCGTTTGGTTAGCTTGCATACACATGTATATGTATGTACTTAGATAGCAAATGGGCGGCCCACTCCTCCCTGAGTTCATGAAATTGAAACATGTTTGGGAAGACCATTTTGGTGATAAACAAGTCCGGACTGGTTCTGACAAATCCGCTCAGGCGTGGGTCTATAGTCTGTAGGGCCAACCTTGGATTTCCAGGTCCTTTGAGCAAGTCAGTTTGGTGCTTCGCGGCACGGGCAGGAGCTGATGATGGGCGAGATGGGCTTAGCACATCGGTTTATCAGCTTTGCCGCTTGGCAGCGTCAGATTGCCCCAGGCTCGTTCATGAAGGACGATTTGTGGGTCTCTCAAAATGGGACTGTGGTTGGGAGTTAAAGGGAAGCCACGAGTCGTCAGTTATTTAAGGGGATATCTTGCTTTCTTCATGACGGTGATTTAAACGCCAGCCACCGATTGTGTGCTCTGAAGAATGGCAAATCACAAAACTGGCAAATGCATGGCAACTGCAGGGTGCTTTATAATCAAGGGAAAGCTAAAGCCAACCCGAAACTCACCCCTGAAAAAACCCGACTGCAAACCCACCCTAGGCAACCCGATCGACAATCCATGAAGCCAAGCACCCGCCCCAAACCAGGTGAACGCAAACTAAACTCAAAATCACATCTACACAAACCCGCCCAACCTGTACCTCTCAATTCACCTTAAACCCACCTAAAGCGACCCAACGTCATTTTGGGCCCGCCCGCCCACCCACCCGCCCAAAAAAACCGACTGCTTTGAACAACAACTCAGAACTTGTAGGCGCAAGCTTCCAGCCAGCACAAAACACGGAAGACGAAAGACTACTGGAAAACCACCGGAAGACAATTGGGGCGACCCAAAATGGCGATTCTGCGCGCGCAGATAAAACATAAAACCCCGCACTGTTTGTCTCTCTTTCTCTTTTTCTCTTCATTTGTTCTTGCCTACTTCTCTGTCTCTGTCTCTGTGTCTCTCTCTCTCTCTCTCTCTCTCGCTTTTATCTTCTCCTTGCTCTCTCACATTCAACCCTGCCCTCAACCATATGAATCGACAGCCCCGTCGAAACCCTTGATTTGGCCTCGCGCAACTCATGCTGCAGAATACCACAAATCCACCCAAAGAGACAACCAGAACGCAAGGGGCAGCCGCCAAAAGAGAGCAGGGAGCACGAAACCCTTCAAACCGGAGGGACAACCAAAGTGAGCTTTGCGCACAAAACGACCGAGGAACCAAATTAGCTAAGGCCATGAAGCTGTTGAACGACGACTTGCAGGAGCTAGGGCCTAAGGGTCTCAAAGAGGACTGGGCAGTGGCGCCTTTTTGGGTGCACACATTTCTTTTCATTCCCCGGCTTCCGGAGATATCCGTTTGCGTTGGGCAGTTTCCCACTTTGCCTCAAGGCTAAGTGCACCTTTCTTCTCAAGGTCCATTTGTCATCACATTGAGGGTATTACCAGTGTATCTGTCAATTTCCTATGGGTTGTTTGTGGTAATTTTCTTGATGGACGGATTCCTGCACCAGTTCATACGGTTGGATGCAACCCTATGAATAACCTGTGCGAAGTGGGTTTTTTCAACACTACTGTCGAGTATGGTCATTGGGTCAGTTACCGCGCTGAGGTTCTACAGCCGATGCCTGCCTATCTTCGACCAGGAGGCGGCTGTTGATCGCAGCAATCCCTTTCTGGGTGCTGAAAATTCGCAACACGTGAAACATCCCGGAAGGATGCAAAATGGGGATTTGTCGTATTTGTTCATCGGATAGTGTCTAATCATATGGTTTCCAGGCCCCTTAATTTAGCACCCATCATGTCTTGGGCTAATTGAAAGGCTCCCTCAGTCATTTCCCAGCCGGGTTCTGGCAATCGGAGTGGCCAACCCTCCAGGCTGAACAGTCCAGTCCCTTTTTTTAAAAAAAAAGAGAGGAAACAAACAACGCTCCTACCACTCTTCAAACACACACACAATGTTTGTCTATTTGTGTCTTCCCAAAGGAGGGGTGTTGGGGGGGTCTGTTTCGGTGTCCCGCAGAGCGGGTGTGATTTCTTGTTTTTCTTTCTTTGGTGCATTTGTGCCAGGGCTCAGGTCAGCTCAGGTCACCCTTCATTGGTGGGTTTGGCGGGGGCAGCTTGAAACCAAGGTAAGATAAGACCCCTCACGCAGCTTGAAACCAAGGTAAGATAAGACCCCTCACCCATACCTCTACTAACAAGACAGCAGCCAGGTCCAAAAGAATTCTTTACCCTGAACCACCCATTGGATGTGGCAGAATAAGGCTAACACAAGAAATGTTGAATTCCCCTACACTAAAGCAGCGTGCTGGGTCTCCTAAAACGTCCCCCTTCATTTGGGGGGGGGGGCGGGGTTGAAGCACGGCACTCGGAGGCAGCAGATCTGCAAAACCACGGTCACACCCATGAGCAGCATGCGGCCTTTCAAGAGCACCTGGGCGCTTAGCTGGGCGAAGTGCTGAAGGGGCGCCTTTTTCAAGGGTCCGAGGTATTTCCCCTTTGGGTTGGTTTAAACATCACCTTTTGGGACAGAATGAGTTCCTTTTTGGTGGGGAGGTGTTGAGGGAGGACATGTAGGGAACCTTGTTTTTCTTTTTTTTTGTTGGGGGAGGGGGGTACTTGTGCCCTCGAAGGGGGTCCCAACAAATGGCCTGCAGTTTCACAACCCCTTTATTCCCCCTGCAGTTTGGACCTCCAAAGTGGCAATGATATAGGAAGACACTGGCAAATTGTTGCTTTTGATTTGGGGGAACCCAGTGACTACAGTCAATTGAGTGGACCTTTGGAATGACCCTTCTGCCGCGTTGAATGGAAGTTGAGTTGACACCAATCCACTCAGAAGTTAGCTCCCCCTAGCTATCCAATGGTGGTGGATCCAGAGCTGGGGGCGGCCTAGGGTCCTTTCAAAGCTCGTCCGATTGCCTAGCCCACGATTCCAAGCAAAGTTTGAGGGCTCAGCAGTCCTTACAAACATGCCAATTGGTTCTCAAAGATCAAACATTGCATTTTGGCCGCTTAAACGGGTGAACCCCCTTTTTCAGCACAATGTTTGGTAGGGACGTTTCATGACCCTGGCCGGTGCGGCCCAGGTACACATCGATGATCGAAGCCCGCCTGTTGGAATTTTGCCACCAGGCTCCTCTGACTGCACTTTGCTTTGGGCCAAACATGGTTGAGTGCCACGTGGTGGTGTCCATGTTGGTCGTGCTTGAAGAGCAACCCCCCAAAAGGGCGCCCTCAAGAAAGAGACACCCACACATACGAAGGCACGGCTCACAATCGAGGGGAGACTCGCAAACTTGATCACAGGGCACATCCAGCGCGAAGCTGCGTTTGCACCTACCAGTCTTGACCGCGTTTGATGTGAGATCATTCTATTCAGTAAGGTCTTCAAGCCCGTGTGTACGTGTGTGCGTGTGTGTCTGTGTGTCCGTGTGTCTGTGTGTTTGTGTGTTTGTGTGCTTTGGAATGATGCGAGCGTACGCAAAGTTGGAGTTGTCATATGATAGGTTAGCGGTGAAGCTGTGTTGTTTTTAGGGTGCCTCTCGGTTAAAAATGAGATGCGGTCATGTTGGATCACGAAAAGCGTGCGCCTGATCAGTGTGGTTCTCCGCACTAATTCGAGATCAATCTTAATTCAATCTTCCCAACCTTGGGCCACCCACATGCAGATGCTATGTTTGCATACTTAGGCCCGAAGGGTTGCACACCATGTTTCCACCAGAAGTTCCCCTTGACAGGAACACTCACCAATTATCTTTCAGGAGCCTCCAGTGGTGCGAGGGTTGAGGTTGGCTGCAACATGACCTCGCCCTCAGACATAACATGGAGCTCCAACACATTTGTTTTGAAAAGAGGAATCTCTTTTTGTGTGAGCTTTTTTTTTTCCGGTTAAGTGTCTGCTGGTTGGGGGTTGGGGTGGGGTGGGGTGGGGTGGAGGTCCTTTGGATGTCTTTGGGCTTGCCCTCGGATGGCAGGAAGGCTTCGGTCAGGATGCCCAAGCCTTGTTCAACGAGCTGCAGCGGCTGTTGCAAAAGGCCAGGGGATCGGTGAAGGCTTTTGCCACCCGGGCTGGCACCTCAAACCCCCCAAATTATGGGGTTGCGCAGGGTGGTTTGAAGGTCCAGGCACGGATTTCCTGAGATTCTCCGAAGGACGCCAAGAAGGGGTGCATTTCAAGCTTTCCAAGTCAATTATCACGATGACATTTATGGCCCAGAGGTACATGAGGTAGGTTCCCATGTAGTCAGTTGCATGTTGTACATTCAAGTCATTGCCAAAGCATGATCCAATCACTGCTTTGGCTCAAGTGCTGAAAACAGCGCGTTGCACCGCGCTAGCCCCAAGGTTAAGGGAGAGGTCGCAGTCACGGAGGGGTTCGTTCCTTTTAAGGTCCCGGGTTCCCCCGTTGTTGACAAAACTGTGTTTCCCTCTCCTTTGAGTGGTTATCAGCCGTAACGCTTTTCGGGTAAACAAACCCTTCCGTGACTGCGACCTGTTAGTCGCACATGGAAGTCGGCCCTCACCGCGGCACACGCGGTGGGAAAGCGCCGCGTGCCCGATTGCACAACACTCTGCAACAGATCGTCGTCGACGAGTACAAGCGGCAGAGCAGACGATTCCGGTGGATCAGGTTTGCGGACGCCTCGAAGCAACAGGTCGAGGCGCTCTTTTCCTGGCGTGAGTCACTGGATAGTTGGCACCTGTGGAATTTTGACCAAGAAGCCTTCGACGTGATCCAGGCCGCGGACAACGCTTATCAGCAGCGTCTCGCATTGGTTGAAACCACAGGCGTGGTCTTGCCGCAAGGTGTGCCATCTCAGGATCAAGCCGCAGCCTCAGGCGCGGCGGGAGCAGCGAGCAGTGCAGCGGACTGGCTTCGTCCTCCGACGCCTCCATCAGCTTCCTCCTGGTTGCAAGACTCGCGCACTCCTTTGCCTCGCATTCGGCCATCTGCAGAGGAAAGACAAGCCGCAAAGTCAACTCTTCGCGGGGTGTACGCTAAAGCTGCGGAAACGCGGCGGGAGAGCAGCAGGGAACGGTCAACACAAAGATCGAGGTCCCCATCGCCACGAAGGTCGAGGTCTCCATCATCAACTCCGAGACGAGGACCAACTGCTGCTGCCCCTGTGGAACAACGGGCCCACAGTGTTGAACCCGCGCTTGCGCGGGAGGGAAGGCCATCCAGGACTTCCCTAGCCACACGGCCCATCGTTTTGGCTCCACAGAATGGCATCTACCCTGTGACTAGGTTTGACGAACACGGCACCTGGGTACTGGTTCGGGAGGCTTCACAGCCACGTGAGGCGGCACCTCATCGGCGAGCACAACGGACGTCTGGGCAACTTCGCCAAGCCGACCCGTACCTGCTCGCGGACGAGACGTGGAGGGACCCCCCAAGAAGGTCATCCACGAGCTCGCGCTCACGGTCTCCTGACCGTCGCCCGGCGCCGGCGGAGCACTTCCGCCTCGACGCCTACAGCTCGGACGAGGAACCACCGCAAGACGCGGAGTCCATCAGGACGGGCAGGGCTGCATACGTGCCTCGGCGCGTGTACGAGGCGCCGACTCACTCTGAACCCATCGCGTTGCACAGCCGGAGAATTGGGGCAGTTCAACCGCCGCCACCAAAGGCCGCACCCAAGGTCATTTTTGGCAGCAAGCCTCCATTGCCCAAGGAAATCCCCAGGGCAGTTTCTTCGGTGCCGGCAAAAGCAGATATTCCGAGGAAGTCACCGCCACGGGCAAGATCTCCAGTTCGGACTCAGAGTGCATTCGGGTACAAGGCGCCTCCGCGAGGTTTGAACAAGGCCGAACCCAGAAGCAAATCGAGCTCAAACCCGCCACAATTCGGGTACATCGTCAAGCCGCCACCTCCGCAGGTCGTTCAAGCAGCTGCTGCTAGCGCTGCAACTTCCGAAGCTGGCTCGCGATTTCGCTCGCCACCAAGGAGGGCACCGCCTGCGCCCCCGCCGCCACCACCTCCGCCTGGAAGGCCGGTGCCGCCCAAGGAGCTTGTTGTTGCTCTTGACTGGCACGGAGTTCTTGACGTTGGGCAGCAGGGACCCCACCTCAACCCGGAAGTGATCCGACATCTCGTTCAGTTTGCAGCGGACTACGCACCTATAAATTGTATAGTGCTATCCTTCGTGGGCAGGGCTGCAAGCGAGTATCGCCGCCGCGAGTTCCAGGTCGCCCTGGAGCACGCGCGGACGACATCTGGACTCACTTTTTCTGCGATAAAAATCGTTCACGAACGGTTGGGTAGGGGAGGCAAAGCAGACGCCCTTCAAGGGCTGGGCGTTCACGCCCTTATTGACGATACAGCATCGATTGTCCGTGAAGCTCAAAAGACAGGCATCGCGGCGTTCCGCAACTTCCCGCACTTCGGGCCGGGAGGATTTGCCAACGCACTTGAGAACCTCGGTGAGTTCATTGAATCCCGGAACAGACAATTCATTCCGGCGGCAAGGGGCCTGCATCCATCGCAGTACCTCGAGGAGCTCCACCGATCTGCATCCCAGTTGCCCGCCAGCCGGGTACTTCGATAGCCATTGTTGCAAGCCGTTAAAACCGTCGCTTTGCGCGGTACAGCATTTTGCAGTTACAGGCATTCGATTTGCAGACAAATTCTCAATACAGCTTGGCAACATCCCTCGATAAAGCACCATAGTGCGGCAGTGCGGATCAATCAATCTACAAGTACAATTACAAATACAGAATTCATCAGGTGCAAAGCAGCAGGGCGTATTTTCTTGAGTGGCTCACTTGAGCGTTTCGCAACGTATTTTCTTGAGTGGCTCACTTGAGCGTTTCGCAATCCAATCCAGGGATATCTCCTCGTAGCACCTTTTGACACGCTGCTCAAAGCGCGTGGAGCTAGCTTCGTGTGAGTGCAAAAGTTGCATTGCTGTGTCATGGCTTCAACGGGCTTATCACCGCCATCAGAACCCCGTTCAAGGTCAACCCCAAATAGGGATTCTGAACCGGATGACCCTGACCTAGCCATGGTTCCTGCAGTTATGTCCACAGTTCGCACATCCACACCTCAACGAGCAGCCCAAACACGACCATCATCACCCCCGAGTGGTCCGATCGTGTCAGAACCGACATCATCCGAAGCTTCCCCAGCCATTCAGTTTCCTTCACAGGGATCGCAATTACCTGACCCGATGACTAACGTACCCGCTGCGGCATTTATAGCTGGAGCTGCGGTGCAGCAAGCTCATCGAGCATCCGACCTCGCTGCTCAGGCAGCCAATCACGCCTTGCACCAACAGCAGGCCGCCGATCAGGCGAGACAAGAGGCCGGATGGATCAGGGAAAGGGCTGTAAGAGAAGTTTCAGACGTTAGGGTTCAGGCCGCTCAGCTAGCTTCGCAAGCACAGCAGGCTGTACAAACAGCACAACAAAGTGAGGCTCAGGCTAGGCAACTCATTGAGCAGACACGACAGGAAGCCCTTAGGCCATGTCGAGAACGCACGACAGGTTGTTAATGCCACTCAACAGGACGCTCAGCAAGAGGTTCAACGCATTGTTCAAGAGGCTCAACAGGCAATCCTACAAAGGGAGCAAACCATTGCCAGTCAAGAGCATACCATTCGTGGATTGTCCCAGGAAAATTCTGTGATGCATCAACGACTTGGTGATCTCGAACGTGTTGTTGCGCAGCTCACCCAACAAGCTCGTGCGACCCCTGTTTCGATGCAAGAGTCCCCGCCAAAAGCCGCATCAATAGCCGAAACAGCTACGGAAACAAGCGCGGCTAAAGCCTCAAGTCAAGGCACAGTTCCCCCAGGAACCCATCAGCCGGTTGGAGCACCTCAGGTTTCAGATTCACAAGATGCCTCCGGTGTTGCCGCATCGTCGCAAGGGAATGCTTTTACAAGTACTATCCCCGACCCTCCGTGTGGTTCTGTTCAAAGTTCAGGACTTGGTCACGATGCCCCAGCTGATTCAAGGGACCCTGGTGGGGGTGCAACAAGTCAACATCTCGTAGGCCATTCGGCAGTGCTAGGAGCAGCGTCCTCTGTTGGAGACGCAGCCCCCGGCGCGTCGAGGACTAGCGGGTTGGGTAGAGACGGTCCAAGGGATCAAGCCGATGTGAGAGTGCAAGTGACGGCTTTAGCGGAAATGGTTCAGCAGCTTTCCCAATTGGTTGCTAATCAAGTGGCTCCGCCACCTCCGCCTCCGGCCGCACCACCTCCAGTGCCTCCCATGCCCCTTTCTGGGGCGCCGCCTCCGCCGAAAGCTGGCAATGGCACTCATGTTCCGCCAGTACCAATCACAATGTTGGGAGGGTTGTACTCGTCATCCCCACAAGCGCCATCGGCAGCAAGCTCCGACACATCATCAGACTCTGATGGAGATGATGATACCCCACAATGTCGAGTTTGCGGCGGCAGCCATGAAGACACGGATTGCCCATACCTCACCATGAATGGTGGTGGGGGAGGTGGGGGAGGCCCTGGCCAGTTCCCCAATGCAGATCCGTCTCAAGCTGCCGATCCCAGTGTAGGCATGACCGCCATAGATCACGCCACACATGAGGAATCCGTTGTTCGCGTCAAGGACCTCAAGGATCTCGTGTTGCCATCCCCTCCGGAGAACGCTGGACAGGCTAGAGGTTTCGTCAACCAAGTTTTGATGGCCATCGGTCGACTCCAGAAGACCCCCGGAGATGAAGTTTACCAGTGGGCCCAAGCATGCATGTCCTCCACCGAGCAAGAACTCATCGCGGACAAGCGTTTCCCACGGTTAGATCGTGAAGTAGCCGCAAAGCTCCTTAAAACCTGCCGTAAAGGTAAGTTCGGGCTCTTGTTTCAGAATATGGTTGAACAAGAGAGAATCTCGTCAGGTGGGATGCCCGTAGGGAGAATCATGTTGCGTGCTATCTTCAAGCACTTTCAGTTAGAACGAGGTAGAAGTTGTCTCTTGCAGGCCCGTCCCTTGCTGACCTGGATGCCTTTCGGGAGAAGTACGTTTACGTGCTGACCGCAATTCCCGTGGCAGAACAACCCAGGGAAACAACCTTGTTTGATCACCTGTTGGATGAGCTGGAAAAGTGCACCTCGCTGAAGCCCAAGGTAGAAAAGGCACGGGAAGCCCCTTTTGGCAGCCACCGTAGGAAGCCGGAATGGTTGTGGTCCAAGGTTGATCTAGCCTTGGAGCTCCATCAGGACAAGCGGAACAGGGATGAGTTTGACAACAGTCTTCAAATCAAGCCAGCCGTTATGTCACAGGGGAATAATTCTAATGCCATGCCCGCAGCAAGCAGCGAAGACAAGCCCAAGAAAAGTAAGAAGAGCAAGAAGGATAAATCTGCTGACCAGCAGACTCCGGCAGCCCCTGCGCCGAAGGTTAAAGCTCCAAAGCCGCCTCCTCCTAAAGCTAATGCAGCTCCAGCCCCCAAGGGTAAAGGTAAGGGCGGTTCGAACGATAACCTTACTCCTAGGTCTAAGGCCATCAGTAAGACGGCCACTATGACCGCGGCGGAGAAAGCCAAGATGCCGTGCATGTTTTATGCCTATAATTCGTGCAAGGCCAAGCAGTGTGCATTTCTCCACAGTGATTCCAACAAGTACACTGGTCCCAAGCCCAAAAGTTTGTTGTCCCCGCCGCCGCCAAAGGCGAGTGCAGCTGTTGCACAGCTCATTCCGGCAATGGCAAGCGTCGCCTCCGATGACAATCGCATTAGTTGGCTTTGGGATACTGCCGCAGGGAGACACTTGATCGGACGTCAAGCTTTGAATAGCAACATGATCAAGTGCGTGCGCGAGAGCAGCACACCCGTAGGTTTTGCGACTGGGGGTGGTGCCCAACAAGGCACTACTTCATTAGGGTTCGAGGACAGCCGAGTGATACCTGCTGAAGAGCAGGTGTACGTCCTCCGTGATTGCCCACCAGCGCAATCCATCGGTAAGACCGTAATGGATCAAGGACACCTTTTCATTTGGGATCCACGTGAAAACGTTCCATACCTTGTGCCCCCAAAGGACATCAGTAGATGTAAGATTAACGTGCCCCGCAATGCGCGCATTAATGCATCTAGGGTAGTGGAATACGTTCCCCAATATGATGAGGTGGTAAAACCCAAGTTGGCAGAGTCGTCAACTCACCTCTGGCCGATTGAAGCCGCTGCTATGAGCGCGGCCGAAGACGATGTCGTTTCTCTGTGCGATGACTCGTGCCAAGCGTCAGATGAGGGTGAGATAGATCAGGTTCCTGTGAACATGCTAGCGGCCGAGGAAGCCCCTCCTCCCGAGGACGAACTTCCATTGATCGCCTTCGGAGATGGTGACCCGACACATGATACTGCGTTGAAGGAGCAAGCAAAATCTCCTGAGCACATGAGGTCCCATTTCCCTAAGAACCCGTTTTGCAAGGTGTGTTCAATATCAAAGACCACTTCTGCAAGGGTAGCGCACAAAAAGGATGCTAGATCAGACGACAAAGTCGATGTCCCAACCGCACCATTTCAACAGTTGGCTACCGATTCCGTGATTCTTGCCATGGGCGATGAACATCTCGGAGTAGGTTTCGGAGGAATCAAATCTCACCATGTAGTACGTGATGTTTTCTCAGGCGTTCGACTTGCCTACCCTGTGAGTAGGCGGGACACGCAAGCGCATGTCAAAAACTTCCGTCAGTTCATGGGCCTTCGGGCCACTGATTCGCCGCCAACGTGTCTAGTAAAAATGGATGCAGCAGGAGAGCTCGAAGGAGCGGCCCACGAAGTCGGTCTCGTCCCCGAGACAAGCTTACCGAACAGGTGGCCACACAACACCGTTCTGGAGCGCGACATTCGCGAAGAGAAGGAATGCTGCCGCAGCATCCACATGCAATCAGGGTTGCCCTATTCGTTGCATACGTTTAGTTACCCATTTGCATGTCTCTCCATGTCGTTCGACAGGCCTGCACCATTCAGCCCAGGGAAAACCCAATGTGAAGCCCTCACCAAGGAAAAGTTCCAAGGTAAGAGATGCTGTTTCGGGCAATTGGTTTGGTACAGAACCAAGACTCCTGGCAAGCTCACTCTCGATCCGAACATGGCGCCTGCGCTCTTTTTGGGTTGGAGGGTCGATCCGGGGTTGCGGTACCGTAACGTGGTCAAGGTCATGGACTATGAAGCCTTCCGCAAAGATGGTTCCATTTCCGTTCACGATGTTCCCGAACCGGAATTGTTCGTTGAAGACGGACCCCCAAGCTTTCCGATTGCAGCAGCAGCAGATAGAGCATTGCATGGTGGCAAGACAGAAGGGTCTGATCCCCCACCTATGCCCCTGCGAGAGGCGCCCTTTGGTGCCCCACCGACTCCATCCGCTGTCAAGTCAAAATCCGTGTACATAACTGTTGAGAGGATCATCAAGTTCAAGGAAACGCCAGGTTGCCGTGCATGCACCGGTCATTCCAAGATTCACAGTGCCGAATGCAAGAAGAGGTTCTCCGAACTTGTTTCTGCAGATCGAGCTGAAGCAGCTGCAAAAAGCGCTGCCAAAACTGAATCTAAGGAACCCATTCCCATTGTTCATACTGAAGGGGATGAGGAGCTAGCTAGAGCAATCCACGCATCCGAGCATGGAGAGGATCCTAAGCCCGCAGTTAGTGCAGAAGACGTTGCGCATGAGTTTGATGCAGCCGAAGCTGGGGAGCCCGCTCTCTCAAGACCCGGTGGCTCATTTTTTGATACCGCGCCAGCGACAGCCGCTACATCGCAAGGTGAAGATTTTTGGGTGTTCAAAGAAAATGCCAACTGTTTGGTTCGATACCATATCATGCCAAGGCAGAATCTTTTTACCCCAAAAGAGGTCGAGGATTGCCCCGTTTCCCCAGAAAGATTTACTGCAGCTCGCACCACTCGTGCCGTGCTTCAGGGGGGCAAAGCAGACAACATCCACGATGGTTGGTTTGGTAGCCGACCCAATCGCTCACTTGGAGATGCATGGACCGGGTTCACAGTGTTCAAGTTAAAACCCATTCAGTCCGATTGTGTTATCACCACAGGTGCAGCCGTGATGTTAGACTCCGTACCGCCGACACCTCTCACCGAAGCGTCAAAGAACGGTCGTCCGAACACATTGCCAATTTTTGGCATGCCATGCAGCGCAGAGGTTGAAGCTCCGCAGCGCAAGCATTTTGAGGTTGGAAATCATCGTGCCCGCAAGAAACAGGCACGTATTGACAAGTTGCCTGTGATGTTCGAATACGCATGTTCACCAGAGTCCAACATGGGTCGCGTGTTTGAAGGTATTGGCATACCTCATGTTAGGCTGGCTAAAGAGTTTATCGACCTTAGCACAGATGAAGGAGAAATCCAGTTGCAGTCGCAGATTGAAGGTTGTGTTAAACCCAATCTCTGGGCCGCAATTCCCTGTACATCAGGTTCAGCATGGCAACGCCTTAATAAGGCCAAGTTAGGAAGCCAGTTCAAAAAGAAACTGAAGCAAAAGGTTAGAGAGTCGAGAGAGTTGTTCTCCAGATTCAGACGTCACGCAGAGACTGTCCTCCATCAGGGGGGTAGTGTTTCGTTTGAGTGGCCAAGGGATTGCGACAGCTGGGCTAGGGATGATGTCGCTGCATTCTTTAGGGAATACGCACATGTCTTCACCCCAGCGACATTCCACGGTTGCGCCCTAGGTCTGAAGGACAGCAATGGCTATCCCATCAAAAAGCCATGGAAAGTCATGACCAGCAATAGCACACTCGCATCCGCACTAGGTGCATTCAAGTGTCCGCACGAAAAAGGGTATAAGCATTCGCTTGCAGCAGGTAACAAGACCGCAAAGACCGCTTTCTATCCCGAAGGCATGTGTCTCACAGTTGCCCGTGCGCTGTATCCGACAGTTCAACCCGTTGTGCCTGCAATGCCTGTCCAAGTGCCATTGCCTCTCGATCACCGGGAACGTGAACAGCAGTTGAAGCACATATCCCCTCTCTCTGGTTTGGAAGATATAGGTGTTGCTGTTGAGTCCGATGAAAAGTGTCACGACATCCTTGAACAAGTTCTTGATGTTGAAAATCTCATCGCACATTCCCTAGGACAAGTCAAAGAGAACAAGGATCCTGAGATCACCGCAATGGTGACCAGACTCTTGTCACGTGCCGAAATGTTGGCTTCCCCGGAAGCTCTTGAAGCCGTTCGACTTGAAGCCACAGGCCTGGAGAAAGCCGGTGCTTGGGATCTAAATTCAGTCCGAGAGTATGATCAAGTCGCTGCTGAGGCGCGACGATCCAGTATAAAAGTCCATTTCGGACAGTTGATGTCGCTAGCATCCGTCAAGTTCGCCGAACTCGCGAAACACCTTCAGAAGATGAAAGGTAGGATTGTGTATCGCGGAGACTGTGCGAAAGACGAACATGGCGCAGCAGCTGTCTACCAAGAGTTGGGAGCAAATCCCACGAGCGTACAAGGTCTTAATAACTGTCTCGCTTATGGATCCCTGCCAGGGAATTCCACCACAACAGCGGACGCTATAAAGGCTTATGTGCAAGCCCTGCTGAAGTCCAAGTACCAAACTTGGATCACACTCCCGCCTGAGCTCCGGCCGAGGTGGTGGCGCGAGCGTTTCGTGAAACCTGTGGTTTTGCTCGTTAAAGCTCTTTATGGGCATCCTGACGCTGGCGGACTCTGGGAGGCACACCTCAAAGGGTTCATTAGTGAACTTGGAGGGCGTGAGGTCGCAGAGTTTCCTGGAAACTTCTGGTTCAAGGAGTCCGGGTTACTTCTCTCGACATACGTCGACGACTTGACGTTGGCCGGCCCCAGCCACCTTCATAAAGACTTCTGGGAAAAGTTAACAAGACTGGTTGATATAGAACCCCCAGAAGACATATATCGGGTGCTAGGCAGGAATCACCTTTTGATAGATGCTCCAAAGGACCCAACTGAACCCGATCTTAATGCCGCAATGGGCAGATTGAAAGGGGGCATGGCGTTCGACATGCGGGATTATGCCCGTCAAACGGTGGCATTATATCTTGAGGTTGCACAGCTAAAAAGTGAAAAGTTGCGTGATGCCACCACTCCATTCTGTCCCGCTGGATCCCTTGATCCTGCCGATGACGCCTTGGAGGGTGAGCTCGGCTTCGCCGCTTGCCGCGTGTTGATGAAAGCCTTATGGCTCGGCCGTTTGGCACGCCCAGACCTGGTCAAGCCCATTGGCGACCTTGCCTCATTTGTTAAAAAATGGTCTAGAAACTGCGATAAGCAGCTACATAGGCTTGTTTGCTACATAAACAGCACGGTCAACAGCACGCTAGTAGGCACAGTTCAAGATTCGACTGAGGATTTGCATCTGTCTCTTTATGTGGACGCCGATTTCGCTGGAGAGCGAGATGCAAAATCCACGTCCGGAGGATTCTTGATTTTGAGTGGTCCGCGCACGCATTTTCCGCTTGCGTGGGTGTCCAAAAGGCAGACATCGGTCTCCCGATCAACGACCGAGGCGGAGATTGTATCTCTCGCATACTCCCTTTATCAGGAGGCGCTCCCTGCGCTTAGCTTGTGGGAGCTGATCTTGGACCGATCATTCCATCTCAAGATCCACGAGGACAATCAGGCGACTATCCTCGTAGCGAGAAAAGGTTTCTCATCCAAGCTACGCTGTGTCCAGCGAACGCACAAGGTGAACGCGAACACATCTCGATAGAATACGTCCAAACCGACATGCAGTCAGCGGACATCTTCACGAAAGCACTTCCACCCAACAAGTGGGACCATGCCATCCGGTTGCTCGGCATTCGTGTTGACCTTCCAGAGAAGCTTGAAGACGTTCGTGAAAGTAGAGCCGCTAAAGCAGCTGCCTAGTGCGCTGCAGCATGTCCGCAAAATTTCCAAAAGTGTGCAAAGTGCCTGGGTGATGCTTGAATAACTTGTGTCAGTCGTTGTGATGTAAACTTGACTTCAAGTTGGCGTGGTAATGCGCCCAAGACACTCCCTCAGTGCCGTCAATGAGGGGGGAGTCAATTATCACGATGACATGTTATGGCCCAGAGGTACATGAGGTAGGTTCCCATGTAGTCAGTTGCATGTTGTACATTCAAGTCATTGCCAAAGCATGATCCAATCACTGCTTTGGCTCAAGTGCTGAAAACAGCGCGTTGCACCGCGCTAGCCCCAAGGTTAAGGGAGAGGTCGCAGTCACGGAGGGGTTCGTTCCTTTTAAGGTCCCGGGTTCCCCCGTTGTTGACAAAACTGTGTTTCCCTCTCCTTTGAGTTTCCAGGCCCTTTGTTTGACGCCCGGTTTTCATTTGAGCTGGAATGGTCCTAACGCCAGCTAAATAATAATGCTTGGTGGGCACATGCATCCCCATGCATTTACATGAGCGGATCGCCCAATTAAACGACATACCCATGAAAGCACTGCACCCGGGAGCCAGCTGACGATTGTACATGCCTCAAATGTGTACAGTTTGGTGAATTTTGGTTCAGCCATCTCTCTTATTTACCCCCCTCACAAGGGAAAATGGTGCATTCTGGGTTCCATGTCAATCTGCGAGGGAGGCGTACTGGGGTGCTAGAAGCTGAGTATGTCTCCTTTTGGCTGTATGTCAAGAAGGACACCCTCCCATTTTGCCTTTGTGGGTGCAACGGAAGCCAAGTAGGTTTTGGCCACAATGCCAACTTTCTCTAGTACCATGTGCATCCTCTTTGGATAGCAAGTCGTACGGATGGGAAGGTCCCACCCCTCCCATAAAAGAATGGTTTACCCAATTTAGATGACGAGATTGCTTACGTACGCAACTAGTGGTGGTTATACGAAGCCCCATTGTGGCAATGGTGCCCAGGGAACCCCAGGGGGAAATTTTCTTTGTCCGTGTCGTTTGTTTTAACCGCCCCGTTTTTCCGATCAGGACCAGCAGCATGTGGCTGAGCATCTCCAGAGGCGAAGACGCGGGGTCCAGGGTTTCACATCTGCAAGAAACCTAGGCTTCTCAAAAAGGCTTCTGTTTTTGTGGAAACAAAGGGGAACCAGCCATTTTAGGGGACCCCTATCTAAGAATACCAGCTTGGTGAATTCTGCACATTTTCTCCAGTTCTATTTCTGTCCCTCAGGCGTTGGGAGGTTTAGTCCAACGCGGGCCTTGCATTCCCGTTTGTCGCTGCTGCGAGGGGTAGCATGGGAAAAATCCTTGTGATCAGACGCTGGTTTGGGAACCCCAGGCTTTCCTATGGGGCTCTACCTTCATGTTTGCAGTGCTCTTGCCGCTTTTCAGTTCCCACCATATTCTTGCTATTTCTTGCCCCCACCGACTAGTCGGGGTGGGATGAGATTTACGGTTTTGCAGAGCCCTCATCCCAGCTATCCAACATCAATCAAGGTTAGTTATGCAGAACGTGTATGATGCTGAACAGTGGAGGTGATGCTTGTGATCCTTGAACCTGAAATCACATCCTCAGCAGAATTGACCCTATAAACAGGGATGTGAAAGACTTCTTAAACCCTTGCAAATGAGTCAGGGGTATTCCTGATATTCCCAATTGTTTGCGAGGGATTTTTTGAAAAGCTGACCCAGAACTTTTACCTTTCTTAAAAGGAAGCCAAACCATGGGTAACTGCTCATCAGTCCAGACCTTTTTGACACCCAGCTCTGACTATCCCGGGCAATGTGCAGGATTCCTATGCTTCCCTGTTGGTGGTTTGAAACAGTGCCATTTTTGCAAATTTGAGGAAGTGAGCTTCCTTCTGGTGGTGATGCTAGGGGAAATGTAGGGAGCCCTGAAGTGGCTCCTGTTAGGCTGATTCGCCACGTCGCGCTCTTCAGCGCAGGGTGCTGGCAGACGTGGAGCGGAGAAAGGCGGAGCTGCGAAGCCGAGCTCAGGACGAGGTGCGTTCTTCGCGATTCGCAATTGGGACTCGGGTTATTTCCCTTTGAGTGACTGTGGTGGTAAGAGAATGAGGCCAGCTCACCGCAGAATCCGAGAGGTGTTCGCCCGGGTGTTCCATTTTTTCTTTGGGTTGAACAACACCTTTTCGGCCGTTTTGGGGGATACGTGCCCAACAGGTTCTTTCTTTGCTTTTGGCGCTCGGGCGATGTTTTTCCTGCTTCTGGTTGATGGTTGTTGATTCTTGCAGCTGTGGGCCCCGCCGGTCCAATGGCATGCTGCACGAACTGCTGGGCAGTGAACAGATTGTCCCACGAGCTGCGGGGAGTACAGGGGAAGCCCTAAATTGATCCTCCACCAACCTTGAACCGACCTTGCTGACCCTAGAGCGATCAAAAGCGACCCGAAAGCACCCTAAGTCTAAACCAGGAAGAACAACTGACAGGAGACGCCGAGAAAACAACCCACAAAATTTGGCTGCCTCATTTTGCAATGATGTATTTTTTTGGATAGGGTCATGCTCGAAGGGAACACGACTGACTGGAGCAACCGCCTTCCCTTTTGTTCGCTCCGCAGGGCGAGACGGAACAGCCGCTGGTCCTGATCTGCAAGCCAGCACCGCGGCTGACCGCTTTTCTTTTGCACAGCCCGCTTTGCTCGTTCTTCTGACGGGTATGCGAATGCGGACGCCCCCCCGCAGAGCGCAAGCAAGTCTTGAAGACATTGTGCAATTATGGTGCAAAGTGCTCAACATGCACGGTTGGAGGTAAGGTTTAGATTGGAGGCTTCCCCTCACCTGGTGCTTCTCACAGCAGAGTTTGAAGAATACCCTAAACGCTTTCAGACCTGTTGCCGGGAAGCGCGGCTCGGGCGACCTATTTTACAATCCAGCATGCCGTCAGGTATTGTAGGCACTGAATGAAAGGTAAGGAGCCAGCTGCAGAAACGAAAAAGATTCAGCGGCCGACAGGTTAGAAGTTTGCCACCAAATTCCACGGCTGGTTGGCGGACTGGGTTGCCATTGCGCAGCGCACAACCGGGCGGGAGAGATACGTGGCATGAGCAAGATTTGGTTATTGTTTAATGGTTCAACAAAATTACGTCTGAGGTTTATTTCTCAGTGGAGCCCCTGAAGGCGGCTTTCCTTTGGCTTCGTCTTGGCTTTATTCGCGGGGCAGTGTAGGGGGTCGTGCCACTGGCCTGAGGCAGCCCTGAGCGACCTGATGAACTCGCTGAAGCTCGGCTGATTCCACCGGCATGGATAGATCACTGATCTTGTTCCGACGTGCGTTTATTCTGCCAGCTTGAATGTTTGGCACTCGGCAAGCATTGGCTGTGTCCGGGTCGCCTCTCTTGGCGCCGTCCTGTGGCCTGCTCGAAGCCGGTGTACAGGCATGCTGGTTTAACGAATCTGAATTGTTCCGCATCAATCCTGCGAACCTCTCTAGAAGGAAGCCCCTCATGAGGCGTTCAATCGAATTCGCGGTTGGCGCAAGGACTGAAGTTTGTTACGAGACCCGTGATCTAAGGATCCAACAGTTGGAGCACCTTGGCATGCTTTGTGCAGGGTTGGTCGCGATGTTGTTCAAGCAGCCTGCCGCCGGTCCCCCAAAAAAAGGATATAGGTCATGCACTCCCAAGAGGGGACCCTAAGCTTCCAGCATGGAACCAGACGGGTTTCGACCATGGGTTGAACAAGGGGTCAGTCGTACGCCTGGAGACTGAGCTAATTAAGCATGGATCATGTTTTGGCCAGTGTCCAAGCGAAAGGCTTTTTCAGGCCGGTTTCGATTCATCAGGTCGATTTCATAGGTTTTGTTGAAGGCTTTGCGGTTTCAGGTGGGCTACTTTTTGGACCCTCAGCCAGAGAAGGTGGGCCCCCAGAAAACGAGAGAGGGTCTGTCCAACAGGCTGTGCAGAGGATTTGCACACCAGCAGTCATTCGGATATGTATCGTTGAAAAGGTTACCCTCAAGAACGTACAGACATCCAGGTCAATGCAGAGGCCTCAGCCAACGCACTTGCCCAGGTACCAAAGCTTCAGTGCTTCAATGCGGTACCGTGTGGAGCAGGAGATGGTTCTGCATGGTCGTTCGGATGTTTTTCTTGGTGGATTTGTGAGCAAGCAGCACGTTGTTTCTGGCCTTGAGCACCTCTGCATCCTTGAAAGCAATCATTTCAAAGACCTTGAAAGACCCCAAGAAGCTACTGCAAAGTGGAATGCGCGCATCTTGACATGTCTGTAAGCCATTCCTGTCAGGTGCACATTTTTGGAACTGCTCCTTTCTAGCTTCCCGCGGGCGAAAGCGTGGGCCGAAAACATGGAAACCAAGACACGCCGGTGAGGGCCGCCTTATGAAAGCCATCATGGCCGACTTGGCCAAGCCTGCAGGCTGGGTCGGGCAGATGTCAAAGCCGGTTTTTTGGGCGCAATTGGTTGCCACGAATGTGTTTCTTCCGTGCTCAAGCCCTCTTACTCAGCCATAGCTCAAGAACAGAAGTAAGGCGAGAAGGGAAGGCACGGTTGATTGACACTTCCGCTGCTTTGCGGCAATAGATGAGCATGTGAATGAACGAAGCCAACAGCATCCTGCCCGGCAATTTGTGTGCGTGAATTGTAGCCTTCCAACAATTCCTCGTAATACGGAGGTCAACCACCCCAGGAACCTCCTCAAAAGTGGTTGGTGCACGGGAATCCCCATCAACATGATGTCCCCCATTAAAATTCACACGCAAGATAGCAAAACATGTGACATGCTCTGCGTGCTCAGGCGAGCTACCACCACCCCCAGGTGACTTGGAGGCGCACAAACGGAACAGGTCCATGACTGGTAAAGCTAGCTTTTGTGGTGACACATCAAGCAAATTGCAAATGGAAGGTGAACTTATGTTCCCAGTAAGGGGATACAAATGGCTCGCAGCGTGGGGCCGTGGGCGGTGGGGAAAGGTGCAACACAATCAACCCTTCCACACCATTTGGGTGCGTGTAGCTTTTGGAGAGTGCCTTTTTTTTTGGGTTTCCCTTTGCGGGAAACCAGATTTCTCATCTATATCGAGCTTGTCCCCCTGGGTCCGGGGGCGGTTTCGAATTGGGAATGGCGCGTGGACCAGGACCCCAGAGGGCGGCACTAAGGACCGGATTCTTTTTTTGTTTGTTTTTTGTTCGTTCCTTTTTCCGTTTCGGTCCGATGAGCACCTGGTTCATGATTCCCGTTTCGCCCTCGGAGCGACAGTGCCTTTTTTCGTTTCTTTTTTTTTTGTCTCTTGTTTTTTTTGCGGCCCCGCGCCGGCCCACGCGGCAGAAGCCGGGAGAACGGCTTTGTGGTGACAAGTGTGTTCAGCAGACCAAAGCAAGCGCAGGTGCTTTTGCTGCCATCCTGGACGACGACTCCGTGGTGGGTGGTTCGGGCTCACGCCCGGGTGGAGCGGGCTCATGCCCGGGTGGTTGGGGCTCACGCCCGGGTGGTTCGGGCTCACACCCGGGTGGGAGATCGTGTTTTGGCGGTGACAGCAGCCAGGTGGGAGAGCAGTTGGCTGCCGTCCTGGAGGACGGCTCTGTGGTGACAAGTGTGTTCAGCAGATCAAAGCAAGTGCAGGCGCTTCCTGGCCGACGGCTCTGTGGTGGGTGGTTCGCGAATGAGCGGGCTCACGCCCGGGTGGTTGGGGCTCACGCCCGGGTGGTTCGGGCTCATGCCCGGGTGGAGCGCGCTCCCATCTGACTTAGGGGCGGTGACAGCAGCCAGGTGGGAGAGCAGTTGGTGCGCGTCCAGTAGATCCAATCAACTCAGAGTGCTTTTGCTGCCGTCCTGGAGGACGACAGGTGTGTTCAGCAGACCCGAGCAAGTGCAAGCGCTTTTGCTGCCATCCTGGCTGACGGCTCCGTGGTGGGTGGCTCGGGCTCACGCCCGGGTGGTACGGGCTTCCGGCTCGGGCCCGGTTGGCGTGGGTTGTGGCTCTGGTACACCAGAAGCTGTTTTTTTCTTTCTGTCTCTCTCTCTATATCGAGCTTGTTTGCCGTGTGGTTTGTATCCTGGCAGGCTGCGGGCTGGAGCACTCGCGTCGTTCTTGTATGCCGTCTAAGAACCCTCGAAGTACGAAGTATGCTCAACAGGTATGTTGGAGGGCTCCTTGAAATATGACCCTCTCAAAGCAAGTTTGTCTTTCAGTCCATTTGCGCCTTCCGGCGTACTTTTTAGAGGGCCTTCTCATTTACCAAGGAGGGGGGGAGCCCCCCAACTGTGGAATTTGGTTCCTGTCAAGGAGCCCTTGACAAACCTAATTGGTGACGCCTGTCTGTCTGCCTCACAGGGAGAGGTTGAAGGCTCAAGGGACCTCCAGGTGGTGGACGTGGAAGAGGAGTGCCAATCCCGCCCTGCGATTGGCCGGGGCCTCAAGGGGTAGCCTTTGGGTCCGCCTACGTCAATGACTTGCGTGTTGGCTTTGAACAAGTCTGCAAATTTTCTTGAGGATCCACTACTCCAGGTTTTGGAGCTATTGTAAGAATGCAGATCGATGTCGCCCGCGGATAAAGAAACCTTCAGGGTGCAACACGGTCAACATTAATCCGGAGGACCCATTGGCGCCGAGGAATCCACGAAATATGAGTCGATTCCCTACGGGAGCGTGATGCACCCGTGAGCATGGTCCTGCGGATTAATCCGATATTGCGCGGGTGGATATCCCTCCTGCGAACTTACATCGAACCCAACAAAACGCAGAACATAAAGCACTTGCATATGTGCAAGAG
Organism: Effrenium voratum; assembly: GCA_963377175.1. Lineage (NCBI taxonomy): Eukaryota > Dinophyceae > Suessiales > Symbiodiniaceae > Effrenium > Effrenium voratum. Next base: position 1,991,854 of record CAUJNA010001001.1, on the reverse strand, counting down.
TTCAACCGAGGGTGTGGGGCCCACTCAGCGGCTGAACCGCTGATTGCTCACCTTATTCGGCTGAGGAACCATGTCCCTCACGGTGCCTGAAGGATGCGAGGTGGGGATTCTTGCCATGGGCGTGGTGTTCGGCTCTCTTTTTGCAGTTGATGTACCCGTTTCAGGGTTGTTTCTTGCCCAGAGACGCCCAAACAGCTGATTCCTTGTTCCATTTTAAGAGTAGTTTCCCCTGAAGAACCAGCTGCCAAAACAGAGTGCCCTTTTTGCCATGCACGGGTCTGTGTTTAGGAGGGGAAGTTCAACCAAAGGCCGCCCAAAGCACAACCTGAGAAAGGTGCAGAAAGAATCTTCTTACGGGTTCTGATCTCTGGTGGGAGGGGCTAATGATTTGCCCTAAAAGGGGAGAAGGACATCTACCTGGATGGGATAAGCATTTGGAGAACCACCGAAAACAGCCAGGTTTCTGAAAGCTGGATGGCTCACGGCTCATCCAACAAAAAAAACACGTGAGGTTCCCGACCCACACTTGGATTTAGGGGTCCTCTCTGAGACATGTGCGTCAAGCTGGCAAAAGTACGATGCCCTTTTCAGAACCCCTTTAACCGACTTGCTCAAAACCGGCTGAAATGAGCGTTTGGCCACCTGAGACATGTTATGTTTGTACTTCATGCTGTTGCTGGACAGGTTGGCTCTCAGATGAGCATTACGGCGGCTTGGCACGACTTGACAGCAATATCTCAACTCCCCGCCCCTCCCCGCATATAAACATCGAATCCAACAAGGGGGAACTGCCCAAAAGGAGCTTCTGCAATGTCAATCTGCAGGAGTCTTTTGCGACGTTTCAGGACTTTGCAAGGTTTCACTGACAGATGTACCCTTTCCTTCGCTCGTTGTGAGGAGCATTGTGCAGGGGAAGTTTCAGGCTGCAAGACGGTGCGGTTTTGGCAATCATAAACTCTGCATACTCAGCCGCACAGATGGGCTATTAAATCAACTGCAGGGAAGACAAACCACCTACGTGCCGGGGTTCTTTTCTAAACGTTTTTGTTGTTGGCGGTCCGAGAGCCAACATCCACTTTGCACCAGTTAGGATGGAGGGCCTATGTATGAATATTGGTTCTTGTCCATCCACAATATGCCCCCAACAAACGAGATCTTCACATATGGCGGGGTGCTCTTTTGCTCAGTTGTTTTGGGCCAGTTGTTTTTTTCATGTTTTTTGGTTTCGGGTCTCATCCAAAGTCGCGTTTGGTTTTTGTTGTTTTTCCAACCTTTGTGATTTAGTTCAACCTGTAAGACATTTTTGGCCTTTGAGCCAGCAACAAGTTTGTTATTTGGGTCGTTGACGCTGCGGTCGTTTTTCCGAGGGCCCGGACGGCCAGCCGCTGTGCGTCACGGTGCCTGGGGGCCTCTCGCCTGGCATGGCTTTTGAGGCGGGTGTGTGGGGGGCCATGGTGTGGGTGGCATGGTCCACATGGGCGAATACGGAATCCTTTATGCGCCAAATACCTTCCAGCAGTGGCTGCTTGGTTCCATGGTAATTCACGTGGGAAGGCGGTTCATCCTTTTGAACGATCCTCAAGAGGCAACATGCATTGTGTTGACTCGGATTTGTCCCATGAGGGACATGCCGCCGTGCATCATTTTTACAAAGGCAAGCGGTGTGGGGGCTTGGCTTGCCTGCACGCGTCTCATGCGTGGTATGCTCGCAGGTACCGTGCTGCGGCTACTCAAGCGGCTACTCCGTCCGAGGCTGCGGCGCCGGGCTCCAGCATTCCTTGGCCCTTTCTTGGGTACCTCTTTTTAAGGCGATACCAGGCTCCATCCTCAGGCCAGATGGTGGTGGCTTCCCTTGTTGTCGTGGTCTTATTGCGGAATACACATTGGAACCACGCCCCCCGCCCCCCCCCCCCCCCAAGGCTTACACAGCCCAAAATATGTCAGGCCCCGGGTTTGACACCTTCACACCCACCAGCATTGGAAACGAGGATTCTCTTCTTTGACTACCCCAAGTTAGACTCAAACCCAGGGATGGACTGCTGGAGGATTTAAGCCTTTGAGGCAACCAGCAAATGGAACCCTGGTCGAAAGGGAACGTTTCGGGCGCCGGTTTTTGCAGGCGACGTCCCGCCCGCCACCACGAGCTATTGAGACGAGAGAGGTCTTCCTGAAAATGGCGATTTCCTCCCAGATTGACATGGGACCCCAAAATGACGCCGTCATTTGTTGAGGAACCTTTCTTTGAGGGGACCCCTTTTTGCGCCCCATGTTATTTTGCAGAGGAAGTACGCCTTGCAACTCTCAAATTCTGTTCTGGAATGTCCATGGCCTGCAGCACAATGCAGGCTTGTAGCTTCCACTTGAAGTGAAGTCGGGGTTTGTGAAAGCCCAACAGCGGCCACTCGAACATGGCGGGGTGCATCCTACAAACAGTGTAGCTTCATAGAGCAGACACTGGCATCTCAGCATTCATGGGAGAGCATGAGGAAGATCTGCTTGTAGCATTCAGAGCACCCTGGCCCTCAGCCTTGCCACAAAGGCACGGCCATTGACATCCGACCCCTTGCCATGCGAGTGTCCATGCATGTGCTGCTTTATGGAGAGCACAGTCGGAGGAAACACCGCAGACGTGCTTTCGCCTTAAACCCCCCCGTCCCAGCATATGCTGTGGTCTGGGAGCTTGATTCAGCTCGCAAAAACCTGGTCTTTATACAGCCTTGCCCCAGGCAGCGACTGGAAAAACGCGTCCTTGACCCTGATTGAGTCGCTGAGCGCTGTTTACAGGAGTTGTGAATAGTTCTGGTCAAGTTTGTGATATCTTGGGAGAGTTGGCACGGCTTGGGTGACCCAGGTGAATTACAGTTCCGTATATTCGACCATATGTTTGCCTGAAACTGTTGGACAATCCCCCCCTGCAATATGGAGTGCGTGGCACGCCGAGCCCTGAGAGGATCCAAACCAGTGCATGGCATGCGTGTCATGGCGCGTTTAATGGTATCATTGTTTGGGCTGATTTTAGCAGAGAACATTTGTTCAGAGCAAGGAACGATCTTGGCCTGGTTGCGTCCTTTGCCAGGTTGCCACGGGCTTTTCTGAGACTCCATCCGTGAGGCAGCTAATTAGTATGTCATTTGCTGTTGATAATCGCCTGTGGGCTTCTTTGTTCGACCTGCCTTGCAATTACCTGTTCACGTTCGAGCCCAACAGGGGTTGGAGAAAAGGCGAGCGGCCATACGTGCAACCACGCCTCAGTTCAGACCGCCAGGCCCTGGGTGACCTTGACGCTGTGCTGCGCCTGGAGCCCGACAACGCGCAGGGTGGCCCAATGAATGTGTGAAAGCGACCAGGGCCTGAGTCCTGGCACCCCGCATCTCAAAAGAACTGTTTCCCTGCGGCTGGGGGTTCCTTTTGGTAACACGTGGCTTTGTCTAGTCAACTACAGAAGGTGATCAACTTTGGCTCAAGGGGGCACAGCAACCACAGTTTTGCTTACTGTAATTTGGCCAAGCATTGGAAGGGAGTTCCTACTGAGGGCACTATGGGGCTCACCCCAAGGCATGATTGAGGATTGCAGGGTGTTTCTGACAGGGCTTACAAGCCGTCCCAGAGTTGTATAAATTGTACATTAAACAACCCAACTAGAGGTTAACTTGCATTGAAGGATCCAACATCAAGGAGTTTTGGAGAGTCCCCGTTTCATGGTGTCCCTCCATCCTGCACCAGTTGGAATGGAGGAAGCCCTTAGAATACCGCGCATACACCACCAATTCCAACCATGGCCATTGCAGTCTTTCTTCATCCTGCAATATTGTGATTGCACGGCCAGCAGCTGACTTGTGACAGGGTCAATACTGCTTCTGCGGGTCATCGCTCAAAAAGTCAGGTCCCATTGGGTGTTTGCCAGGCCCGCCATGCAGATGCGGGGAGAAATCCTGCGCAAGCAGGGCAATCTCGACGCACGGACGCACAGATTGCCCGGGTATCTTGGGTTTTTGTGAGAGGGTCGGCAGGCCTGAAGGGATGCAGTATAAGCACACACACACACACACGGTACCATCTTATCAACAAAGTTGGTTTCTGAAGCACCCCACGGCCCACGACCATTAAAAGCCGTCTAGGCCATCACAAGAGCCCTGCCACTGATTACAACTTGAAGGCCACCAAAAGGGCCCTTTAAAGGAGACATCTCTTCTAGTGTCATCTTAGTGGGTGGGAGGGAAACAATCTTGGCGAAATTAATTTCAGGTTGGTAAACCACCGCGTTTCATCCTGAAAGATGCACTTACGCAAGCGCAGCTGTGGCCCACACCATTTCGTGGCAACTGTTTAATTCTGGGAGTCTAAGGAGCATGTTTTGAGTTTTTCGGTTCTGCGCATTTTCGCGGGTGGCTACAAAAAGGAACGTTCTTTGCTGGAATGCCAAGGATTCAAAAGTGCAAGCTTGCAGCATTGTGAAGCCCTTTGAGCTGACACGGGAACTTGATTTCCTCTGTGGCAAAAAAGATGTGAACCAACATTCAGGTTTAGCAAGCATGGAAGCAAGCAAGTACTGTATACGAGCCTGGAAGCCAGCCAGCAAGCAAGCAACCACGTCATATTGAACAATGCTCGCATTCTGCAGCACTCAGCAAACAGGTAACTTTCAGTGCTGCCCCTTTCGCCAAGTGAAGCCTTTTTCTGGCCTGTCTTACAGCTGGTTTATTGTCAGATTGTCATGAATGCTTTTGAGTGGCCGCATTTGTTGCTATTGTTGTCCCTCCCTCAAAGGGGTCAGTTGCCAGACCTCGAGCACGGAACAGACAGGGTGTTGCGCTGCCCTCAGCGCAGCCATGGCAAAACATGGCGGCCGTGAAGCACAAGAGGCACCTGAAGGCCAAATGGAACCCAAGGTGAAAGAGGAGGCGGAGAGGGTTGGGCAGCAAGAAACAAACAAGCAACCCTCGCCTTCTTTAAAGGCAAATCAAGCCGGGATTGTTTTAAACGTTAGCGGCTTAATGTAAACTTGCTTGAGACAAGGATTTGGCCCAACCCTGAAGGCAAGCGCAGATGACGATGAGGAAGGCGAAGAGGAAGAGGCTGAGGAGGAGGAGGCAGAGTTTTTTGTTCCCATCTTTTTTGTCTGGCTGGGGTGTTCACAACGATAGTCCATGCAGGTCAACATGGACCACAAAGGAGATTCCACTGTTTTCGGGTTCCGTGTTAACTGCAGGAGTGCAATCCTTGCCAGGTGGCAGTGCGCTTGTTGTAGTGACGTCCCGCCACGGATTAGGATTCGAGATCCGGAACCCAATTTGATTTTTGCACAACCCAGAAGAGTATTGGAGCAGGTTTTTCCTCCGGCAGCCATAGCGTGTATCTGCATCGGGGGAACACCACAAATGAATTGATTGTATGTCTTTGTCTGACGTCAAAGAGGGTGCCTCGCAAACATGCAAGCCCCGATAGCGGTAACTGGTAAGGTTGACCCTGGTGTTGTCCAGGGGTTCCCCGGCTAAGTGATCCGAAAGCCTTCTAGAACGGGTTGCATCCCCCAATCAAAATCAACCGGGATTTGGTCATTTTCCCAGGGGCAACCCTTATGGTTGGTCACAAGAATGACGGCTTAATACAATGGAAAAGCAACAATCCCTACAGCATACCAGTGCGAGCCCCCCAAACCTCCAGCCTCCAAGAGCAAAGGCTTTTTGGCATATGCAACCACCATGCAGCAACTTTGTATATGGCGTGGCTTGGGGAAAGTGCAATCCACCTTACACTTGGGTGAAAGTAGATTGCATAATGTCAAAGGGAGTCGTGCCATCTAGGGCTTGCCATTCCCCTGCCAATGGGTTTGGAGGTTAGGGGGTGGTTTCCCACGTGCCCTCTACAAAAGCCAGGGGATCAAATCCGAAAATCGCTGATCCAAACGCGACCTCCACGAGGACCCCGAGGTGGACATGGAGGCCATCGCCCAGAGGGCGGTGGACCACGCCCTGAAGCTGGCGGCAAGGAAGTCTGAGGCCATCAAGCTGGACACGGGTCTTCGAGAGGACGGGAGGGAAGACCGTGAGGTGAGAGGGTTGAGGACCGGGAACCTGAAAAGGGTTTCTCTTGATTTCCCAAGCCGCGAGAGAGAGGACTGTGGGGGCATTCGAGAATTGCTTTAAAGGGCTTCTTTTTTGGGGGGACATGCATGGGCTCATCTCCAAGTGGGACCGAGATTTTCGAGATTCCAAAGTGGGTGATTGAACTTAATGGATTCTCAAACAACCACGTCCTGCGGCACTGTTGAGCTGTGTCCAAAACGTACACGAGATGTACATAAGAGACCTTGATGGAACAATGTCTTTTGGGAACACTACGAGAAAATGATTCCATCAACCCATAGGTAATCATGGGAACCACCCTCTAAAAGCCACCTGGAACTGACTGGCTACCATAGCCACAACTGCGATCCACTGGGAGAGGTTTCAGTTTCGTCGGCACTTGGCCGTTCGCGCTAGGAGGAGCTCTACCTGCCAGCGCCGGAAGCTTTCAACACCGCATCCTTGCCAGGCGGAGCTTCTTGCCGAAGCAGCTCCGCAACTCCACTCATGGCACGCATGTGTAGTCTACCCAAATGAAAGCTGCATTTTTTCCGGGACCCACTTTGGACCCCCCATTTGTCTACTCTTGGGACCATGCTTGGCATGTGTAGCTCTGACGAATAGCACCAGCTCCTGCATGACCAGGCCTCTGTATTTCCCCCTTCGGATGATGAACGTATCACTGTCGCCATTTTGGTTGATGTTCCCCTGAGCGCGGCGTGTGGAAAAATGCGGGGCCAGGGCCTCATTTTTGGCCTTGGACGCCTCGCTGGGGAACCAAAACTCTGCACTTTTGAGCCAAGATTAATTTCAAAGCCCCAGCCCCGTTTGCCACTCCGCAGGGGCGGGCGATTCTTTAAAACCAGTCTGGTTGAAGCAGCCTCCTCTTTGTTTCCCTTTCAACCGGGGCAGAGTCTGGTTGTTTGAGCCAGTTTTGCAACCAACCCATATCAGCGGGAGGCCGCTTTCAGCACTCCACGGCGGACCTGTGCCGCCAGAGCGCGGTGCAGGCACCGAATATTTCGCCGCGGGCTGAGCGCGAGCAGCGGGGCGCGCCGGTGCGGCCGGTGGATGATGCGAAGGCCCAATGGGTTGTGGGGTTGGGAGTGTGGAAAAGGCTGGCCATTTTTTCCGATGTGCCAGAGGCTGGTGAAAGCCCCGCTGAAGTCAGGTTCTCCATTGGATGGTTTGCGTTGGAGGGGTCAGCGTTTTGGATTGACAAATTGTTTGGTTAGATTGCGTCAATATTGGCATGGGCTGGAAGGAGGGTCTCTGTTCGACATGAACGTTCTCGTAGGCTATCTCAGAGCGATGGGGTCAGCCTGGATTTCCAAAGGTTGCAGCCCCACACAGCATCAACACGACCCACGAGCTGTAGAATGAGACACCTCAAGACAACAGCTGAGACTTGATGGTGAGCAGTGCGCTGCACATGGGTAGGTGGACATGAAACTAAAAAGCCTCATTTCAAATAGTGTGATCTTTTTTGGCGGGATCCCTTTTTGGTTTGGTCTCAAAAAAGGGAAAACGAAGGAAGCCACGTGACAATAAAAGGATGACTCTCGGGATGAAAGGGATATGCCTGGGATGCTAATCAGGGAAACCGCAAACAATGTCAAACCTGACCGTTTTGGGGGTCCCTTTCCTCTTCCTGGTTCTCTCAGCAGAGGGTTCGCGGGCTTTCGGTTTTGCTGAAACCCCTTACAGGAAACCCCCAGTTGTTGGATGGTGCAGTTCAGGGTCATTCCAACTCCTCCCATGCTCAGAACCAGCATTTCCGCTCTTGAGCCAAGCCCATTTCCTCGCAGCAAGGAAAGAAGGGCCGAGCTGCGGCGCCAGAAGGAGGCTGGGGGAAACGCTCCGAAGCAAAGAGGTTGATGTAGTGGCCAATGTAATGTCCGTCTTTTGGAGCCCTTTCAGGTCATTGTGGTTTCCTTCAAGGGGATATTCCCGCTTGTGATTTCCAATGCGGGTCAATTTGGCTGGAAATGGGTGGATGCCATTGTTTTTTGGTTCCTTCAAATCCAACGGGCGGCAGAAGAGTAACAATGGTGAAAGTTCCATTGTTTTGCTTCTCCGGTGTCTCGGCATTACTCCAAAGCTCCCACAAATCGTCAATGTCACCTTCGGATTCATCAGGAGGACCATGTTGCCCTGAACGAAAATTATTTCACCACTACGATTTGAACCACCCTGATTTGTCCTCATCAGGTTAACTTGTTTGATGTTGGTGCTGCACGAAGGTCTTGACTGAGACACTTTCCATCACTTTCCTATGTGTCGTGCGCTGTTGGCTGGAAAGAAGCAATAGTAGAAGGAAGGTGTCGGAAGGTAGATGCCTTGCGTTGGAGAACGCCCCATTAAGTTGTCAAAAAACAGTTCCAACACCGCCTCCAAGCGTGAGCCGTGGCTCGAGAGTTCCGGGATCGTGAATCATGTGCAGGATGTTCATGAGCAGGGAACCACTTTTGAGAGAATCCCAAAACTTGTATTATGTCAGGACTCCCTGACACGTCGGACAGCGGCATTTCTGGGTCAACATTTGGTAACAGAGAACCTATACTAACAATTTGGTTGAACAAGCCATATGCAAGGCCTGGATTGCCCAGTTGCCCAGTGGATTCCATTCTCTAAATCTGTTTTATTTGTACCGTACGGCTTACTTGTTTGTTGCGCAACTGGGCTGGAAGGCCGGGTTTTAAGGTTTCCTTTCCACATTCTTCGTGCGGAAGAACCAAAACCGCGTTTGAGTGCAGGAAAAGCTGGACAAATGGTTCGGCCTCCCGAAGCACAAGATGACCCCAGAGCTTGAGAAGGAGCTGAAAGCCCTGCGGCTGCGTGCAAACTTCGACCCAAAGAGGCGCGGTTTGGAGGGGCCGCGGGTTTCATCGATAAATCAATCGCCCACTGCTCAGCAGTTTCCTATGTCAAACCTTGTTCTGATCCATACGATCTACACCGATCTTATGTGGCGTTCCTTTTTTGAGACTCGCACAGGGAATCCCCGGCCATTTCAGGGAGACACCCATCTTGCGGAGCCATCCCTTGAATCCCATGCTTCTCAAGTGCCGGTCTTGGGCTTTGGAACCCGCCCACAGGGGAGCAATCTGAGCACCTTTGGGTCGAAACTTGGTCAAGGTTTTTCTGTAGGTTTCCCAACAGGCCAGGGAGGTAGTCGCAAACAGTTTAGTGGTTCGGGGTCATTTCGGTTTGTTTGGTTTCCCTTTCGGGGGCCAAGCCACTTTTGTTTAGCCTTGGGCCAATGGATTCGGTCGAACGGGAGCCGAGCCCCGAGGTTCTACAAGGCCAACGACCGGCAGGAGTTGCCCAAGTACTTCACCATTGCCACGGAGGCGGCATTCCCCGGCTTATGAGAGGAGGGCTTCCCCGAACGGTGGACCTTTGTGGCTGGCTGAAAAACAGGCCTAATGGGGTTTAACCCCCAAATGTCGTTTTTCAGGGTCCGCTTTTTGGGATGCCGGCGCCTCTAAGTGGAAGTCCCGGCATTGAATCAATCAATCCGTGTGCAGGTGGGCGGCGGCATGGCGCCGGTGGGCCTGAACACCAAGACCCAGGAGGTGTCCGCTCACAGCGGCCGTAGCTTTCTGGACACCTTGATCCGAGATGAGAAAGTGCTCCTGGACCATTGCTGGGGGGAGGTGTGTTCGTTTCGAATTGAATCCTCATGAGGGGCACCACTTTTTGTGTGATTTGTCAAAGGAAGCCAGAAAGATCCAGACTCCTCATTCAACACAGGCAGGGTTACAGGGGAGGAATCCAAAGTGGACAGCAGGCAGGTTCCTGTTGAATCTCCGTTTTTTGACAGCCTTACCAAAGTGGTCCGACTTTGGGGACAAGTGCGGCATACCTCCAACAAAAGGGAAAATGGAAGAGTCGCTGATCCTTCACTTCCCCCTCGGATTGGAGGAGTCTTTGGATCCAGTGACGAGGTTCCTCCTTTGGTTTCCCTGGGTTCCCTCTTTGTGCCATAGTTTTGCGTGTGCCTTGGCAACGTCCTGGCATGGATGGACGGACATGTCTTGAGATTTGTCCACTAGTCGTTTGCTTTACTCAAATGGAAGTAGACATGGAACTCCTTTTTTGGAGGTGTCTTGCTCCCTCAATTCCATTTCTTATGAGGTGATATGAGGTGGGCATTGGGCATAGCAGCAATTATTCCCGCCAGAAGAAGGCTGCGCCTATGCTCACTGATGCTCGCCAAAAAACGAGCAGTACCCCAAACACAGATGTTTCTTTGGTTCTGCCAACATGGGCCTCAGTTTTTGTTAAAATGCCATTACTATTTCCCCAGCCAACCAGGTAGTAGAACCATCGAGCGTTTGCTTCTTTAGTGGCTTAGGCACTTCAAGTGCACGCGAAGGCATCGTTGACCCTTTTTGCCCTAAGGAAATCGATAATTTTGGATGGTCCATATTCGGTGGTTCGCTTCGAGCCCAACCATGCTCCGGACCACATTGCTTGTTTCCCTACAAGGGAACCCTTGAAATAAGACACACCCATTTGTTCCTCGGTTCCACGGCTCAGGCAGGAGTGGACCCAGAAGAAGCTTGCGGAGCGCAGGGACAAAGACATCGCGGCCGTGCACAGCGGCCACGGGAAGCGCGGCCGCGACGCCAACTCCACACGCCGGGGCGGCGCATGGAAGCCCCTCGCCTTGGTCTTAGGATCCTTCGGGGCCCGCGCGCCAAACACAACACCCCAGTCCCCAAACACGCGGAAGATTAAGCTAGACCAAAACTGGGGTCGATATGTTTGGGGGGTTGTTCCGGTAAGATCGCCTGCTTCTTGCACAGAGAGAGAGGGAGAGAAAGACAGCGTACAGATTGACACAGCCAGACAGCAAGGAAGACTCGGTGGAAGACTCAGAGCGACGCAAATTCTTGCTCAGAGAGACTTCTCGCAGAGCGACGCAGATAAGACACAACGCAGGGAGAAGCGACACAGAGAGATTGCGCAGAGAGTTGCCCGAGATCGTTCCCCATGTGATTGCACAGAAGGTATCACCTCGAGATATTGCAGAGAGTTGCGCGGGGATTGTACGCCGTGGTAACACCTAAGATGTCACTCAGAGATGTTGCGGAGAGTTGCGCAGCGGTTGTATTCTGTGACTACGGGTGGGCCGCATGCGTGCTGTGTTCTTCTTCTTGCGTGCGGAGACTCACCGGGCCATGGAACAATAGAGTTTGCGTACAATTGAGAAGTAGAATGTCTTAAGCCGGCGCGGCAGAACCGAACAGGATCGCGGCTCTTGGCGGGGAGAAGCGGTTCGGTCTGCTTTGCTACTTACTAGTTTTGCAATTTTCATGTAGTGACCCTCTGCGGGGATTTGCTTGGCCAAGGTGCGCTGGGGGCTTTTGCCACTGTTTGCTGCTGCTTCGTGACCTTTTGCGCAGACTGGCTTTTATGTGCAAAAGCTGTCGACTTTGCTATAGGCGCGCGACCCTATCTGCTTTTTGCTGTCGCCGCGCGGGCTGCGATAAGGCACTACGCGGAGTGCACGTTCGCAGCTCTAGCTGGAGATTCGCAACTTTCCTATTGAAGTCGGCTTCTGCCCCGAGAGCTTGCGCAGGGAAATTGCACAGAGAAGTTGCGCAGAGAAACTTGCACCGAGAGCTAGCGCTCAGAGAAAGCACAAGACTTGTTCAGAAGATCGGAAGCTTGTTTGCACACAGAGTGACATTGCACAGGTGCCATCTTGTGGTCCTTGGCTGTGGTCTCAGTATCTCAGTCGGCTCTGCGGGCTCGGCGTGGCCCGCTTGGTTTGGAAGTGGCTGCCCAAGGCATTTTTCATGGGCAGTTTCCTACGGCTGTCGGGGTTGGATAGAGTTGCTGGATGGAGACATCCACGTTCGTGCAAGGGTGTCACGTTTTGCTCCATGATTCTGATGCCGATGTGCTGGACGGCATCGCACTCCGCTTCCTTGTCGATTACAGCTTCCTGCACCACATTCCCATGTTTTACAAATCTCGATCATTTGTGCCGAACGGGCCAGGCGAGTGGCGATATCAGGACTAGTCTTGTCTGCGATTCGTGGGCCCAACGTGTCACTAAGTTGCGACCTGCGGGATAGCGCTCTCAAGAGAGAGAGGAGAGAGATAGAGAGAGAGATAGAGTTAAAGAATTGTTATTGGCATCTTCACAATGCTTGAAATGATCAGCCAAAAAGGCCCTCCCTTTTCTCCTGTCCGGGTCACCATATGCAACTGCGCCGCGCACCCCAATCCTCTCGGATGTTGCCGTTCGGAACGAATGAGATGCTGGATTGCGATGTGTGTTAAATCCAGGATGATGCCCCAAAATTGTGGATTTCCCCTTTCAAGTCAACCCAAAAAAGGGTAATCCCCCCCCACCTCCCCTCCCCTCCCCTCCCCTCCAGAAAACACGAACCCAGATCCTCCTTCCAAAATGGTTCGTCGGGCCAACCATTTCGACTTTCCAACCTGCCCATGTGTCTTTGGAACCCTCCCCCCATTTCGGATCGGCATTGGGGTTTCGCGTGTTTCCCTGCTTCTCCCGTGCCCTCAGTTGAGCTTCTTGCCAGCCCAGGAAGCGGAGGAAGGGATGAGCCAAGCGCTCGCCCTGGATGAGCCCGTCGGATGCCATCCAAAGTGTAAGAGATGGCGCGGGGCACCCGGCAGTTTCTTTAGTTCCCTCGGTTTTGGGGTCCCACACCCTAATTTTATTCGGGGTCTTTGTCTGAGAGTGCGTACGTACACTTTTTACGTTGGATTACCCCCACCAACAAGACTGGAAGTCAAGAGGGCACGCTTCTTTTGCACTTCCGTTTTCGTAGGCGGGTAGCTATTTTGAACATCGCTCATTGGACCCCGTTCAGCACTGCGGGGAATCTTTGGATCCAAGGGCCAAGTTGGCGATGCCTCCTCGGCAATTTGGTCGCCAGTTGAAGAAAAACAAGCCCTGCTGCCGGGCCACTGCAATGTCTCAGCTGCCCGAATCGATTCTCCTTTTCTTCTGAAGAAATGGCCCCGGAACCTTCAGGGGCGGAGGACTGCTGGCCATCAATCGCCCTTTGAGAGTGCACGATGCTTTCTTGCTTTGCAAACTGTGAGCATTTGAAAGGCCCGCAGCTTGTCCAAGGTCCAACCATGTTTCACAGACAGCGCTAAAACCAGGCACCCGCTTGGGACAACTCCCAAATCATCCCGTGACACTGGGAGTAGCGCCAGCAACAGGGAGTAGGTCAGTTCCACGGATTTATCACAGGTGTGTGACATTGTGAGTTGCGCGCATGGGCACCCTTAGCCAATGTTCTGGAGGCTAGAACTGACATTTGCGGACACTGCCATGCACGAACGCCTGAGCACAGTGAGAAGGCATCAGGCTTGCGTTTGGCAGAGTTGCTCCGAGCCCCCCCAAAGATGACCAAACCTCAAGCATGGTTTGAGTTGGTTGGTTTCCTTGCCAAGGCCATTTGGGCTTGATGTTCGTTGGTTTGCTTTTGGCTTCGCCCTGGCGCCCAATTTTCCACCCTGGTGGTGGCCAGCCGGCGCTGGATCTATATCGGGGCTCAAGCTGACTTCTCGCTAGCCCCTCGCCCTAGCACTGCAGATGGCTGAGGGCCAAGGTGCGACCTCACTCTGCAGCTTCGGTCAGAAGGTTGAGTCGACGGCGCATTTCGGGGGGGCGTTGGGGGACCCACTCAATTTCCTTCTCCACCATTTAGAATTTAGAGAGGACATGACTTCCACGGAGCCAGGAATCCATTGTGCATGGTTTTTGGTGTAGCCTTTGCCCTTTAGACTGTTGCAGTTTAGACCCTTTGCTCGGGGGGGGGGGGCAAGCGACGCATTTTGATAGTGGCCCGAAGGAGTTGGTTGGACCGACTTGTTTACAGGGCGGCAAGTTTCACGCAAGCAACCGGCACGCCAGCAACCGGCATGTGCCGGACAGGCGCGTTTCCATCGCAGTATGATGAGTCCGGAGTGCTGGGGTGCCAAGAGACTGGATCGCGCTGGCCGTGAGTGCCGTAGGCCTGAAGTTCAGGGGTAAGATGGGAGAAGTCTTGGTCTTTTTTTTGGGGTAGTGGCAACCCTCTTTCCCACACATTAATAGTGGGTTTCTTGGGTTTTGGGCGAAACATCGCCCAATGCCTGGCTTCAAGGGTTCGGCCAACAATTTTGAGCATGTGGAAGCACCGTTGTTGCCAAGAATCATAGAGGGTTATACTCCCCCCCCCCAACACTCCCCCCCCCCAAAATGGCTAAGGGAAATGAGTTTCGGACAAGAATTCATGGCCAAGCAAAAATAAGCAATGAATAAGGGTTTTGTCCTGCTTCGGACAAGTTTCCATGGCACCTGGACTCCCAAAACAAAATAAGCAATGAATAAGCATTTGTTACTGGGGGCTAGTGTTCCCGCGTGGCACAAAGTACCAGGATGAAAAGAAAGGCCGTCTTCTCAGAAGAAGTCTGCTGAGTCCACAGCGCCACTCTTGCCGCCTGCCAGTACTTCTGGCAGTTGGGCTGTTCGAAAATCGCGATGTGCGCTTTCCTCAACCGGAGGAATCTTGTGGAATACCCTCCGGCATCCATGGCGGGAGAAAATGCCAAAAGGCTACTAAAAAACAGAATGGTCTAAGAGCTATTGCATCTGCCAAAAAAAGTAACACCTTACAGGAATGGGACAGGTGAAAACCATCATTGAACCTTTTTCCTAAAGTTCAAAGGTTTTCTTCAAATTGATGCTAGCTGAGTAGTCCGATTTGGAACCCGACACTGGCTGACCTGAGCCACGCTGACAATGTCAGACATGTTTGAAGGATGGACATGACCTGGCTGGCAAGCGGCAAATTCCTTCGTTCAGAGTCCTTGAATCGTGGCTAAACCCTACCAAACAACTGGAAGAACCCGACTGATTCTTTAAAGCAAAATAAATAAGGCTTAGTTGAGCACTCCCGAGCCACATGCTGCAAGAACCTTTGGCAAAGCTTCATGGAGGCAAATAACCCTTAAATAAGGCCTATTTTTACACACCCCAAATAAGCCCTGAATAAGCCTTATTTAGAGGCCAATGGTCAACCTTCCAAAATAACCCTTAAATAAGGCTTATTCATGGTCTATTTTGGGCCATTTTGGGGGGGGAGTGTTGGGGGGGGGAGTATAGCCCTCTATGAAAGATACACTATATACATATATATATATATACACATTTTACACATTTTGCCCAGCTCCTCCCCTCTTCGAGGGCATGGGGTCCCTCCGTTTGGTTTCCCTTGAGACGACGACCGGGGGGTGGTTTTGCCCAAATGGGTTTGTCTCAAACTAGGGTGGAACTTCCAAATTCCCTTTAGTTTCCCTTCAACATTGAGCAACCCCCGACTCCACCCCAGCCCTCCTTGCGGATGCCCGAAATTTGTCTGAGGACCTCCTTCGACCGAGTCGAGGCAGAGCTACGGGGAGAGCAGCTCAAGCTGATTTGCGCCACTCGGTGTACAGCTTCTGGCCTTCTGTAGGGTCGCTTTAAGGATACTTTGTGGCCAAATTAGGCACACCATAAAGCAACCCCTTCATCAGCCGTTCCAAAGGATTTTTCTACACATGGGTGGATTTCTAAGTGCATCCTCGAAGGGACCCGCTTTGCCCCCTTCTGAAATTCTGATTGGTAGCCTGGGAATTTGGGGGCATTTTAGTTTCTATTTGAAGGGGCATTGTGAAGAGGTTTTAGGCCCAGGACGCGGGACACCAAAGAAAAAAAACACACACGTTTTTTTTGGTTCTGGGTTGTACCATTTGCATCCATTTGCCCGTGATTTGAACGGTTGAAGCACCCGGAAAACTGGTTAGTGGCTGCATGAATCCAACAATGTGTTGATGCCCACCAAGAAAAAAATCTGCCCAGATGAGACGCACCTGTTGCGGAAGTATCCCTTGGATTCGGATAGCATGACGAAGTGTCCCTGAAATCCCATGGGCCACCTACAAGGGTCCACTAAGTTGAGCTACGCCCGACTGGTCGTCAAACACGCGCAGCGGCCAGGGAGAATGTGCACGAATGCCATTTTGTTTTCAGCATGGCTCTGCAACGTTGGACCCAATGGGTGGTTCTGCCCTCATCCAGCCAAACTCCCTCCAATGAACTTAGAAGCTGGCTGGGGGGTCTTGCAGGGACCTTGCTCTGCAAATCAATCCGGAACGCAACCAGGGCGTGCCCGAGAAGAAGATAGAAGAAGCTTCCTCCAAAAATGAGCGTTCGTTGGTTATCCCGCTCGCTTGCTTTTGCCTACAATGCTAGGGGCCCCAACATGTACCAATCCACTACGTGTAATGCACAAAGCGCCGTGTGCCTCGCAACGTTGCCTCCCCCGCATGGCTTGACAACTGCGGGCTTGAGCTGGTGAAGGGTACACTTCTGGCAGATGTTGTTGCTTGTGAACTCTGCGATGTCTGCCGGGAGGTTAGTGGCCAGTTTGGCTCAGCTTGCGCTCGTGTCGCCCAGGACCTCTCCACTGGCTCGCGAGTAGAAGTCGATGCTTGCCCGCAGGGATCAGGGCATTGCACGCACGGGGCTGGAGCGTTCGGCACTGCCTTCTTGTAGTTCTGAAAGGGTCTGAGACAATGAGATCACACGGTCGCCTGTTGAACAGGCTCAGTTTCTTGCAGCGTCAGGGTTTATTCAAGTCGATGGTTTGTTCCTTGACACGGCCTATTCGCCATACCAACCAAAGGCGCGCCCTGCAGAATAGTAGCCAAGCTTCATGTCAAAATGTAAACACGGTCCTGGACGCTGAGCGCCTATCTACTGTCACTGCTTGTGGATGCCCAGGTGTGCAATGTTGGCCACGACGTCGCGTATGCCAAAGGCCAGGTCGCACGGCAAACTGAGATTGCTCCTGGGTGGCAACCAGCGCCTTCCTGCAAAGTACATGTCTCAGCGAGCATTGTCCTTTCCCGAGGTGGCAAATCTTTGGTGATGCTGCGCAGTATTGTGGACGGACAAACTCCCTGCACCAAACTTGTTCGAAACATGGCAACAGCAAACCAAGCCACAGGCCTGTAGATGCCAGCGTGAGGCGTACCATCCCCGTGTGGGCAGCCGTGTGTTCGAAGACAGAAGCAAGACGTACAAACGCTGTCCAATCCGCAAGCCTACCAGATGCTAAGGAATATGGCCGTCTTCAATTCTACCTGGCGCCTCGGCCAAAGGGTGAAAAGAGGGGGAGTTTCAGAAGAGGAGCTACTGCCGTCCTGGAATTTGGGCCTGGAGCTTGCCTGAGAGCATCAACTACGGCACATGTTCCATTTGAAAGCAAGAGGTAACATTGGATCCCTCAAAGTGAACATGCTGAGGGGTTCTCGAAGTTACTGTGAGGGGATGGTTTTTGTTTAAACCACAGTTTAGCTGCTAACACTTGAGGATGCTCCTTTAATGGACGCAGTAGCTGCATGGTCCTGCTTAACTGCCTTGACCTTCCCCCCCCCGGCTCCGCGTGTCAGCATTGGCACGGCATGCGATCCGGGACGGCCCCGACCCCGGGAGATCTCCTTTCAAAAGTCAGGCATTTCGCCTTTGCAGTTGAAAGACTGGCGTTTGACTTCCGGTTGCAACACCAAAACCCAGCAAAGCTGTCCTTTCCATTTCCTTTACGTCGCCGGGGAACACGAAGGACGCCCTCGAATTGTTTT
Source organism: Effrenium voratum (assembly GCA_963377175.1). Lineage (NCBI taxonomy): Eukaryota > Dinophyceae > Suessiales > Symbiodiniaceae > Effrenium > Effrenium voratum. The sequence continues at coordinate 1,974,125 of CAUJNA010001001.1, read as the reverse complement.
GTTTTCTTCTCTCTTTCTTTACGCTTGCTGTTGTTTGCGGTTGGATGTGGTTTAACGGCGTAACGCCGTAACAGTGTAACAGTGGGGTGCCGAGGACGGGAAGCTCATGTTCGATCCTCTGTCCTTCAACGACTTCCCCTCGATCATGGCCAGCCCAACCAAGGAGGCCGGAAAAAAACACGGTCAACACCTGTCAACAAAAACGTGCAAAAGCCGATAAGTGGGGTGGTCTCAAAAGGAGTTTGCTCCAAAAAGTGTTGGTTTCCCTTTTCCCTTTGCAACAGCATTCTGTTCTTTCATGAGCCTTCCTGCGATGATGAGGTTGCAGGCATTTCATTTGAGCCTGCGCCGTGCCATGCGGTCTCCGCCAAACTAAACCCCTTCCCCCAAATTCTGGAACGCAATTGAAACGCAAGCGGAGAAGCATCCTTTTTATTCTCAGGGTCCGCTTGCGGGGTCCCTTCCAGGTTTGGGGCGGGGGTCGCACTGGAAGAGAGGTTGGTGGGAGAAATCGTGGGTTCAATATGTGTTTCACATTGGGACATTGGGCCATTCTACCTAAGTAGTTTTGGAAAACGTGTTTTTGTTTTTGGGACCTTTAGCAGGGGGGAGGGATTGTTCTTGATTTGTGGGTAGACTTGGACTAAGTATGACGCAGAATCGGACATCTTTTGTTTGTTGTATCCCAGGTTGGGGCCAAGATGTGGCCTGCCAGGTTCAGGTGGTGGTTGAAGTGGCTCCGCCTATCCCGGAGTGAGCTTTGCTCTGGGAAAAACGGCCGTATGCACCATGCCTCTACTCACGGAATTTGCCTGGTTGGAAAGCAACATGGATTGTTGCTACAACTGGCATCAATGAACCCAAAAAAATGGAAGTGCTCAAGTTGTCAGTCTTTGGTTGTCCTTCAAGCTCCGTTCGGGTACCCGGACTCAACACAAGGACCTACCCAGTGGTCGTGTGTCAGCTTTCCAACCGATGGATGGGATGCAGTAGGGATGGTGAGATGGGTATGATCGAGTCGGGGGCTGCGCTGCCATTGCCAGTGGCTGCTACAAAAATGGGGTGGGGGCCCGTGTTTGTTTGTGTTCTTTTATGAGGGTGTGTGTGTGTGTGGGTGGGGCAACTTTGCGCATGGGTTGCATTTGTTTCTTTTTTGGTTGGGTGGGGAGGCATGGGGAGCCCAGGGTAATTTTATTGGAACGTATGAAGCGTTTGTCTTCAACTACAGATGGATTTGGCTTGTTGCCCGTTTGGGTGAACCAAGCTTTGATCAGGAATTACCAGGTTTCCGCCCTTGTGCCAGGTGTTGATCACCTTTAAACCTGTGGAATTCCATTGGCATCCGTATTTGTTTGGATAGCGCCAGAGGTTTCCCACTGCTAAAGATAGTTTGCCCCAGACAGAGGGTTCCCCTTCTTTCTGAAGGGCAACTGGGCAACTGGGTGAAGCATCAGAAGCGCATCACGTGGCAGTTGCCAAAAGCAGGCACCTGGCAGAACCAGCGCGTAGTTCGGACGTTCGGAGAAGTCGCGCAGGGCAGTGCAAAGATTTCAGGCGCCGAATAGGGGATCCCAAATATTGTGGCTTCCCTGCCGGGTTCCCATTGAACCATGCCCCTCGAAGCGACGCGAGCACGCTCGCAAAATCTCACCCCCAGAAAAAATAAATAAATAGGAGACTTGGATCTATTCTCCTCGGGTTGGCTTAGGAGGAAACCCCTCGCAGAGAGCAATCCTCTTAGAGGCTGTGTACACTTGCCAGCCTGAGCAACCAGGTGAAGAAAGAAGATCAAAGGCGGAATTGTTGCACAGTCGCTGCAGCGTCTCTGTCAAAGATTGCATCTTCACTGAATTTGATCGCGGTCAGGGCTCGACCAAGAGCTCAGACCGAACCGTTCGAGGCACACAATACTCAGAGCCTGCCTATGGCGCGAGGAAACAGTGCGAGGCGGCCTGCGTATTTCCTAATGGCTGTTGAACAGGAACCCACGCTTTGCATCAAATCTCAGCAAGGCTATCAAGCCGAGGGCAAAAGGCTAGACAGAGATCTCAAGCCAACAAATATGTCATGGCACGACTTGGAGCAGCTGCGGATTTGCAAGGCATGCAATTGCCGGCGTGGGCCCGCTGGACGAGGGTCGGTGGCAATGGAGCACAAATCCATCGCTCCAAAGCGGGCTTGCCAATGTTAAACATGGTATCGTTGAGCGAACGAAGAACAACTGCAAGGTTGAGTTGGATTTAATTTGATGTGCCAAAGTTGGCCAACATAGAGTGGCGGTGACAAAGCTTCATTCACCCCGTAGTTGCTTGAGCCATGCCTGCTCTGAACCCCTTGTTCCTGTACCTGGCGCTGGGCGCTCAAGCGGGTGGCATCACAGACCACCCGAGGTGGCAGGCAAAGGCAGGATGAGGGAGCAAGAAGTGGACCAAGATAGCCGCCCAAGAAGTGGACGCCCAATAGCCTTGTGGTACTGGGTCCATTAAGGCAAACATGTTTCAGGGGTTCTCAGAACCACCATAATGTCCATAATGTTCTTGCGGGTCGTGCTTGGGCCCAGTAGCAATTCTTCGCAGGGTTTGAAGTGAGGGCTACATGATGCCCTAAAACCTTCGCAGTCAGATGGGTTTTGGGGCAGACGTTTCAATGCCCACTCCACAAAGTGCTGGAGATGCGGTGTGCCTTTCTTGGAGATACCCTTTTTAGGCAACCAAGAGACCCGGCCGGCCAGTCTGAGGTCCCTGTTCTGACATAGACCTCAATTTCGCTCGTTTTTCGTAGATCGATGTGAAGGAGGCGCTGCTCTCGAGCAGACCCCTGGGCCAAGTGCGGCCGGAGCCGGCAGCCCTGCGTGCGCGAAGCGCCGACACCGACACCGATGATGAGGTTCGGAAGCCGAAGAGTTGGTTGCTGTCCTCGGAGGGCGTGCCGTGCCAGCTGCCGTTTTGGCACCAGGGGAGGCCTGGCTGAAGGATTAAAGGCGCGTCAACTGAAATTGCGAGGACCATCGAGTTGCATGCCCACGCACGAAACGCAACCTCGCGACAAGCTCCCCATGCCGAACCGCAGTCTGTGACATATAATATATTATTCTATTGATGCCACAATTAAATTTTGTTTATGCCTGCGTCACTTCAGACATTTGCGATTTTTGGCCGCAATGCCCACAATGTGAAGACCCAGGTCAGCTAGTTTCGTGTTTTGCGATTGGTTCTCGACGTCTCAGTGTTGAAAGGGTCACTCGAGTGTCTCGAAATGGGTGTTTCCCCATCCTGATGGCTGGTTTCCTTTGATTTTCCTCGTAAATCATTCAACATGTTCCTAGAAGTTCCCTCAGGAGCTGGCAGCTGTTGTGAGAGTTTTCCTTTTGCCCCCTCCGGGCGCTCAATAGCCATAACTTGTTCACATTCCCAAAAGGAAACCAACAGGACATGTGACATGTGCAATCCTTGTTTTTCCGTTTCATGTCCCGACCGATGTCATGCCTTGGCTTCAGGAAGCGCTTTGAGGGGTGCCACCCGGAGGGCTGGTGCTGCTTAGATGGCCAATGCGCGCACCGCGGGGCCTGCGCCTCTGCTGAGAAGCGCCAGCTGCCATTGCAGCTGCCGCAGGCCGCTCGGCGAGGGCGGTCAGAGGAACGCACATTCGCGGAATGAATCGTGAGGTCCATGCGAGTAGAAATTATGAAGCAGCTGAAAGGGCAGCCGACACAGGCGAAGAAGCCTCGTCAAGCTCGTTGAAAGTTCTAGCAAGAATTGCATGATCACGCCTGGATGAAGCAATCTGATCCAATGATAAACTGAAGCGTGAGACAGAGCAACAAAAGTTCCGAGCTGTTTCGGGATGGGGTAAAGAAAGCTAATTAGAAACTCTTTGAAATTCCGGGGCATCACCATATATCTTTGTGGGGTGTCGCGGACTTTGTGAGAGTGGACCAAGTCAAAGTCCGAGACTGGGGGTTGAGGTGCGGGAGGCAGCTCGTTTTTCGAGCGCTAGGATCAGCCAACGACGTCGTGCTCGCTGGAGGCATTGGGCGGAAGCTTCGAATGGCAGCCACACGCCGCAGGCGGGCAGAGCAGGGCTGGGCCAAGGTGTTGAAACATTCAATTCCTCCCTGTGAAGGGAGCGCTTGTAGCGCAATCCCCTGCAATCATATGTGGGAGAGCCATCTCTATTCAGAGGACCTTTTTTTTTGTGGTTCCACAAAAAGTGCAGGGGTGCGCTCTTGTACAGCTTGGTTAAACCAACTCTTTTTGGTTGCGCATATTTTGTTGCAGACTCAATTGGCCCTTGCCAGGATGCATTGACCACACGTGACGCGTGAATCACCTTTGGCAAGCGTTTGGCAAGCGTTTGGCAAGCGTTTGGCAAGCGTTTGGCAAGCTTGGATGGCATTTCTGCAGAGGCGGCTCGGGGCCTTGACGGCATCTCTCACAAGGTGATACTCGACCATCATCAACCATCATTAGTTTACCTTCCCAGCAACACGTTTTTGGTGCGTGCATGTGCTGCGTCTGTTGTATGCTGGGAAACGTGCAACCTCAATGTGGTGTTAGTTCATAAGGGCCCAAGCAGACACGGATGCCGTGTTTTTGGTTCCTCCTTCGAATTACGACTAGAAATGAAAGGGCCATGACTCGGCGAGTTGCAGATTGGCCAAAGTGTCAATGTCGACCCGGTTCATCAACTGCTCGTAAAATGGCTCGTGCGCCCCAAACAGTTAAACACAATCAAAGGGGGGAATCTTCATTAGACCACTCTAAGACAGGACACCCGGCCAAAGAAAGCTAAACCGGGCTTGCTCAACCCAGGAGTCTTCATCAGATCCTAGAGGGATCTAGAGTTGGATTGTCTTTCTTTTTTTTGGAAACGGGGGGGCGGGGTGGTAGATCCCTCAAGATGGGGCACCCTCGAGGAAAAAACTCGGACGTCTGCGCCCTAAACCTTAACCCAAAAGGAAAAAACTCGGACGTTTGCGCCCTAAACCTTAACCCAAAACTGCTTAAACCAGCGGGGTCAGTTCTGCTCCGCGTTCGCATCAGGGAACACCGTCTTCCTGCTGTCGGGCGAGGGGTGGGCAGACGAGGAGTTGCAGCCGGTGGTAGAGCTCAGCCAGGACTTGGACATCGAAGTGGTGCTGCTGAGCTTTTCGCCGAGGGAATGAGGCAGTTGGGTGAAAGTAGATGGCACGAGTCCATCCTCCTTACCTACCAACAGAAAGGGAAGTGTGTTGCTATTGTTGATGTTGTGTGGCAAAACTATGTTCTGCTGCCGCTGCTGTTTTTTTTTGCTTCTTATTGGCTCCTTGGTTCCTTGGTTTCTTGGTTCCTGATTCCTTCTTTCCTGGTTGTTGTCATTGTTCTTCTTGTTCTTCTTTTGGTTCTTCTTGTGTTTACCGTTTTTCTTGTTCTCGCTCATGCTCTCATTCCTGTTTCTTGAGTCCTTCTTGTTCTTGCCGCTGTTCTTTTCATTGTTCTTGTGGTTCTTGTTGTTCTTGTCATGCCTGTGGTGTTGTCATCGTTGTGACCAGCTTCTGGCACATCGTAGTTTAGTCCGGGTGAACTCCCCTTGCTGGTCAGTGGCTGCGACTGACAGTGCGAGTCACATATTAGGACAAAGCCTATGCCGAATGTCCCACCAAACGCAGGAACTCCCTAAATTATCCCATGTCCATTGGCTCGCGTGCCACATGCATGTCCTAAGGTTACAAGCTGACCAGCGAGGAAGTCCGTGAAGTCATGGTTCAGACTCAGGACGCCGCGCGAACACAATTGTCCTTTGTTCGATGTCTCGATTTCCCCTATAAACGTTGCTCCTGAAGTGTCCTTCAGGCACCCCTAGGCTCGTTCCCAAAACCGGATTCCCTATTGAAAACCGGCTGGACGGATTACACGTGTCTATTCATTGTAGTGGAACTCATTTCTCATGTCTTTCCTAAAGGACACCGATGCAGTGTGAATGATGCCTATCACTGGGATCCAAGATGTTTGGTATTTGACCGATTCTGCCATTTAAAATATAATTTAACATATCGGACAAGAGCTTGCTGAGGGACAGCTTGAGACTTGTTGAAACCCTCTGATCGAAATGTGCTTAATTGAAGCCAAAGCTAAAGCAAAAAGGGGATGGGTAATTCTTAAATTCAACCCCCACCCGGCCATGCAAGCGACAGGAGCAGCTGCGGAGGCTGGCGGCCAACGTGTCTGCCCCGCGCGCGGAGCAGAGCTTCTTCCTGGCGCTGACGCCAGCACCTGGGGCTCTGGGACGCGTGAGCTGAGGGCTACGCAATCCGAGAAATGCGTTGGAACAACCGGACCCTCAGACCTTAGTGCCTTACGGAAAACAGAAGGAGCTCCAACAAGGAGGCAACAGAGGTGCTGGCATGTTTAAAGGGGCGGACCCCAACTGTGATTTTGACTTGAATTTCTTTCCGCTAGTGGGAACCCACAAGAATGCACCCTTGGAAACTTCTGGCCGATTTGATGGAGGGCGTCCCGTTGAAGAGGAGAACCCTTCTCTTTCGCGGGGCTGCCAGTGAGGCCCCAGTTTTGTTGGGGGTTCCGCCCTTAAACTCAGTGCAAATTAAATAGGGGTCCGTCCTGAGACGGTTTACCTTGAAGTTAATCAAATTGATCCGAGGCCTGGCTTTTGTCGCACGAAAGCTGCTGGCTGACCTCCGTGACGCATGCCTGGAGCGCGCCGCAGCCGCGGCTCTGGGCGTCCTGGGGAGAGGAGACAGCTGGTCTTTGGCCTTGTGCCCCCAACAAGATGAAGGGTGTCCCTCTAAAGTGAGACGCTCCTCTAAAGTGAGACGCACGCTCCCCGGGTCAACAAGAGTTTATTGATCCTAAGTTGGCACTAGTTGTCTTCACAGCTTTCCCTGTTAAGGTCTACCGTGCCGAAAATGAGCCATTTTTATGAGGAAAGAACACGCGAGGAAATGATCCATTCTGGTTGCCAAACACATCCCAAGGGAACTGCTGGTGGATTGTTGGCGGGTGTCCCCACAAAAAAAGCAAAAAAGAAAAAAAAAGTGACGGTTCCCCTGTACCTGGTCCGTTTGCCGTTTGAAGTCACTGAAATTATTGATCCGGAGGACCATGCTAATCAGGGGTGCTTCCCCTTTTAGATTCTCTGATTAGTCGGCTCCTGCTGCTTAGTCAAAAGTTGGAGAATGGGTGTGAACATGTGTCTTTTTCCGTTGGGGGCTGTTAGATTTCCTCAGAAGAGAAGGGGTCCTCAGCAGTTGTCTTGACAGCCTTCCTGTGCGCTGGCGGCCCGGTATTCCCTAAGTCAAGCCTGGCCTGCCTTCTAGGACGCCTCCTTTCCAGCCTTTCCTCGAGGTTTGCTACAGCGGGGAAATGCGGGTGGGTAACGCTAAGGAGTAAAAGCCGTCAGTCTGCAGAACTTCTTGGAACCCTCGCCTCCCTTCGCAGAACCTCTTTAAGTTTCGTGTAAAAATATCCTCGACAGAAGTTAGCTTTGCACTAACTCCTGGTGGGTCCGCAGAAGTTCGCGGCACTTTGTTTTGCCAAGCTGCCGCAGGGGTTTACCCAGTTTACTCCTCTTTACCATTGCTTTGGTTTCCTCCAGCGTGTGTCCTTAGTGAGGCTCGGCACCCTTCTGGGGTCGGCCGGCCAAACGCTTTCCAATGCGAGGACAGCCTGGCGACAGCCCTGAAAGGCACCCGCGGCGACTGGGGTGAGGCTCGCTCCATTCTGGGCATCTAAAGGCCCCCTGCCAGTGGTGGGAAACCCAAGCCGACACCAACCCCCAAAACGGGTCCAACCCTCCACTGATTGCTTTTTGGGCGAGGCAGATCCAGCTTTTTCCCTTTTGATGGCGAGTTTGCATTCTTTCGCGCATTTGCTTTGGGGAAAATGCTTGGGTGTGGTCGACCCCTTTGATTACAGATGTTTAAACACTCCTTGTTGAAATAGCTTCCTTTTCGCCTCACTTTACAAGGGGCCAGGACCTAGGTTGTTTTACCCAAGTTCACCCCCCCCCCCCCTCAAAAAAAGAGAAAAAAGAAAGAAAGAAAGAAAGGAAAACCGGGTTCCCTTGTTCAAGCTTTCGGGTGTATAGGCAGCTGAGCGCCTGCAAATAAACATGGAGCCCAAGAAGCGGGCCAAGGTATTCTTGGTTTCCATGTCAATTGGAGCATTTTGTTTTAGGTGCCTTTTTCAGGTTGGGACATCAACCACTACCTTCATGTTGAATGCCCAGAGCGAGGCCTCAGTCGAGGGCCTGGAGTTCCCGTTGCGGGCGGCGGGCAGCTCGCTGTGTGACGACTCGGCGCCGGACCTGGCGGGGACCATGGCTTTGGTCCCGCGGGGCGAGTGCTCCTTTTATCACAAGGCGGGAGTCCTGTGGAGTCCCAAGCCCCCCCCCTGGGCCTTACGTCCCTTGAAGTGGCTGCATGTGGATGCATTTATGGTGCTAGCCCTGAGGAATCCTAAGGAACCCCGAAGGAGCTCCTGAAGAACCTGCACGCCTTGGTGACAGGTCTGAAGGTGTTTGCATTGGATGGGGGGGCCCGTTCAATTCCGAACCCTCAACTTTGTTAGCCCAAGTCCGCAATATCAGGGTTTCTTGAGATGACTTTGAAGGTGTGCTAAGATCGGATTAAGAGCCTTGGCGGCAGGTCTAGAAGGGTCCACTTGTGGCGTGTTGTCTCCTTCCGGGTACCATTTCATTTTGAGGATGTTGCTTTAATGGACTCAGCCAGTTGCTGTGATTTTCCGTGAGCAGAGTGGACAAACACTTGATGTCCATGACAGTGATCCATTTTTTCTTGAGCCGAAACCAATCATTTGCAGGGGGTCTACTTTCAGAAATCTCCGTGGCCCGCGATATGGCAGGCGCGGCGGGCAAAGGAACTCGGCGCGCAGGCGGTGGCCATCTATAGCCAAGATGAGCAGGCAGCTGGTTCTGCTGGGCAGGTGATGGAAGTTGATTTGTTTGTTTGAGAGGGCTTCCATTGCCCCCACTTTTGCGGGGAGAATGAGGTATGTGGTTCTTGCGCGGCTCTTAGGCTCTTATTGCTGGGCTCTTACAAGGGGCTTCCACTGGTTCTAAACTACTGTAGGTTGACTCAAGGAACCTAAATGAGTACCTCCAGGGAAATTGAGAATGATCTGCAAGAATGCGCTGCACATAGTGATGTGAAAGTGGCTGCCTCTCCCATTGCGCTCTCAATTCTCTCAATGGTTTGGGTTATTGGGCTCCATCTCTTCAAAGGAGAACAATGCTTGGGGCAAAAGTAGTGGTTTTGGGGTTCCCTTCAACCAAGCTAAGAAAGGGCACCCGCAAAAGCACAGCCCCATTTCAGTTTGGTGGACGTTTTTTGGGTGGGAATTTGCGTCCAGCAACCACTTTTGAAGGTGGTTTCTCACCGCCTCGCCAGCTTGACTGTGAGCCTTGGGTTTATGGTGTGGTTGATTGGTTGATTTGGGAAAGCATCGACGACAAAAGAAAATGGGGTAGATAACCCTGATGCGATTAAGCTCCGGAGTGGTCCGGAGCAGCTCTTGCTGGGGAAGGGTGGAAGGTTCCGGATGCAGAAGGTTCCGGGGTTTCATGGAGCAGCTGCTCGATAGGGTTCCGGACGAAGTTTTCGAGGTGTCCATGTCCGCTCAAAAATGCCACCGGGGCTTATTCTTTCGCCGTCTGTGGTCGAGCCTCTCCGTGTTCCAAACCCCACCCCGTCCAACCAGACCGCACAAAGGCAAAGGGGTCTCGCATGGGGGAATCGCAGGCCATCGAAATGGGCTGTGCTGCGCCGGACCCCTGCGGCGAGAGTTTGGACCTGGCAGTGGTGATGACCACACGCTCGGTGGGCGAGGCCTTGGAAGAGGCCCGGGGGGAACCGCCCCAAGGTTTTTTCAACTTGGTAGATTAACTTGAGGCTTTTTTGAACACCAGGGACTTGTTTTCGTATACATTCTTATACCTCCCCTCCATCAGAGCCATTCGGAGGCAGCCAACAGCTCCAAAGCCGTCACGGTGCGACTGGGCTCTGAGCTGGTGGGCCCCAGCTTCGTGGCTTGGATCAAGCGAGCAACGCATTGGGCGGTTGCTTCCGAACCTTTCCCGGGGCCTGGCTGTTGATGGTAGCTTCCTGGAATTTCCCGACAAATCAACCTGTTGGATTCCCGGAACAGGATCAACCATGACTGATGCTGGTTACAGATGCTGGTTCCATTGCCCACATCGGGTAGGTATTTGACAAGAACGTTCATTGCCCCACAAAGGTTTCCTTTGGCCTTCCCTTTCAACCAGCCCAAAAGGGAACCCTCCAAAAAACACGTCCAATGTGAGACGAGCACCCAGCCAGCTGAGGTGGGGGTTGTGCCCGGCGGCGGCCTGTGGGCGGCGGCCTCCGGAGCTGCAGAGGAGATCAAAGGCACATGGGTCTTTCAAGTCTTTCAACAGCCTTCAAGGACCCCAAAACTGGGACGTCCCCTTGGCATTCCTTGCCAAGGCACACCCAAAAAGGTTACAGTAGTCAAATTTGTCAGTTCACCCAAAGGAGGAGCAGAAGAGGATGGGCCAGTTCTTGTTTGCCAGCCCCCGATCTTTCGCAGGCATGGAGTACCGGCGCAAAGTGCTGCAGCAGAAGCAGGAGATGACGCCAGGCTATGAGCTGCTGGAAGGGAGCCAAGCTGGTGTCCGAATTTGCCTTTGAAAAGGGCGCTAAGGAGTTCTGCAAGGGCATGGCAAGGGGAACACAGAACAGGCGACAAGTCACTAGCGCTACCTTGTTTGAACCCTTTGTCCATTGGGGTTTCCCTTTTCCTTCTCACCAGCAGACAGTTATGTCGACCATCGCTCGATCTAATCTGATAACATTGCGGACATGATAACGCGAGAAGCAGACATCCAACTTTCTGCATGGAGTGTGCATTTGGCCAAGACTCTGCAAAGGAGTTGGTGGGATGTTGAGAAAGGCCCATATTGGACCAGGATCGTTTTTGTATAGTGTTTGCATTGTCACACTTGGCGGCAAAACAACAAGTCAAGGATTCCCTCCAAATGGGACAACATCCCCTAGTAACAAAGTGGAGTGGAGCCGTCTCCCTGGGTCTTGTCTTCGCTGGGAGTTTGCTCGATTCGCTCGCATCCGAGGCATGCTGCGGAGGATGTTCTAAGAGTCGAAGTGTTCCAGGAGTGTGGGCCTGGCTGGGGTCTCCATGCACGCTCGTGTTGTTTTTTTGAGGGTACCCTTTTCAGGTTGGCTTAAGGGAAACCACAAGGACAACCGCCATGTTTTGGGTCCCCTTTTTTTTGCCCATACCCTTACAGCTCCCTCCTTTTTTCAGGGTAGACTAAATATCCGGGCAAGTTGCAACCTTCACTTGAAGAATCTGTTAACATGGGGGCCTTTGATTCGTTGAGTGTCAGGAGCAGTGGCTACCAGGGGGTCTCACGGCTTCCTGGGGTGCAGAGCAGGCGCAGCTGGTCAGGGCCAAGGGCTACAGCGAGCTGGAGGCGGGCATGGGGGCCCATGATCGTACTTTGCCTCTTCCTTTTGTTTTCTTGCTTTTTCTTTGGATGGTATTCTTTTTTTGGGTTGCTGTAAAAGGAACCCCGCCATATAGCTAAACTTTGGCAAAGCCAGGTGGAACTGGCGCTGGAGTGCAAAGATCACTTGGATGCGAGCCTTGGCGTTTGTCCCTTTGCTTGTTTGTGCGTGTTTGGGTTTGCTGCTTCTTCTGCTCCTCATGCTTCTTCCTCCTTCGTGTTTTGTAGTGGTTTATCAGATTGCTTGGATTTGATTGGGATGATGCAACCTCCCGTCTCTCCACGCAAGTTTCATGAGTTCTGACTTCGGGAACGCTACATGTCGCAAGGGAAACCATGTGTCTCCCATGTTTGTGGCTCGGTTACTTGCGCATTCTGGGGAAATCCAGTGGCTCTGTTCTAACCCATCCACCCGGCCTTAAGTGTGGAACTTCGAAGCCTCGGACAGATGTGGATGTGCCAAGGCGACCCTCCCCAGTCGGAACATGGCTTGTTATCGCATCAAAGGATTCTGCCCAAATCCATGGAAGCATTTCCCTGGAACCCAAAAAGGGCCCCCAAAAGACGTTTCAAAGGGAGAGTGTAAGGGCTGTGTTGAAATGCTTGAATAAGCAAACCCAAGAGGGAACGTACTATTTGGTGCTCACCAAATTGCCATGAAGAAACGGGGTTTAGCCCCGAGGCCCTTGCCCCCTGGCCCTCCACTTTTAGCCCCAAGGAACTGCCCGCCCTGGGACCACGAGCTGAACCTCTACCTCTGCATCGAGGGCATTTCCTCGAAGCCCAACTGCCACGACCGCCGCACTTCCGTGGGCAGGTGGGTCACTCCCTACGGCCGCGAAGGGCACTGGCTCAGTCGCCTGGTGAAAATATGGGTTGAAAGCAGTTATTGAAAAGGGTCGGCACTGAGGCTGGTGCATGTGTGTGTGTGTCTGTTTGTGTCTCTATGTGTCTCTCTGTGTGTTTGTGTATGTATATTTGTGTGCGTATCTCTGTGATCTCTCTCTCTCTCTCTCTTTGGCTCTCTCTCCCTCTCTCTCTCTTGGGTCGCGCTCTGTGTGTGTGTGTGTGTGTCGAGTGTGCGAGTGTGCGAGTGTGCGAGTGTGCGAGTGTGCGAGTGTGCGTGTGTGTGTGTGTGTGTGTGTGTGTGTGTGTGTGTGTGTGTGTGTGTGTGTGTGTGTGTGTGTGTGTGTGTGTGTGTGTGTGTGTGTGTGTGTGTGTGTGTGTGTGTGTGTGTGTGTGTGTGTGTGTGTGTGTGTGTGTCGCTCTATGTGTGTGTGTGTGTGTGTCTCGCTCTGTGTGTGTGTGTGTGTGTCGTTCTCTCTCTCTCTCTCTTTTTGTCTCTGTCTCTCTGTGTGCTTGTGTGTGTGTGTGTTACCCTCGCTGTGTGGCGTATCTCTCTGCGCATCTCTCTGTGTGTCTCTCTGTGAGTCTCTGTGTGTCTCGTTTCTCTGTGTCTTGCTCTCTCTCTCTCTCTCTCTCTTTCTATCTCGCTCTCTCTCCGTCCCCCTCTCTCTCTCTCTCTGTTTCTCTCTGTGTCTCTAAGTGTCTCTCTGTGTGTCTCTGGGTCCTGGTGTGTCTCTGTGTGTCTGTCTCCGGTTCTGTTTGTGTCTGTGTCTCTGTTTGTGTCTAGGTGTTTGGGTGTTGGTGGTCTTTGGGATGGTTGTTGGTTTGACAAGTGGTACCTCGCAGATGGCATGGATGGATTGCTGATAGTGTGCAGGCCGGGCTTTGCCTTGTTTGAGCAACTACGTTTACATTACCGTCAAGAAACCTCTTCTCAGTGCCCCTGCCAAGGGAACCATTGATGGTTTCAGCAAATTTTGCTCACCCACGTTGCAGGCACATTTGACCAGTAACCTTCGGCAACGCTTGCATTGTCCAAGCCCTGGAGGGCTTTGTAACCGCGGACGTAGGTGGTGCAACGCGCCAAGCCAGGAATCAAAGGTCAACAAGGAACCCAGAAAGCCCCTGTTTGTAGAGGAATCTGCTTTCTACCTCCCCCTTTTGGGGGTTCAAGGGGAGGTTCGCTTCAACTAAGGCAACGCATCAGCTGCGATTCCGTTGCTGACGTCCGTAAAGGCGTTGGAGGGCTTGAGCACGTTGCACCTGCACACCTGGCAGCATTACTCCGTGTCTCTGGTCTTTTGGTGGCTTGTCAGCACGTCGGAAACATCAGCCAATCTCAGCCGCTGCTATAGTCAGGTATGGTGCGAATGGGCGTCTCTTAGTTGGAGAGCGCCCAGTGTTGATGTTTTACTTTGGCTTCCCTTTAGCACCAGCCCAACAGAGCATCCAAGAAAAACAACCACGCCCGGATGGGTGTGATATTTTTGGAGGATACCCCCCCTTGTCAGGTTGGTGTAAAGGGAAGTAACCGGACAAACTGGAAAAGGTGGATCCCCCTACTTAGACACATTCCCGTATTTGTGTTTTGGCCGAGGTTCAAGCGCCCTTCCCAGCTGGTGCCTATGTCTCAGATGTCTCTGTGGGTTGGTGGGCCCTTCAACTTGGGCTACAACCCTTCGAGGCA
>CAUJNA010001001.1:1912569-1955069 GCA_963377175.1 Effrenium voratum | reverse complement strand
TTGCCAGACCGCAACCAAGTTTGGCCTAACAATATTCCTCTCCAGCGTACATGTTGCCATTTTTTCTATACTAGGTTTGCATCCAGTTTCAACTTGCGTTTTTATATTGCGCCACTTCAGCGTGGGGCTGCCCCACTAAACTTTCCTGTTCTCAGCCAAGCTTCACCAGTCCAGCGTGGATGCACCCGAACCATCTTCTTTTCAGACAGGGCGTTGTTCACCCTGCGTGTCAGGTAGCTAGACAAGACGGCCTGTGTGTGCTTGCCCTAGTTTTTCTCCACTCGTGCCACGCGGAAATTGCCTCTAGCGCTGGTTTTCTCGTGCATTTTCGTTGGATGCGTGCCAGACCCTTTTGGTCACTGTTTCAGACCAAACAAAATAGAGAAGCTTCACAAGCGACAGTCCGCGCGCATTCCGCGTACATTTTTGCGCAGCACGTTTGCCTTGCCTGAACGGTTCAGAACGGTTCCGAACGGTTCCGAACGGTTTTTTTGAGGGTCAGGAGCAATGCGTGCAAGGGCTTTGGAATTTCAGTCGCTGGGGTTAGTTTGGACGCTTCGTTTGTTTGTTTCCTCGCAACCCCTGGCAAAAGCCGTCATCTTGGAGTCTGCAAGCAGTGAGACTGCTTTGACTGCTTCGCCCTGAGCAAGAATGCAAAGTGGTCATGTGTCGTGTCAGGTGGCTCAAGCTTCCCACGCCCTCACCCGGAATCCTGGAAATCACCATTTGCGCTCGCATTGTGACTTTGAGGTTTCCGACAGGCGCTACCGCTACATCCGCTTTGACTTCTTGTGCAAAACTAAATTTGCAACATTTTCAAGCATACTAAGCATGACATGCCAGAAATCTCGCAACAACGTTTGTGTTCGTGAGTTGCCTCCAGGACGATCGGTGGAGACAACTCATTACAATCAGAAATGCACCCAAACATTCAAACAGCTGAGCCGTTCTGAACCGTTCCTGCAAAGCAAACCCGCTACAACCTGAACCGTTCTGAACCGTGGCGGGTCACGGGTGTCCACAAACGCATCTTGGTTCAGAACCGTTCTGAACCGTTCTGAACCGTTCCAAGCCTTTCCTAGCCACGGAACCGTTCTGAACCGTTCCCGAGGCCAGCGCACGGACGCAGAAGAGCCGTTCTGAACCGTTCTTTAGACCGTGATTTGTCTCAAGATATTAGCCTTACACATGTCAAGATGTAGCCGGTTCTTGACTCGAATGCTCGATCTTGAAGTCTTAAATTGGCACAAGCTGCTTCTTACTTCTTGCCGTGAGCAAAGAATTAGCGGCCCACAACTGTAGTGCCAAGCCAATGTAGCCACAGACCATGCCTTCGCAATTATGTTCTTCAGATGTCTGATGACTTGGCCTTGCAAACATGTCGGCATGCGTTGTCGCAGTGCCACGCTGAACTTTATGTTGCTTGCAAAAATGATTTGCTATGCATAATTATGCAGTTTATTGTTTGCATACTATGTTGCAAGATGTTGTGAGCAACTACATGCAGGGCTGATTGTGTTGAGGCTGGTTGTTTGCCGCAGGGGTAGGGCTAACTTACAACGTGAGTTGCGACGTAGGTTGTTACGTGGGTTCTTTCGTGACCTTAAAGGTTCGGAACTGCCCAACACACAAAGAGGCCACAGTTTGGTCTAAAGTAGAGTTGTATCTTAAGCAACACCTCCAATAGGCTGTCCATTCCGAGGCCCTCATTTTTCCTGCTGATCGCTGTAAGCAGGAAAAATGCCGACTGGCGTGCCCAGCAAGTCAGAAGTCCCGAAGCTGGGAGGAAGCCGGAGCATCTCGCATTTGACTTGAGAGGCAGGAAGGCGCATGGAAAGCACACCAACCCGGAGTTAGCGTCACGCTTTCCTATTCGTGAAACCTCAAGTTATAGACCCCACCACTTCGCTGCCTGAGGAATAGACTAATATATAGTTGGAAAGAAGAGTTCCTACCTAAATTCTATACTGAAAAAGGATGTCTGAAATTGCACTCAGGCTTCTACGCCTGAAAGTTTAAGCTTGCGCACCAATGGAACCGAAGTTGCGAGATGCTAGAGTTTCGGTGCACAGTTGGCAACAAGACTTTCTAATTACATGGCTTTATTTCACGCTTCCTCCCGCGTGTGCAGATGCTTGACATGCTACGGTGCATGTTGAATGACAAGAGCTATCAGGCCCAACCACCAGGGCTCCCTAAATTTTATTTGGGTTGGTTTCCACTTCCCCCTTTTTGGGGTGATGTTTATGCAAGGACCCATCAGGTGAGCCTCTCAGCGGGTCCGAATGCAGGCGAGCACAGAAGCGCTACGAGGAGGCCGGGAGGGGGGCTGTTCCTGATCTTCGCAGAGGACAGCGAGAGAGAGAGAGAGAGAGGGAGAGAGCTCAACGGTTTTTGGCACGTTTGGGCGGCAGGCCATTGCGGACTACAACCAAGCACTGGCTCCGCGCTTGGTTCGTGACGAAGACACACACACACACACACATTTGTGAGTTGTGCAAGTTTGTGTTTGCAGGCCGGTTTTGCGAACGTCCGCATTCAACTTTTGCGGCGTTGATCTATAAAGAGCCTTGCATTGGTTTTGCTCTCCATTTGTTGATCGGCCCGGGCTTTGACCCAGTTGGATGGATGTCTCCGTTCGGTTGCCCAATGCTCACACTTCACGTTTGAATGACAGGATGCTTCTATTTGTGGAAGAAGGTCCCAGGTTCCAATCCGCTGCGCAACCTAGGCTCTCCTAGACTCTTCTAAGGAGGGTTGTGAGGGCCATTCTTGTGGCTACTGTAGAGGGTCCTAATGACTGGCCCTAGCTTCACTGGTGTGAAAGGAGTGTTTCCGTGTTTCTGTCTGGCGTCTTGGCGAGGCCAGTGGAAATGCATGTGTAGCGTTTGGGGCGTTTGAGGCTAGATTTCGCTTTCAAGCGAAATCCCTGTGTGCCCTGGAGCCTCTGGGGAACGTGCCCAAATTTGTACAGAACCCCTAACGCACCACAAAAAGGCGGGCGCCTCCAGTTTAACAAGAGTATACATTCATAGTCTTGCACAGCCGTTTTTAGTTATGCATTCCGGTACCGCCAGTAGAAAGATCGTTTCCGCCGCTTGGCAAGCAGCCGCCGGGCTCTTGGTTTTGTCATCTCGCATCATCTCGCCATGGCTTCGTTGGCGCCCCGTTTCTGCGGATTGCGTGTGGGCAGAGCCTTCTCGGCGTTGCGGCACGACTGGACGCGCGCAGAGGCCGCTGGGGCTGAGGAGTGTGATCGTTTCGCACACGGCGTTAAAAGCGAGCCAAGCTATGAAGAAGGTGTCTTGAACATTGTGACTTTTTAGTGATTTGATGATTTGCCCAGATACATGGGCTTGCCCCTTTTTTTGCAAACTATCCCCACCTCCTCCAGGGCCAGTTGCCCCCCTCCGTGGCAAGTGTTGAGACAAACCTGCAAGTTGAGGGCCTCATGAATTATGCTGTTCTTTTTTGCGCGGGAGGGGGTGTTGGGTGCAATGTTCTCTGAGATGGGCAACATCTTTTGGTATCACAGAGAGGGTTAAGAGATGAGGAAGGCTTACTCCTGCCAGGCACCTTTTGACCTTTTGCTTGCACATGCCAGAGTGTAGCTACCCTTTGCTGACTTTGCCCCCCCTCGCCTCGCAAAATACCCCCCCCCCCAACAGTTCCCCCCAGTCTCAAAACCTTAAAGACGTTTGAGTTTAGGGTCCCACTCTGAAAGCCCAAAGGGAGGCAGTCCTAAAGCGAACCCTGGAAGAATTTGTGCAAAGATGAAGCCCGCCCTCTTGCTGTGCTGCATTAGCCGCTGGAAAAGGTGACAAAGACTCTGCGATCCAAGGGGTCGCATTCAGTCTTTTGAAGCATTGAAAGAAACTCTGAAACACCACGATTGTCCATGCGCGGCCCTGAGCTGAAGCCCTCTACCAATAGAGGGCTAACAAGAAGCTTTACAAGAACCTAGACCTGTGCGATCTAGCTTGCCCAGCTGGCCATGTGTCGAAATTGGTGGAGTTGCTTTCGGGTGCTTTGAGTAAGAAACAACACGGACACCCTTTCTCTTGGGGGGGGCTTTTTCGAGCATTTCTTTGCCTGGACCTGGCCGGTCGGGCGCCTCGAGGTGGGGGAGATCTACCACCGCCCGCTGCTGGAGTTGGCCTTCGAGGCCGCCTCGGTGCACCGAAGTTACTTCAACCCTCGGGAGTCTTGGCAGTTCCCAGCCGCACCCTTGTCTTTTTTTAAGAAAAAGCAAACGTTATGCGTTGGGATAGAACACCGGAGGCTAGGAAAGCCAGCCTCGTGGTTACAATGTTACAAGTTTCCAACATTCACGGGGGTCTTTAGCTAGAACACTCTGATTCACCGAACGATCTCGAATGTGCCGTTTGATGGCTGCACGTTGTCGACGGCTCGTCCTGAACTCGTTCAGGGCCCTCCCCCCCCTTTCCCTCCTTTGATCAGGACAAGTGTTGCCCAGCAAACTCGCATGGCTCGGCTCTGGATACTAGCTTTCGAATTCGAGAAAGAGCGTGTGCAGCAAGCTTTTCGTTTTTGGTCAATGTCCATTCAAAGAGGCTGTGGTCTCACCTTTTCTTAGCTCAGCACGGCGTTCTCGCCCAACCTTTACTCCTCGGTCCTGCTCGGACTACTCCAGTCTGCACGGGTCAGCAATGACAAAAATGTATTGGGCATTGGAGACACAGCCAGTTTCCGACTTTAACAACCTCCAGCCAGGACATCCTTAACACCCCCCTTGCTGGAGTCCTGGAGGGGGTGTTGGGCTCCCCAGCTCCTTCTTCGTTTTTCTTCTTTATCTGAGTTTTTTCACAAACAAGACGACTAGCAGCAGAGACAGACAGTTTAGACTTTAAGACTTTGAGAGCAATCTTTAGAGGGATTTTATCCCACAAATTGGAGCTCACAAGTGTTTGAAAGCTCGATGTTTCAATCTAAGACTTTAGACCAAGGGGATCAACAAACCAAGGAGGTGCAGCAGTCCACGCTGCTGTCCATAAAGACGGGCGGCTGCGGGGAGAACTGTGTCTTGGATTTTGATATTTCTGTCGCTTCCTTTGTGTTTGTGTTTCCTTTCAATCTCGACGGAAGGTAATTGGGGATGGACCATTTAAGTGGCATCAGGAAGTGATATTCGTTTGTTGGGAGAAGGGGGAGAGAAACTTGGAGTTGTAGGCGGAACGCTGGGTTTTGGAGGGCGAGAAGTTGGCGAAGGGGCCGGGCGAGGGAGAAGTTTGCTATGAATTTTGTAGCAGGGTGTGAAGAGAACGGGGCCCTCAGCTTTTGGAGGGCAACCGGATTCCAAGCTGGCTGGCCACCATGCAATCTCACACTTGGCAAAGATTGGAAGCTGAAGATGCCAGAGTGCAAGTGCTCCTTTTTCAACCCACAGCCTGTATCCAAGGGCTTCGCCATCACCAGCTGTGCTGGCCGGTCGGACAGGTGAGATGGGGAGCACTAAGAAGAACTCTGTCTAGGCGGGCTTGTTTCCGGACCACCCAAGCACGCGCTCGCTGCGAACCCACACGCGCAAGAGGCTGCAAGGTTGCTTGCCCAACCCCCTGACACGGAGCATGCACTCACCCACCCTAGCTTGAGCGCGCCTTCTTGCGTCCGGCGTGCGCGCGCCGCACGTGTCTCACACCGAAAGCCAATCAGACCAACAAATGCATCCCCGGCAGCCCATCCCAGCCCCACAGAAACCGGTGGAAAAATGTTTTCCGCGCAGACTTGCCCGCCATGTCCGGACTGCCCAAACCTACCCTCAGGGGGCCCATTTTTGCAGGGTTTGAGCGATGCAGGGGATGCAGGGGATGTAAGGGATGCTGGAACGCCCAGATGCTGGTGCTGCAGGGAATGCCGAGGATGCTGGCGAAGTTTGCGAGGATGCAGAGGATGTTGGCGGGGATGCTGGCGACTGGTCGGGCTATTTAC
Source organism: Effrenium voratum (assembly GCA_963377175.1). Lineage (NCBI taxonomy): Eukaryota > Dinophyceae > Suessiales > Symbiodiniaceae > Effrenium > Effrenium voratum. Next base: position 1,949,120 of record CAUJNA010001001.1, on the reverse strand, counting down.
AGTGTTTTTTGAAGGTCGGGCAACGTGGATCAGAATCCTGTCGCAGCGCCAGGGAGGCCGGGGATGTTTTTTGGAGTCCAAGTGTTCAGGCAATGCTGAGGAGGAGTGCAACAAAACACGTCAGCGGTATACCCTACGGATAGGGTGGCCCTCGCTCTTCAATCTCGAAGACACACAGCGCAGCTGGATTTGGCTTAGGGTTGTTTTGTTGCTTGTCCTTCCAGTGGCCCCTGAGGCGGGTACTGTTCCCAGAGCCAAAGCTTCAAGACGCCGGTGAAGCCCACGCCCATGATGACGCCTGTCTCAAAGTGGGCCTCTGAGACTATCGAGTTTTCTCAGCCTGTGGCTTGGGGGTTTCACCTTGGAATCTCAACCTTGGTTCTTAACAGTTACCTGTGGGACCTCTCGGCTAGCCTTCAAACTACAACTTCGTTTTGGGAATGGCACTTTAGCAGTGCTTTAATTGTTCGGCTTCAGGGTAGTTCTTTTTGGTGGGATTGTTTTTTGGGGACAGAATTAGGAGGAACGCGCCTGGATGACGCAAACGGATGCAAAGGAAGGAAAGAACGAAGGGCGCGCTCTGATTGGGAGGCGGGAAAGGCTTGATGCTGTCGCCATGGGCTTATTGGCAGCGCAAAACCTACTAATGGGGGCGACCGTGCGCCGCTTGCATTTGTTGCCACATGATTAATGGAGGGAGGGGTCTTTTTCTGCAACTAACCTCGGCGGGTAAGCCCTCCCACCGACCAACGTATGGTGATTGTAGGGTTTCTCCAGGGGCGGGGCAAAGTGATGTCCAGGAGCCCGCCGTAGGTTCCGTGTTAGTGCGCGGGATGGGAATGCAGAACCTGACCAGGAGGGCCTTCATGTTTTCCAGCTAGGAGTTGCTCAAAATCGGGGACCTACAGCTTGGATTGTTTTCTTGGGCTCCCTCACAAAACATCCGTCAAGGGGTCAACCAGTTTTTGTGCCGCTGTGCTGTTCCAACTTTAGGCAACTCGGCTAGGGCGATTCCGCATACCTTGGATTCGTGCACAAGCCCGTCCTCCGAAGCTCAAAGCAAGGATCAAGCCACCTTCCGGCAGGAAACTAGTATTGGTCTGGGTCGGGGCCCACGGCCCCCCCAATTACTGTAGCATATGAAGCATATGTGGGTTTGAAAGGGAAACCCCCAAATAATGTTGAGAACCACTAAGGATGCTCACTTTAAGGCACCAAACATGGGGTCCTGTTGGGTTCCTTTACCAGTGGCCAATGTATTCCCTTGTGTGTTGCCTCCTCATGCTGGTTCAGTTTAAGCCAGTGGCTCCAAGAAGCACACCCAATCTACAAGTTTTGTTGGGTTGCGAAAGGTCTTCTTAGAATTTGTCGTACGAATTTTCGTACTTCCAGAATGTTTTCCCCGTGTTGAATGATTCTTGGATCAGTCTTTTCAAACTTCACTCGAAGATGGGAAGAGGGCGTTCTTGACGGAAACCTGGGCTTGGCCGATGGGACAAAAAGCTTTCGGAAGCCGAGGAAGGTGGACGAAGTCTTGGAAGCCGCCCGCCGAGCCAAAGAGGCAGGTTCCACACGCTTCTGCATGGGCACGGCCTGGCGCGGGGTCGGGGAGAAGAAGTCCTTTCAGCACATCCTGACCATGGTCAAGGACCGGGAAATTCAGCGCAAAGTTTCAAAACACCTATGCTTGTTGTTTGGCCCCATTGGCTTCCTCGTTTCTTTTTGTCGTGTTTGTGTGTGGGGGCGGGGGGCGCGGGGCTGGTGCCACTTCCTGGTTCAATGGGGGATGGATGGTAGTAAGTCTGCGCAAGGATAGTTTTTTGGCGACCATTTCTAGTCAAAGGGGTCTCTTCCATGTGAAGGAGAATCAAGCAGTGCCCCAGACGCGGGCCAAGAAAATGTGATTGGTTCCAGGCCCCGGCAGGTCAAGGACTGCTGTCCCAAAATATTTCAAACCAGACCTTACTGTAGCGGTTCCCTTTTTGAGGGAGTTACCCTCGAAATCAGAGACCAAAAGGAGTAAAAGGAGAGGGGGGGCGCTTGTTTCCCGTGGCACATGTTTGATACTTGAGATGTGACTCACCATTGTGTGTACTGTCAGCCCCATATTCATAAAGGTTCCCTCCTCTAACTTGTTTTATTTTGGGGGCCCGGGGGCGACTTGGGGGTTTCTCAGTTTAAACAAACTGAGATCCAACTTGCAATACGTTGTAGTACTTGAAGGGCTGCTTGTATTACTTGTAGTGCTGCTTGAACTGCTTGAAGTGGCAGCATCAAACATGGCCTTGGGGAATCTTACTGCATTATTAATCTCGTCCTTGCTTGGTGAATTTAGTATTGGGAAGTTCGGCTTTCCAGGGACCGATTCCCCCATTCGTTTCTCATAATTAGTATTGTGCTGAGCCAGTTGGTAGTGGTTCCATTGTAGCAGTGTTGTATGGGTTTTGGAGCATCTAGGGCTTGATTTCCAATTCTTTGCCCCACACATGCACTCACTGCAGCGATAATATAGTTCAATCAATTTGGGCACCATCAATTTTTTGAATTATCCCCACTTGCATGACCATGTGCTCACAGAACTCTTGATAGCTCCTTAGCTCCGTCTTTACAGGCAAATTGGGATACCCACCTAACACAGCATCATTCTTTCCGATTCCTTAAGCCTCGAGTCAGGGAAAGTAGGACACAGACCCTTGGACAAACTGTCTTATAGTGGTTATGATTTCATTTCTGCTTGGGACATAGTGTTTTGGGAGGAACTATTTTTTATTTCAGGCAAAGCTGCGTTTGTTAGGTTTCATTTTTTCGGGGTCCTTCCGGGTTGTTTTGGAGCTCTTGGAGCTCTTGGAGCTAGGAGGTGTCGGGCATGGGCATGGAGACTTGCTGCACCCTGGGCCTCTTGAACGCGGACCAGGCGCGGCAGCTCAAGGAGGCAGGGCTCACGGCGTACAACCACAACCTGGACACCAGCCCAGAGCCTGGGACCTGTCCCGCTTTACGGCTTTGCGGTGGGTGAACTGAGTGGCCCTCCACTCAAATCAACGGATTTGGCGCCAATAATTGTTTGAATCGTCCCGTCTTACATTGGACAGTAGAGAAGGTGAGTTGACTGAAATGATGAATCGTTTGAGTCCTGGGCCAGAGTCCTGGGTCTTGAGTTAAACTTTGACCAAGGAGCACTATCCCAACATCGTGTCCACCCGCCCCTTGGACCTTGGGCTCCGGGCCCAGAAAGAGGCCCGGCTTTTTGATCGTTGAGAAGGCTTTTCAGGAGTCCAAAGCTACTGTTGTGGCCAGGCAGGTTGGGCAGGTTGCGCACTGTGAGGTTTGGCCTCAACTTTTCCTGAGTGCACGATCCCTGTCAGGCAACAGAGGCCTGTCAAGTACAACAGCTCTTCATCAGTGTTTGAAGGAAGGGAGGCCATTGTTTTGTTTGGCCAATCCTCAATCCATCGGTCGCAGACCGAAGTGGTTTCTTTGTTGCCGCTTAGTACGAAGCCCATCAATCCCTGTGGTTCAGTGCGAAACCAATCCTTTCTCTTGGCGTAGATGCGAATGGTTCCCTGGTTGTTTTTCATCAGGAACCCAATCCTCAATCCCTTGTTTTAGCGGGTACGGATTGGCAAAGTCGTGGTTCTGTGGAAGATATCATTCTCCTACGCTGAGGCACCTACGCTGACCGATTAGAGACGCTGGCCAACGTGCGAGAGGCTGGCATCAGCGTGTGCTGCGGCGGAATTCTGGGCATTGCTGAGACGGAGGAGGACTGGCACTGGGCGTTTACAACAGTTTTTGTATCCCCTGCGGCTTGCCGGCTTACTGATGTGTGGCGTGTGTTTTGTTACAAATACCCGTGCGGGTAAATTGCCCTTTCATGATTTTCAGTTCGGGGTGGACCAAGTGGGGTTGTTTCTGTGGACGCCCTGAAAAAACTGAGAATGTTGACCCTGAAAATGTACAAACGAACTTCTGAGGCATTTGTTGGTAAGCAGAGAGCAAACCATACATTTTGTGGGTAACCCCGCCATTTTGAAATATAATTTCCCCGTGAGTGGTCGGTTTAAACATCACCTCTTGGCCGGGTAAACAACTCTGTTTTTTGTCTAAACAAACAAAGGCAAATCACCCTCCCCCCATTTGACACACATTGGTCCATGGCAGTTTCCAGTATTTTGTGGTTCAAAGCATTGCAACTGCCTTTCGGAAAAGGGCAGCCCCAACGAAACAAACAAAACAACACAGCGGCAACGTGTGATTGTTCCCTGTGGTTTGTTTCTTAGTCCTGGCTTAAACATCACCTCTTGAACCGTCCCCCCCAAACCAAAACAGCCGTTTGTTGACCTCCTCTTGGGAAAAGGGTATCTTCAGGACCGGAGCACCGAAAGAGAGACAAATGACGTTGTTGCCTTGTTTTGTTTTCTGGTCACCACCCCTTTGGGAAGGAGTCGGCATAGAATCCCGGGTTTGAACATCATCTATTGGTCAAACAATAACAGAACTGGAAAGCGACCTCTCGGCAATTGTTTGGACGCTTCACCAGTTGGACACACACTTCTCCTACTCCTCCCTTTTGCGCTGCTCAAGCACCAAAGGCCCAAGGGTTTGTGGAACTGTTCCTTTACACCTCCCCCGTTCTTTGTCGTCTTTGGGCCATGGGAATTGTCCGATCCGGAGGACCGGATCGGGCTGCTCCACACACTGGCCACGCTGCCAGAGCACCCGGAGTCGGTGCCTATCAACGCGCTGGTGGCCATCGAGGGCACGCCACTGGGGGACCGGCAGATCAAGATGGGCACCAAGGCGGGGAGGGGTGAGTGCTTTCGCCAGAGCCTAGAAGCGCTCAACCGGGTAGTGAGCACCCAAACCATTTTGCTTCCCACGTCTAAGACCCCAAGTGCTGGACAAAAAGCAGTGTTGTTGTTTTGTTTGGGGGGGGGGGGGGGTTGGGACCTAGAAGCACGTGAGTTGGGAGTTGGGACCTATGGGATTGTGTGTTTTTGGAGCTGATAGCCTTTGAAGGCTGGTTTCAAACAAGCAACATGGAAAAAGTGTGTGCTATTTGATTGTTGGCGGGGGTTTGTCTTGCAGGGCCTGGCCATGGGACCTCTCAACCACTTCAACTTGTCTGTGTAGCCCTAAAGTCAGGTAGGCTCCAAAGATGACAAAAGGGTTGGGGTTGGCAGGGTTGGGCGCTTGACCCCTGATGGCCACTTCTTCCACCTGGTTCAGGGCGGAGAAGAAAATCATAGGCCCATAGAAATCCTTGCTGAACATCTTAGTTGAACAGAACAAACAGTCCCTGGGTTTTTCGACGCTGAGGTGACTTGGCGCGATATGGTGCGCTCCATCGCCACCGCGCGCATCGTGATGCCCCAGTCCATGGTGCGTCTCTCCGCGGGGCGCCTGGAGTTCTCGGAGGAGGCGCAAGCCATGTGCCTCGGCACTCGGAGTTTATGTTGTTTCTGGTCTTTGTTGTTTCTTTGATGTTTTCGGACTTGAACATTTTTCTGGGAGATGATGTTTTCCCCACTAACCCGCAAAACGGGAAACTTTTGGGGTTGGCTTATATAAAGGGAAGCCGAGAGGAAAGCCACCAAGCTTTCGGGGCATGCGAACACATGCTTTTCCGAACCGCCAAGTGGAGCAGGCGTTGTGTCTACAGGGGAGTAGTGGATTTGAGTGGTTTCATTTGTTTCGGAGGAGGGTATTGTTCACCTTAGTTGATTTAAAGGCAAGCCACAAATGAAGACCGCCACACAAACATGGGCCCCTGATTTTGGCACATGTTCACTTATTATGCTTTCTTTGTGACCTTTTGGTCTAGTTCTGATCCCCAGTTGTTTAGAGGATTCCACCCACCCTCCAAATCTTTTTGCTGTTGGTGAGTTTGGGGCTCAGGTTTCCGACACCCAACGCCATGTGCATTTGTTCCAACCAGAGTCACAGAAAAGCCAGGTCGGGGGGATGGTTTCGCCCATTCTATTGTTTGGAGGCTTGGACATACAGAACATGTATAGGCAGAAAATCAAGTAACCACGTGGATTAAACACGCATGCATTGACAATATACATACATATAGATAATTATATTATACATCTACATTTATGCACACGTATACACGCATGAAGCGGAGCCCCGTGGCTGTGTTCCCGATTCGAGGATGTTCCTGGCTGGGGCCAACTCCATCTTCACCGGTGACAAGCTGCTGACCACCCCAAACCCCAAGTTCTCTGAGGATGGGTTGAAGCTGGGGTCACTATCAGAAGACTGTTTTGGGGTGTTTCATGTTGCTACTGTTTACCGCTTACGGGGTGACTTTGACGCTACAATAACGGGGACACTGAAGCGACAAGGGCTATCCCTTAGGTAAACCCAATCGCAGTTCGAAGACAAGCCTGTTTAAAGTCAAAGGTTCCAGAGTTGCACACTTTATGCTGACCCTGAGTTCAACGTTTGATCGAATGTAAAGGTGCTGTACTTTGATCCCGGGTGAGCTCGCTTTACCCCCAAGTGAGCTCGTTGAAGCTGTCCATCTCAAATGGGGAGGCAAAGGTTCAAGAAGCTGCAGAATTGGACTTGAAACTGCCAAATGGATCACAATGCCTACATCTGACTAAGCCCCAAATCCTTGAACTTGCAAGTTCCACTTTTTCTTTGCCTCTGTTTTGCTGACGTCAGACGAGCTTGCATGACTGACTTGGCCTCTAGACAAAATCAGTTCTCACATGCTGCTTGATTCATGCTAGTTGCTGAACGGAAGCTCTGGTGTACCAAGGTCGCGCACATGGCTAGAATGGTTATGTGTTCCATTAAACCTCTGGGTCCCGGCAGTGGTTTTAGGTAGTGCGGGTGCTAAATAGGGGGGGGGTTTGGATGAACCATAAATTTACTAATTCTATTTTGGGGGTTCCCTTTGGATAAATAAAAATGCGCGGGCTATTTAGCGCCCTTCTTTCTTTTAGGGGGGGGTGCATAGAAGCCATCGTCGTCTGGCAATGGCGTGCGCGACATCGGTACAGTCGCTGTGTCAGTCATGGCACGTCGATGTCCATGACCAATCCTGTGAGACATGTGCTGCGCAATGCGGCCCCTCATAGACCTCACGTACAGGTACCTTGAGTAGTCATACGGGCCCGGCCACCAGGAAACGTACGCTATTTTCCCGGGAAGTCACAAGGGCCTTGCAGAAATTCTGAGCTGCCTAGTAGAATAACAACGGGATGGTTCAATGTTTTCCAGGGGCAGCGAGCGAGCCTTGTAGGACACCGCGATGTTCGAGGCTTTGGGCCTCCAGGGCAAGACGCTGCGACTGAAGTGGTCCAACGGTCGTCTTCTAAAGACAAATCAACACACACACACACACACTGGGCGGTTTTCCCCCGCTTTTTGTTTTGGGCGACCAACCTGAAAAGGGTAATTATCGAGCCTCAAAGCATTCGACACACTCGAATGGGGTATCGGCAAAATTGATTTCTATCTTCCCAGGCACCCAGACAAATTGCCCCTTTCAACCTGTAGATTCAATGGCCAAAACAACGCTGCCTTTTCCTGAGCCACTGGGAGTCTAGGTTGTAGGGTGCGTTAAATGTTCAGCAATCTGATGGCTCCAAAGGACCACCATGTGCGTATCATCCGAAAGGAGTCCGTTTGTTAGAATCCGCCTAACGCCCCGCGCCCCCGATTTTTGCACGTATCCCATGTATGTCCCTTTTTGTGGTTGACACATCAAACAGAGTTGGTCCAGCTCCTGGCTAAGCTTGAAACACCGACTAGATTTCCCTGTTTGCGGGGTTTTGGATGGTGGCAGTGGTGCTTGAAGGGAAAAGGGACCCCGTGCCGTTCAAGGGAAGCAGCAAGCAAGCTGCGCAGGTACTGTGTTTGTCTGCGCAGCTGTATGTGTTTCTCCGTGAAAGGCCAGGCTTACCCAGTGGGGGGAAGCGATGATGTTTGCTTGGAGGTGCCTGCTCCCTCCGCTTGTACAGTGGTTGCACGTCGCCTTAAACTCCTGGAGCTTTTCAAGCAGCAAAGTTATACAGCAGTCAACCCGAACTATTGAACGGGGTTTGGCGAGGGACCTCTTCAACGGTCTGAAGGCAACAAACTGGAGGGGTCGCTGGCTTTGAGAAACATCCATACTCTTTGCCATTTTAGGTGGTTCTACTGGCTTGCAGTTCATTCGCAAATATAGGGATGGTTGTGTTGGAGGGTACCGTGTTTGGCGCAACAGGAGCATCACCATTTCGACACATACCTCCTTGATTGGGCACCGATTCGGGGGGTGAACAAATCAGCGGTCTCGAGGAAGCTCTGAGCGCTTTCGGCCCAGGAAGCCTTTCACCGGGCCCACAGCAGAGCTCCGCCCGAGCTGGGCGGAGATCGAGGTGCCGAGCCCAAGCTTCGGGGCATCCACGAAGCCGCGGGAGGCGGGAGGACGGGCCAAAATGAGCGCCCAAATGGTTGTTTGCCCAGATCCTTCAGGGGAAGCCTCAAAGAGTGTTCTTGCCGATTGCCGATGCTACAGCGTGTTTCTGTGTGCTTCTTACAATTGCAATGGGGGCCCCTTTTTGCATAGCTGGATGTGGAAACCAGAAGGAAACACCTGAACTTCCGAACGGATCCCTACGTGTGAAGCAAACATCCATTAGGGACCCGTTCAGGTGTTTCCTTCTGGTTCAATACGAGCAGCGCAAGGGGACGAAGCTTATGTTCCCATGCCCTCCCCAAAACTGCATCCGCCTGTTTCGAGCCCTCAGGTGTCGTTCTGAGGATGGGCATTTGAAGACCCGAGCCCAAGAGCCCGGGAGATCTGGCGCCAGTATGAGATGGGTTGTGCCACACTCGGGCTCCAAGGGCTGAAGGGCTGTCTGAACAAATTGTGTGTTTTGGTCCTTTGGGCACGCAGCCAGATCTCCCGCTTTTATAGGATCGCCCCTTTTGGTGGAAGCTGAGTATCTAAGAGGCCAGCAGGGAATTCTACAGGAGATCCAGGTTTTTGGTGGATCTTTGGCAATTTTCCCGTAGAAATTCCTGTAGCTGGTTTCTATGAGGTTAGTCGCTTTGCCCCTGGGCAAAGCTTGTGGTTCCCAGCTCACAGGAAGCCAGCTCCCAAGAGCACTGAGGTTGTGGAGCTGCCGTTTGGATTCAGGTTCGTGATTCACATGGTCACATGGTCCATTCAAATGACAGTTGCCCAAAGATCCTGGATTTCGAGATAACATGCCAGTGGGTTATCTAGTTTGCAAGCATTTGCGACAATTACTGTGTTGCTCACGCGGTATTCGTTGCTCCTGGAGGGGGCAGAGTCGCGTGCTGACGCTGCCGGTGCCTCTGCAGTTGGTAGCTTTAGGCATCCGCGAAAGGGCGGAGTTCTATGCAAGGAAGGAAAACTGCGGCTGTGTCTATTTTGGAGGATGCCCTTTGCAGGTTGGTTTCAAGGAAAACAAAAGAGAATACCCAAGCGGCCCATTCCCTTCCCTGGCCTTTTTGCCCCCTAGCTTGACCTGCCCTGTCTTGTTGTCCCAATTCATTCCGCACATGCTCGCAGCTTCGGCTTTTGCAAAAAGCTGTGCACGTTCCATTTGAAGCCAAGTCAGATCTACATCAGGTGTTGCCAGCACAATCACGTTTGTTGCAACAAATGGAGGGCGCCATTTCACGTGCAAATGCCCTTTTGAGGTCATGACATGCTGGGCGTTCGGCGTTCAACAGTCCAAGGGAATTAAACCAAAAGGGGAGCGATGTGTGTGTGTGCAGTTCTTCAAGACCGCCTACTTTATCAGCCCCCGGTCATAAGCTTCTTCACGGGATTTCATGGAATCGCGCAAACGAATCGCATTGCCACCAGAAGCCGCTGGAGGCCTGCGTAAAACCCCAGGGAGCCCATTTCAAAGCAAGCCGCCCGTTGAATGCTTCAGATTGGGGTCATTCCCAGAAGACTGAACGACCAAGAAGACAAGGCCACAAATCGCCCCAGATTTCTGCTGAATGCTATGCTGGGGTTTCGGAAGCTGGTGGCGACTCGATGGCTGTCCTGGTCTCGAAGGCGTCGCTGGGCATGCGCTAAGTTGCAGATGCGGGGGTGTAGGTCAAAATCGAAATTTGGACCGCTCAATACGTGGTTCTTGTTTGGTTTCCTTAAAGCCGGCCGAACACCTGCTGCTTTGACTTTGGTGTTTCCCAAAAAAAGCACACCCATGTGGGTGTTTTGTTGACGGCTAAGGTATTTGTTGGGCTTGCTTTGCAAGGGAAACCAACAGCATGCTCAGTGTTTTGAAGGTTCCGATCACAGAAAGAGTTTTGAGCATGGCGCTGGTATTGGTGGTTTAGCATACTTCCCCTAAAGGCCATCACGAGGAGGATGGAACATTTCTCATTTTTTGCAGACCCCCTATTTGGCACCTAGGTTGCTTGGCAGATGCCCGCGCGGTGTTGGTTTATGGCGCCAACACAGACGTGGGGAAAACCGTGGCCAGCGCCGCGTTGTGCCGTCACGGGCTGGCTGCAGGGCGATTAGTGACCTACATCAAGCCGGTGCAGACGGGCACTGAAACAGATGCAGGTGAGGGGGGCCTAGATGCCGCTCGCAAACAAAGGCAAAACGCGGGTGGATACTTTCTTAATCCTCCCAGGTGCCTTTTGGCACCCGGATGCCAGGGAACATTTTCTCGCGGGGAAGTGATGGCAATTCCCCATAGCTTTGTTCCTGTGATAATATTGCTTTTGTCTACCCGGTAATGTTGGTGCCAATGTATAGAGGAACCCCGGATCAGCATCCAGCGTGCAAGTGAAGAGATTCCCACTAAAAAGGGACATCCCCCATTTCTCAACCAGGCTCTTGTTAATTTGGGGCTAGCATTGGTGCCTGAAGCGAAATTCGCTTAGCAAACAGACCCTGGCAACCTTGAAAGGGGAACCCAAAGGAGTTGAGTAGCTGGTTCTACTCACGGTACTGGCTGGGGTTAGAGCAAGGCCCAGTAGAACAACTATCGCTGCCAAGGTTGTTCCAAGCAGAGATGGCCTTAAACATGGCCATTGTGAAAACAGTGCCATGCCGTGGCCCAACCTTCGTAATGATTGTAGCGCAGGTGCCCTAGACGGCCACTGCCGGGCTGCCGGCCAAAGAGGAGATGGATGGATAAAACGACAAGACTCGGTCTGGAGCCATGTTTTTCTCATTTTTTGGGTCCGGTGACGTGCCCCACCAAAAGACAGGACTGGCCACTGAGACGCTTTTCCACTACCCGTCCCCGGAGTCCCCGGCCACCGCGGCAGAGAAGGCGGGGGCAAGAGCCCCGGCGGACCCGGAGCTGCGGGAAGCGCTGCAGGACGCGCTTTCAGGGCCGGGGTATGGATTGCCTCAAAATGGGTCTGCCCTTTTTGGATTGCCTCAAGTGGGAACTGAAAGGAAGTCACCCATTTTAAGGGGCCCCTGATTTTGAGTTTAGCTGCGTGTGTATTTTTTCCTCCGCAGTTGCTGGTTCTCCGTAAGGCCGGCGTCCGCTTTGCTGTGTTGAGCGCAATCTTGCTTAGTCTGCTTGTTGGCTTGGCTGGCTGTTGCAGAAGTCTGTTGGTTATCAGCTTCGTTGCAAGATTAATGCGAGCTGTGAGGCGTTTTGGGCCAAAAGCCTGAATGTGCCAGCGTCTCTGTGTTTCCCCATGTTGGGTCACCTGTTTAGTCATGGCATGTCATGGCCCCAAAAGGTTGATTTTTGTTTCTTGGTCCTTTCGGCAAGTGAGGGCAGGTGAGCCCGCTTTGCTGGGTTGAGTGCAACCTTGCTTAATCCGCACACCCTCTTCCAAACAAGGAATTGCATCATCATACCTTTGGCACATCCCCGTGTGAGCAAATGCTGTTTGCCAGCTGCCAGGCACAACGGGGTGTTGCCAAAGTATCAATTTAATGGTGCCTGCAAAAAGCGCATCAACCTCTGCGCAAGTTTTGCTTCCACTTGTAAAGTGTTCAGAAGTGAGAAGCAATGCCTGTGGTTTCTCGTCAAAGTGGAAGCGTGGCATTTTATGCCGCTTTTGGCGCGTTGACTGGGCTCGTCAGCAAAGTGGACAAGTTGCACTTCGTATAGGGTTTTGCTCACGTTACTATCAAACCATCCGATCAGCGCAGAGGGTTGATCTACCAAGTGGAACACAAGTGGAACGTGCAGTTCGCGCGCCCACGCGATCCACAAGCCCGTATTATAATCCTCTATACTTCCAGAGCCTATTTGAACTATGTTGTGATAACCCCGTTTTTTTGACAAGCCTTTTTTAGATGACGAGCGTCGGCCTCCGTTTTTGGATTGGGGCATGGGCACGCACATATATACAGCAACATGTTTGACGATTAGCTCGGCCCATGTTGGCTTCTAGGTTGCTATCCCATTTTGTGTTTTTGCACAAGTTGTTTCTCAACCCCAACGGCGGCCAACGGGAAAGAAGAAAAGCAGTCTGAAGCACTCGCGGACCACTTCAAGGGGCCCTTGCCGACTTCGTACTTGCGGCTCAGGGGATTCCACCGTTTTCCCCTTACATCGGAGACGGGTTCCCTGAAAATGGGTTAAATGGGTGCGGGCGCATCGGAGAAGCTTCGTGTGCGCGGCTGTCTTTTGAGACAATGATTTTTCTGTGGCTTAAGGGAACAAAAAGGAACAGCGCAATTAGATAATCCCCTCTTTTGACACAAGTGAGAAGCCAGTGCTACAAACGGTTGGCGCATGCTGGGGCCTTGGGGTTTCCTCCAGCAGTGATTTCGTGATTGTAGGGTTGAATATGGAGCAGAGTCAGAGAGCGTCACTTCGTTCTCGAGGAGTGTTTGCACCAGAGCCTGCGGCAGCAAAACGCGCTGGCGGTGGTGGAAACTGCTGGAGGGCCTCTGAGCCCAGGGCCCAGCCATGCGCTCCAGGCCAAGACATGCACTGGAGGGAAGACGGGGGGGTTGTTGATCTGGTTTCTGGTTGTTCTGTTTTTTTTTTGATTTTCATGCTTCACTCGCTTCACTTTTCCTTTTTCAGGACTAGAAGCATGCCCGGGGTCTTTATTTGTATTTCCGGATTGTCATCTCGTGTCTGTTTTGACGACTCGAAACAATTTTCTGGATTGTAATCTCCAATTGTGTTTCAACCCTAGAGATGCGGTTGCAAGGCAGCCGATTACAATTCTTTGGGCGGTGGCCGTTTTCGCTTTTGCGGGCTGGAAGACGAGAGGGTTGGTGGAAGTAGTGTTAATGATTGATGGGAATCCGGCCGCCGTTGGGGTCCAAAAAGGTTATGGGACCATTGGTCACGTGCATTTGGCCTTTTCGCTTTCCCCTAAACAGCATGAATACGGGTACCTTCAGGAGAGCGCACGCACACATAAACTCGGGGACCTCCCCGCCCCTTCAGGGGCGGGACAGGCGGACATCTACGCGCCCTTGAAGCTGCGCTGCGTGCTGGTGGGTGATGCCCGGCTGGGCGGCATTTCGGCGACGCTTTGTGCGCTGCTTGGTCCCAACAAGGTCTGTCTCCAGGGAGGTTGGAGGGGGTTCAAAAGAGACACCACAAGCACACTAACATGCTGCGATCTTTAATTTCCGATTATCCTGTACACTCTTTGGGAAAGTGGTTGCCCCTTTGACAAAGGAGTTGAAGCATGTTAATTAGGGGTCAAACCTGGACCATAGTGAGGTGCAGCCGCCCTCGTCATTCTTCGCATGGCTTTGAACCGATCTGGAGGTAGGGAGCGCCCAGGAAGGTTTCTTGACAGTGCGAGCTTCCGTGGAACCCACCAGTTAATTGCAATTCTTGAAAGGAGAATCCAGTTGTGGCTTGCTGGCTATCAGGGAACCCTAAGAAACCTAAGAACCACGGCAGCACACATGGCTTCTTGGTGGGCTTCGATTGCGACGGAGCTCGATCCAGGTTCGAGGCCTTGCGCTCACGAGGGCAGACTCCGGAGCTGGTCCTTTTCTGCGGGGGTGACTCCGGGGGTGACTATGGCAACGAAGCCGCGGTGCGGCGAGCGCTGAATGAGTCCGTGAAGGTGGCGTCGCTGCCGGCAGTGCCGGCCACGGGCCCGCTCACGGAGTGGATGGAAAGGGAGGAGGTGGGGTGGGGCGGGGTTGTGTCAAACAAAGACAAGGACTTTCCAAAAATGCTGTTTTCCAGCAGGTTGGGCGAGGTCAAAGTATGCAGTCTATGGCATGTTGTTGGGTTCGCCACATGGGGGAGACCTCCAAAATTTCAAAAAAAGGAGCCAGGGGACCCTTTAATTTTCCCCCACACGGCTGGCGTGTTGTAAAGCGAAAATGAATACCAGCCCCTCAGCCCTTGGGTGTGACCTTGGGAGCCTCCACAAGAAGGGCACCCTTCGCCTCAAGCATTTCCCAAGTGGTGGTTCACCTTTGGATTGTTTGGAATGGGTACCTTCGCCTAGCAAAGCCTGACAGGTGGCGTCGGCCATGCGTGACATCCTGACTGCGAAAACCGAGGCGGAGGCGGAAACGGAGGTGCACGAACACCTGAGGCTGGACAGGGAGCACCTGTGGCCCAGTTGCAACCAGCGGGGTCCGCCCGTTGTGTTTCCCATTTTCTATTGGCCACTTGTTTGGAATTTGTTTTGATAAGAAAATCAGCCAACCAAACAAGAGGTGCCAGCCCTTCTTTCCCTGCCACTCTGTTGGGAAGGGTTTCCCTTGCAAATCCACCAGCCATCAAAAAGGCCCATGCAAATCCACCGCGTTTTTGAGGTGGCATCCCTACACCAGCATGGTGAAGCCTGGCCGGGTTTGGTCCGTGCGATCTGCAGATGGGTGCATGATTGAGCTCCAGGATGGGCGGCGCTTGGTGGACGGAATGGCATCCTGGTGGTGCGCCATTCACGGCTACAACGTGCCGGAGCCCTTTCCCAAAAGGAATCGACCCTTTATACTTTTGGGTTTAGTTTCGGTCTATTTCCTGCATGTTTTTGTGTCAAGGTCCCAACATATGTCAAAGTCCCAAGTTGCTTAAGAAGTCAAATCGATTTCCACTGGATTCCTTCTTTGGTTGCAAGGAGCTGAATGCCGCAGCAGCTGGCCAGCTGAGTCAGATGAGCCACATTATGTTCGGAGGTCTCACCCACCGGCCCGCCACGGATCTGACGAAGCTGCTCTTGCAGTGCGCCCCCCCTGGGCTCACGCAGGCGACTGTGAAATAATTCAAATCTTTAAACATCAACCTTTCGGTTGGATTTAACCAAGGTCTGGTTGTTTCAACACCTTTTGCAACCTGCCCGCAGGTGTTCCTTTGCGACAGCGGCAGCGTAAGCGTCGAGGTGGCGATTAAAATGGCGCTGCAATACTGGGCCATGAGTCTTGGCTGTTTTTTTTTTTTTTTTGTGTGTGTGTGTGTGTGTGCGTGTGCGTGTGCTGCGTGTGCGTGTGCGTGTGCGTGTGCGTGTGCGTGTGCGTGCGTGTGTGCGTGCGTGCGTGCGTGCGTGCGTGCGTGCGTGCGTGCGTGCGTGCGTGCGTGCGTGCGTGCGTGCGTGCGTGCGTGCGTGCGTGCGTGCGTGCGTGCGTGCGTGCGTGCGTGCGTGCGTGCGTGCGTGCGTGCGTGGGTGGGTGGGTGCGTGGGTGCTCGGGTGCGTGTGGGTGCGGGTGGGTGCGGGTGCGGGTGCGGGTGCGGGTGCGGGTGCGGGTGCGGGTGCGGGTGCGGGTGCGGGTGCGGGTGCGGGTGCGGGTGCGGGTGCGGGTGCGGGTGCGGGTGCGGGTGCGGTGTGCGGTGTGCGGTGTGTGTGTGTGTGTGTGTGTGTGTGTGTGTGTGTGTGTGTGTGTGTGTGTGTGTGTGTGTGTGTGTGTGTGTGTGTGTGTGTGTGTGTGTGTGTGTGTGTGTGTGTGTGTGTGTGTGTGTGTGTGTGTGTGTGTGTGTGTTTTTGTGGGCTTTGTTTTGTTATGTTTTTGTGTGTTTGTGTGTTTGTCCTCGGGAGCTCCCAAAAGCAAATAGAGATCAGGATGAAATTATTTTGCTTGTTTCACCCGCACAGGGCATCTTGGGTGTTTGCTAAACTTTCCAGTTGCCCAATGCCATGCGTTCCTTCCCCTTTAGAGGGCCCGCGGAACGGGTGCTGAAAAGCGAATTCCAGCTTGTCTGAAAGGAGCCTGTTTGGAGCGCACCCCAAATGCTTCCCAATCTCACTTGAGTTCGCGCACTTCCGCTTCGGCCATTTCGGGGGTCCCTTTCAAGAGTATGCCAGCCCTCGGTCCTCATACCATTTTTGTTGGGCCAGACTCGTTTGCGACTTGTTCATGTGCCTGTGGCCGTTTGCAAGTGTATTCCGACAACCTCCCCAACACAAGGCCTCTTCGACGGAAGTAGAGGGAGGTCAGGTGGAAAAGGAAGCCATGAGCCAGCCTCGGAGTGTGCCTACGCTTGGAATCCGAGCTCTGCTGTCAAATTCCACTTTTTGCTGGAGGTTCGGGGCATGTCAGGCAGTTGCAAGGCAGGTTGTTTTCTGAGGGTTTAAAAGGAACCCTAGAGGAGACCAACAGTTTGTTAGGTTCTCTTTTTTTAAGACACAGACCTTGGGTTGATCTCCCAAACCAGGGGGGTGCGGAATCCGCGTGACTAAGGAGGGGCATACCCTCGAAATGCCGCCTGGCCACGGTTCAGCGTGGGTACCACGGGGACACCTTTGGCGCCATGTCCGTGTGCGACCCTGCGCCCGGGATCTCCAAAATTATATTTTAGTTTGTCGGCTCAACATGATAGATGGATTCAGACGGACTTACTTTGTGCTTTGGATTGGTGGCTTGCGGATTTGAACCCCGGGTGGGCACGGATCAAGCGTTTGCAACGCCGCTCAGGTTCACCACCAACCTCCAAATCACCAATCCAAACC
This sequence comes from Effrenium voratum, assembly GCA_963377175.1. NCBI lineage: Eukaryota > Dinophyceae > Suessiales > Symbiodiniaceae > Effrenium > Effrenium voratum. The sequence continues at coordinate 1,932,272 of CAUJNA010001001.1, read as the reverse complement.
ACCAATCCAAGAAATTACAATACCAACCAAAGTGGAGATTTCTCGGAATAGTGATCCCCCAAGATGGGCTGTTTCCTGTGGCTTCCCGGTTGGCCACCAACCCAAAGGGTCCACCGATTTGGCCCTTTTTGGAAACTTATGGGTTAGATGTTCTTTTTTTGCGTACCCCTTGCCAAGGTGCGGGGTATGCACACGCTCTTCCAGTCCACCTTGGCCCAGCAGCTTTTCGCGGACCCTCCGGCCATGGGAGAAGAGGACAGGAGAGATGGCGGGAGCCCACCAAAATCCTTTTGGGTTTTTCCCTCAATGACCCCAAAAAGATGTCATAAACGGAAACCCGGTTGGCCAACATCGGGGTTTTGTCGCTCTGTGGTTTTCCTTACAAAAGGCCCCAAAAGAAGAGCACTCTCAAAGAGCAGCCGTCCCAAGCCCGAGAAAGGGTACTAGTACTCTCGTGCGGCCTAGTTGTCCTTTTGAAAGGTAAGTTAAGGAATGAACAGCGATGAAACTGGTTGCAGTTTGACTCTAATCATCATTTGCAGGTGCCATTTGTCCGTTCCTTTTTCTGGCTTCAGTATTTGGAATTTCAGGCGAAATCCATTCGTCCAGGACAGCAAGGACAAAGATCCTAGAAGTCACCCTCCTTTGGGCGGTTGGACCATCACATCTTGGAATTGCCAATCTTAGGCGACTCTCTTTTGAGGGTCATGCATCAAAACCCATCCTTATATGGATGGTAGTGGTTTCTCTTTTTGTAGTGGTGTCCCACTGCGGGGTTCCGCGGATTGGGGACATCGGATGCAGAACCAGATTTTCAACAACCCAGTTGAAGCGAACGCAAAATAGTCCTACAGTGATTGAGTGGCACAGGGGGGTCATTGTAGCCAGTGGTCATGAATATTGTGGCTGCTTTGCGAGCCTCGCCCGCCTGTCGCTTTAGTGGGGGTCTGGGTGGGACTTGGACTTGCGAGTGCTCACTTTGTTTTTGCGTTTTTCCGCGGTTGGAAGAAACACATGTCTTTTAAAGCAGTGACAGGATTCTGAATCAAAACAAATGTATTGCAACCCCCCGGCCTTGAAAGCGTCCCCAACATGATTAGCCAGTGAAGTTTACCAGGGGGGCATTGAGGGCGCCAGCTCCCTTGAAAGTCGGCTCGGAGTCATTGGGATGGACTCCTGGAGGAGGACTCCTCCTTTGCCAGCATGGAAGACATGCTGAGAAGGCCGGGCCCGGTGGCTGGGTGCAGCTGCCCTACTCAGGGCGCACAGGACTTGTTCGTGAGGTGAGATGATGTTTTTGTTTTTGCACGGATGCTGATTTGAAGGAATATGGACATATGCTTGAAATAGAAAGTTGTCCCACAAAGCATTGCGTTCTTGGGTGTGACAAATTCATCCGTTTTTGTTGCTCCTGTAGCAAAATCCCCTTTGCCAGCTGAATTAGAAGTATCCTTTAAGAAATTCTGCATATTGGGTACTTGCTGTAGCCACTGCAAAACAACTATAGCAGCGGACGTATTGAACCCCTGGGTCCCAGCGGCTTGGGGCTAGTGCAGGCCATCTTAGAGTTGTTAACTTCGCATTGGTTTGTCGGAATTCCTTCGACAAAGTTGTCAACAGGCACCACGAAGAGATCGCGGCTGTCATCATTGAGCCGGTGGTGCAGGGGGCCGGAGGCATGCGGATTTACAACCCATCATACCTGGTGAAGCTGAGGACTGGGGGGAATCCCGGGGGCCAAGGAACCACTTTTTGTCAGCAAAGTGGAACTGGTTCAGATTCAAAGGTGAAATTTGAGCAAAACACTGCGGGAGTTTGGGGCAGTAGTTCTTGACTTTCCAAAATCGGAAGCCAAAAGGGTTTGCCGTTTGTTTCCGAGGTTCATTCTGGGGATGTTTGGGGGTGCTTGTGAGGAGACTTTGTGATGAGCTGGACGTGCTGCTGATCTTTGATGAGACCCAGTTGCACGGTGGCACCCATGTTTCAACGTGTTTGTGGGAAGAATATCCCGTTTGAAATCAAATACGTAAAAAGGGGTGCTGCTTTTTCCCACGCAAACTCCACTGGGTTGAGGAGATTGCAACCGGCTTCGGGCGCACGGGCAAGCTCTTCGCAGCTGAGCATGCCGGGATTTCGCCGGACATTATGTGCATTGGCAAGGCGCGCTTTCGTTTCCACAGAAACGGTTGGCAGTCAGTCGAAGGGTTTCTAGATTACAACCCTGACTTCGCCAGTGCGCCCTTGGCAAATGACCCCAGGCGATTGAGCAACCATGGGCGTACTCGTCCGGGGTTAACATCAAATGCTCCCAAGTAGTTCAAACAAAGTTGGCTTCATTTGATAATAACCCCAGAGGTAGTTTCCCAGGTATGATCCCAGGGTGTAGTACAGTCACGTATTTGCAGTTTTCAAGGCACTTTCTGTCACCTGCCTCTTAGTCAAAGGAGGCCACCCGTCAACCTTAAGAGCTGCGTTATCGAGTGTTTCGTGACGGATCGGTCACGGCAATTTGGGCTGAAGGGCTGGAGCCTGGCCATCAATTCAACTGGTAACTGGTGCTTTCCCCACCCGTTCATTCCAGTAGCGTCCACCCTGTTTTTTCGTCTGTTGGAGGCACTCACTGGGGGCTACTGCACTCTGGGCGCGACGCTCGCCAGTCAGAAGGCACGTCTCCAACTATTTTGAGATGCATGCGTGTGTGTCTTAAAATGGGACCTCTAAAATGGTAGGTTTCCCTTGGGCTTTTCCTTTCAACCAACCCCACGGAGTGCAGGTACCCTTAACTGGGCAGTTTCCATATTCACAGGGACTAGGGCTGACCCACCTGAGCCGACCCCCTTGATTAAGGGGTGAATAAGTGCCCAGTACTTTGTGGATTAGCAATAGTTAGTGGGTCAGCCGGAGAATCAAGAGGACGCCCTTTCCCCGACACTGAATGAGGTCTGATCAGGTCGGCGAGGTGTGCGTTGAGCATCTTTCAGTTTTTTCAGCGACATAGCAACAGGGACAGCGTTTTCATGCAAATTCCAACGACATACGTTGACCTACAGTGTATGCAAAACCCACTTGAATGGATTTTGAGTGAATTTGAGTGTATTTTGAATGAATTGAGTGGATATGGTGAATTTTAGTGGATTTTGAGTGGATATGTCGGCTCAGGTGGTCAGCCCTAGTCCCCCTGAAAAATGAGCTTGCTTTCAGTGGAGTGTTAGGGGACATGTGCGCAAAGCTCGAGCTTCAGGTGGCGCATGGCGTGAGCGGCAGCGGGGAACAGCCGCTAATGCACGGGCCCACCTTCATGGCCAACCCCTTGGCCTGCGCCATCGCGGCGGCCAGCATCCAGCTGCTTGGTCAGGGGAGGAGATGGGAGGAGGTAATTTCCGCAAAAGATCGGACTTTGTTTTCTTGCAACCATCCTTCAGAGCCTTACTAAGCCCCATTAAAAGGGCCAAGCCACGACCAGGGGAAGTTGGTGTCACATCTACAGTCTCCCTGATCCCTCCCCGTTACCCCTCTAAGGAGTCTTCACGCGCTTTGGCCTCAAAGGAAATGCAGTTGTCCACGCAATCGGATTCTTGTCATGGGTTTTTGTTTCAAAACCATCGCCCCGGGCAAACAGATGCTTTCCGAACAGAATGGCTCACAAGAGTGCCCAACCCCTTCTCCCGCAGAGGTTGCTTTTGCAAAGCCCCTGGCAGAGCCGCGTCAATGCCATCCAGGAGACGGGGGGTGCCATATCCCCTTGGAAGCCAAGAGGAAACCATTGCCATTTTGCGAACTCTTGTTGAGGCATGCGCATATGGCCGTGAATTTTACTGGGGAACATGAATCCGCATCAACATGGCCACCAGATGGTCCCCAACTAAAACACATGCCCTGGTGGCCCATGTCCCATTTATACACACATATATATATATATAGATAGATATTTGCACATGTGTGAATTTCGATCAATTATTTGCTGCTTTCTTTCTTTACGGCTGATATGTGTATTTACTGGGGTCCTTGGCAAGGAGCAGCTGCAGCGGCAGCTGGCACCGCTCGTTGGCCGCCCGGAGGTGCAAGCGGTGCGGAGCCTTGGCGCCATCGGCGTGGTGGAGCTGAAGCGGCCCCCTAAGGACCCCAGGAAGCTGCAGGAGAGCGGAGAGAGGCGTCCTTGGAACCTTTTGTTTGGTGAGGGCATGGTTCTTGAAAAGCAAGGTTCCAGCCCTGGAATCCGGAAGCTTCGTTCAACTGCCTACGTTATCGGCTTCTGGAAAACGAACGCAAGCCCATGATGTGGATCCTTTATTTGAACCATGGCGCCCCTGTGTCATCCCAACCCAGGGGCCCGGAAGTCGTCTCTGGAAGTTTCGCATCTTTGCCTCTTGAAATATTTTTCGACAGTCCCCCCAGTTTTGGAGGCGCTCGATTTTCACTGCAGGTCAGTCCGATGTTTTTCACCTCACATGTCAGTGAGTCATTACCCATCACTCACAGCCTTGCTGGTTCCCAGTGAATCAGCGGGGGTTTTGGGGATGAACCAGGGGTTCCTTAAGGCGATTCAGTTTGGGGTCGGGGACCCTTCTGAACCAGCAAGCTACAGAATTCTTTCCGATGGCTCGTGCTGCGGCCTGTCTCATGATGCCAACGTGCGCGCATATGTCCACACCTGTCGGAAAAAAAAACCCAAAAAAACAACTACTGGGGCTGAACCATGCAGGCCCAAATGTGCTGCTCTGGCCTTATATCGCCATGTCCAGCGGACCAGTGTCAAGCAGTGCCGGCGCAATTCTTCTGACAGGAGTCTTTTGTCGAGCAGGGTGTATGGCTTCGACCATTTGGCCAGACCATTTACACAATGCCACCGCAGCTCAGCTGGAATTGACCTTGTCCTGACGTCTTGGCAGCGTTTGATCCACGCACTAATAGTTTCTTGTCTTTTTGAGACAGATGTGGGGCGCCTCACCTCGCTAAAAAGCAGACTGACAAACAAAAAGACTCGTCCATGTTCCCATGTACCTCAGGAACCGCATTCTTTGACCCTAAGATGCGTTCGGTGCTTGTCGTTGCCACTGCTGCCGAGGTATGTCATCTCTGAAGATGAGCTTTCGCAAATTACTGGCGCTATGGTTTCTGTATTGGAAGCTGGTGTAGAGCTGGCCGATTGATCGGCTGCGGCTTCTTTCCGTTCGGAGTTCCAGATCGCGTCAAAAGGACGGTTCAGGCTGTCAGCAAGGGCTGGGGCTGAGTGCAGAGTTGTCATCATTTTTGCAGCTGGTTGATGAATGGGTTGTCCCATTTAAGAGAAAATCGATTGCTTTTGAAGGACACACCTTGCCTTAATCCAACATGTGTCAAAATTGGAGGATCCCAGAAGTTGCGAAAGGGTTCCCTCAAAAACACACCCGCCAGGCTGAATGTTGATACATCCGGGGTCAATGAGGCGCTGGAACCTGGAAACGCCGCCGTCCTTTGCGGCCGCGGGGTGTGCCACTTCGAGTTGGGCAGCCATCAGGCGGGGCGCCTAGCCGCCCACTAAATTGGCCCTGTGGAGTTTCAGGAAAGCCAAACTTGAAAACCACAAACAAGAGGGACAAGACCGCATGTTTGAGAGTGTGAGAAAGGAAGGGTCGAGACCAACCATTTTTGTGGGTGTAACCTAATAAAAAGTGAGAGGCTTCTTTGATGGTCACAATGTACTGCACTAATTGTTAGTTCGCGAACTCACCGACGTGGGGGGCAAAATGAGCACCTTTGGTCCACCTCCTCGTGTTCAGGACCACCCCCAAAGACCGTCCCCCAACCCTTAGTGCAACCCCGGATTAATGCACCTTGTTGATGTATGGGGGGTGTCCCTCTACTATAGATTCATCTGGAGGGAAACACCCCCTTTCCCCTATGAATAGGATGTGTGAATCTGGGGTCGGCATTTTTTGGCCCATTGCTCATCTGCAGGTGGGAGCTTAGGTGGTTTGCGCACCCACGAGCTTCCCGCATTCACTCAAGCATAGGATTGGTTCGGGGATCGGAGCCTGCCAGGCCGCCGGGAGAGACTTCAGGCAGGCCCTAGCCTTGGCCTCAGTCCACCAAGTTTGGCCTAAGGAAGCCGAAGGGGATGTGCGATGTTTCGTCTGTGTTTTTGCGTTTTTCCAGATCCCTTATTTAAAGCCAACTTTTTGGGTTGCTCACAGGATGCCGGAACCAGGTTCGAAGAATCCAGCAGATGGGTTCAAGTCCTGTTGGGGCAAGTGCTGATTTAAAGGTGTGAGGCCCAGGGTCCATTTTTGGAATTGGGAAATGCTAGAAAATTGGAACCATACTGTAGATTATTTCATCCTTTGGTCAATCCCCCTCACAAGGCAGGTGAGATTCTGTGATTCCCCCTGACGCTGAGCCAGGGTAGCCTCTCTCAGACTGAGGCGCGCAACCCAAGAGACGCCTTTGCCAAGACTATGCTCCAGAAGGCCTGCAGCCGAAGCGAAAGCCGACATCCTTCAGGGGGTCTTTCATGGTCCCTCAAAGGATGATGAGCCAGTTTTTAAACGATCACTCAAATACCAGCTGGGTTGGAGGCTTTCCTGAAAAGCAGGCATATCCTTTAAGGAGCCCTGTAACATTTCTGGGAGGGCGTTAACAGCACCAAAAAGATCCCAAAAGTGCCGGTTTTTAAGTTGGCTCTCCCTGAGGGTGAAGGTGGGACTCTCGTCATTTGAGCTGTCAACGTGTCCATCGAGGAAGTCGGCAAAGGATTACTCTTGGGGCGGGGGGGGGGGGCATGACTTTGCACCAGTCGCAAGCTTCTAGTGCGTTCCATGGCAACGTGGGACCCTCCCACAACAGAACCTGAAAGAGGGTCCATGTTAGAGGAAATTATCTACCAGGGGCTCATTTCAGGTTCCATGTTTGTTTCTGGGAGGGTTTAAGTCACCAGCCAAATTCCCCAAAGGACCTTCATCTTAATTTTCAGGGGAGGACCTTCCAACGAAGGGGGCTTCCCCAAACCAAGACCAAAGTTGTCTTCCAAACCCCTCCGATCGTCAGCTTCCAGGGATTTAATGCACCAATCGAGGATCATGTGGGCAGCGGACAGTCCGGTCGTATCGGGTGTCCATTTCCTATCAGTTGACGGCAACCGTGACCATGACCAACACAGGGAGTTCTGACCTGTCATGAGTGACTGAGGTGTTGTCTTTAGATGGCCACGCCCACGACCAACATATGGCCATGGCCAAAACCCAACTAATTACTTGGGGTGGGTAGGGGCGGCGGTCGTGGACCAGGTAGCAGATAATGCAGACCACATTTTGTTAGGCTCTCATTGAGGGAAGCATGACCAAAGCGTGCAAGAAACTTTGAGTGCCTCCTGTACAGCCATGCCAGGTACCTGAAGTTCCTGAAGAGCAAGAAGAGCAGAGGCCGGAACTGCTACGCGGAGCTTCAGGGTGTGGACAACTGTTTTTCAGGATTTTCTGCAAACCTTCCCAGGAAGGGACCTGCATCATGGGGCAAATTGCGCGAGCAACCCCCGTGAGGAAAGTTTGTACCTTCATAGTTGTGGGAAGCATTTGTGATAGCAAAGTGGGCCATCCCTGTGCATTGTCAGTTTGAAGGGGAGCCTGCCCCAACACTTCAGTTGCCAGGCTTGGCTCTGATGCACAGGTTGCTACAGCATACTGCAGTAGTTGCGGAGCATACTGGTTGAGCCTCTCCGCGCCTCAACATGCAAATGTTAGGAGCTTGCTCTAGCATTTCGATTTGAGTTCGCCAGTATCCTACATTTGGATGATCAGCGCCCCATGTACCTGTTAGAGCGCACGAGGAAAACCCGCAGGTTTGCAAAGTAAGGAGATGACACACTTCTTCTCAGATTCTCACCGTGTCCTGCAGCTTTGAGCCATACATCGACAAGCTTGTGGGTGGAGTTGGCTCAATATACAATTTTCAGATATGCAATGGAGCGCAGGCACCCGCTTTTGAATCACACTCAGGTGCAGCAGTACTCGCAACTTCACGTAGGGGTAAGCGTGTTGGTCCGCTTCTGCTTCGTTGTGGGGCGGCGTCAAGAAGGCGTCGAAGGTCTCTGGGGCATTCCCCGTTTTTTGCTTGTGAAGTGCCCAGTGCAAATCTAGGCGTGCCATTCTTGAGGCTACCGGGCGCCGGTGTTTGGGCTGTCTGGCCAAAGGGGAACGCCTTTTTTTTACTGCGAAGGCAGCCGTACATGGATGTGGTGGCAAGCCCGATTTCACCATCGACCTCGTCGGCAGAGGAGTCTCCCGCTGCTTGTTTGATTTTGCTTGTGGCCGACAAGGTCCATTCAAGTGACTTCCTCAAAATGTTCTGAAAATGGTGCTTGAAAGGGAAGCCACAAAAAATAACAATTCCTAAAATGCAGCCGCTGAAGGGACCCAGACTTGTGGGGTGGATTTGCCAAGCAAATCCAGTTCAAATTTTCCGCCTTGGCGATTGATCATCCCTTCAAGATGCTTGCATGTGCACATCGGTGTACTGTTTAAGAGGTCTTGCGCGACATGGCAATTTGTAGCGGGGCCGCTTATACTTCTTAATTCATATCAGGTTGCTTTCGGGGTGTTGCATTTTTAGCCCTAAACCTTGATTTTCATATCAGTTTGCTTTCGGGGTGTTCCATTTTTTGCCCTAAACCTTGATCACTACTTTCTCAGTGTGTAGTGCGGGGGTGGTTAGGGGTCCCGAAGGTAGTTGCCACGGAAAGAGGAGACAGTCCCCAACACCGACATGTGTGTCCATACGGGGCCCTTGTTGCTTCCCTACTTGGTTTTCCCTAAGAATCACAAGGTGCAGCCACCATTTTTGGGGGCTTTGTCCAAAGACGCCCCTGTGCATACTCACTGCATCATGACAAGAAAAGTCTAATAGTGTACATACTAGTTATATATGTTTACATATGTGTACATGCACAAGTATAAATATATATTATGTGGATAAATGATCTCGAAGAGGTTCGTTTCTAGTTTGCCCCGAATACTGGCCTCGGAAAGGCTTTGCTTGAGGTTTGCTTGTGGCGGAAGGGAGGGTGACAAGATTGTGGGTACAAGACAGTCCCGCTTCCCCTTTAAAAGGTGAACAAATGGAGTGAGCGTGAGGAGGCGCAGGGCGCGTGCGCGCGAAAATTGCTGCTCTGTCTTTGGCTGCCGTGAGACAAGGCCCCCAATGCAAGTCAACTTGTTTTGAAGCGCCTGCAGAGGTTTTGCAAACCATGATTCCTGTCAACTGTCATTCCAGGAACAACGTGCTGGACCATTCTTCACACGGAGTGCCAAGTAGCCCCAAGGCATACGTGGGGATAGCTCGAAGATGCTCGAAGGAACGCAATTTAGCGATCAGAGAGCGAGCTGACGCTGAAGTAAGTTTGCCCGGCCCGTTTCGAGGCCGAGGCCGCGGAGGCAGAGGCGGCTGAGGCAGAGGTAGCTCAGGCAGCTGAGGCCAGGGTTGGGCGGTTCACATATGGTTCAAGCATCAATGCTGTCAATGCAACATGCTGAGCTGCTTGTGACGCTTGTGCATGCAAGCCTGCATCTGTGGTTTGCGCTTGCTTTGCTCATGTTGACCTCTTATTGAAGAAGTTGGGTTTAAATGCAACTCTGATTTGGTTTAAATGCAACTCTGATTTGTAATTCATTCTATTGGAAAGGAACACCTCTTTTCAATCCAGTTGGATTTTGAGCAGGAATAGACGACACAAGCAAGGAACTCAGAGGTCCAGGAATCGTTTTTTGCCTCGCCCCCAGCACTAGGGTATTCTATCTTGAGTTTAGAATTTACAATTCCTTGCCAAATGGAACTTTACAATTCAATTAGAGTTTCAATATGATTGAGAAGGAATAACCTAATCAGATGCACTTTCTGTTTTGAAGCGGACTTTGAATAAGAACTGTTCTATTTCAACTATCAAGTTACGGAGGATTTTCTTTCCAACAGATTTGTCTTAGAGAAGTCAAGTTTTTTGTGTCCTTAGGGTTTGTTCACTTCTTTAGAAACTTAGGAATGCATTGGAATGGCTAAATTTACAGTAAGCACATCCCCCACACACAACAGAAACACAGGTCCAAAGCAACAAAAACGAGTGCACTGCAACAGTCCCATGTTCGCTTGTGCTTGGTGGCCAGGGTCTGGAGTTGTGACCTACGGCGTAGGCTAGCCTTCAGACGTGTGCCATGTTGGGGGCTCATGGAAGAGGAAATCGGTGAGCCCCGGGAAGTCGCAAGAAAGTAGGAAGTCGCAAGCGTCAAATTTACCCTTGTTACGTATTGCGATTTGTTGCGATTTACTTCCGATGTTTTTTTTTGACGATATTCCATGATTTCCGGCACCCCTGCCTTCGGGTGGGAGAAGTTTGCGTTTGGGGGGGGGCTTAACGTGTAAACAAAACGGAATCAGCCATAAATGTTGCGGACATCGTATTGAGATCGTATATGCCAATCGTAAAAACAAGTTACTGAAACGATAACAAACCAAGAAAACGCCAGGCAGACAGCGTAGGTCTCAATCTGTTTGGTTTTTTTGCCACGTTTGTTGCAACCAGTGCTCCAGGCTTCGGTGTGGCCGCCTCCGATGTCGCTGGTACCCCCTCACATCGTGGCGGCCTGGAGCATCCAGGCACGTTCTCGGACAAATCCGGTTGAAAACATGGCTGCGGGAAATGTTAGTTTCGGTTGCCGTGGTTAGCATTTTCTGCGAGACCATGTAGGTAGCACATAGACGAAGTCGGCAGTCACCATGGGCCTGTGGAATTTGATGGAAATTGACGCGCCAGGAAAACCAGGACCTAAGGGAAAGACAAGAGGATGCCTTGGTTCAAAGCTATGTTTGGTCATGCAAAGCCATGGTGGGCAGAACGCATGTTTGGGGCATCAACTTCTTATAGTCCCTGGCACAGAGCCTCCAAATTGTGCTTCAGTTGATCAAGGCGTCATCTAGCGATGACTTTGTTCTTGTTTTTGGTGATTCGCGTTCTTTTGGTTTTTGTCCAAGGTGTGTGAAACAAACTTATGGTTTGGGTAAGGGTTGGCAACCTTCCGACACAGCACGAGCTAGCACTTTGCATCATTTTATTTCAAGCGCAAGGGTGCTGTTCCTCCAGATTATCCCTCCGGCCAGGCTTTGTGGAAGGTCGCGCTAGTTGGCGGGGGAGGCTTAGGGCTTACTCCTCGCTCAAATCGCAGTATATCCAAGCAGCAAACAAATAAATGTTGTTTTGCAGAGGTCATCCGGAGCGCGGTTGGAGGTTGTTCAGGGTTGGCCAGAGATCGCTCGGAGTTCGCCAGACTTCGGCCGTTCTGTTGGTTTCCGTTGCCCAAACCCTTCCAAAACCACCCGAGCAAGCTCCGCGCGGCCACAATCTTTGGCTTCGGTCTTATCTCTCGTTCCGCACGCGCTCCGGCCGAACTTTGGCCTACTTGGTTTGTCTTGGTTAACTCTGGTTCTGGACAAGCCTCGAACGAACTCCAAACCAACTTGGCGCAATTGCAAACAAACTCCGAACGAACCTTGCTTGGCCATGCTTGGCCTCAATGTTGCTGATTAAATCTAGTCCCGGACGAACTTCGAGCGAACCCGAACGAACTTTGGCCTTAAGTTTTGTTTGGGGTTAATTCTCACCCCTATTTTCAAAGTGCAGGCAGCCGAAGCCATGGTGCAGCTTGCGGTGCCGGCGGGGTGCAATTTGGACGACCCCTCGAGCGAGGCGGGTTGCCAAATTTGTGGCCTGATTTTGGGCCGACTTTCCGAGCAGGGAGAAAACAGCGAAACAGGCCCCTAGTTTCCCACTCACGCAGCGAGGTACGATCGCCGAAGTTCTCGATGCAGGAGGAAATGGAGGCAGGACACTACGCACGCACATCTCTCTGACGTCACTGCCGTGACTTCGTGAGACCATGGGGCGGCTCGCGTTCTTGCGTATTTTTGCATACATGAGCCGGGTGTCATTCCGCTTTCCACCCCTTTTCTGTGTTGCGGAAACCAAGTCCAGTGCCGCAATTCCCTTCCCTTCTCCCTGTATTCAATTATTCGAGGGGGGCGTGTTCCTTGCGATGTTGCAACGGCATTTTTGCAAATTACCTCCCCGTCAAACGAATACTTTGCTTCCCCTCATGGAATTCGCGTTGCACCACCCCCCTCCCCCGCCCAAGAATACATCGAGGGCGACGTTGCTCAATATCTCCCCGCTCCCTGAGTTAACATATTCGGGAGGGAGGGGGGCGTGTCCCCACTCCCTGGCGCCCAATCTTCGAAAGGGGGGTGTCCTTTGCGAGGATATGCCCCCTCAAACCTTCGCCTTAAGGATCGAATTGAGCCGCACCTTGCTTAAGGGCACCTAAGTCTATCATCAGAATCCCCCGCAACGACTCGTGGCAATCGCTACGGGCTCGCAGGAATGGTCGCTGGCATCAGTGGACACGCAGGTGCTTCAGGGCAGCTTCCCGCCCAAGGGGCAAAATGCGACACCGGAGACCCCCAAAGCGCCGGCGGACGCGGACGCCAGCGCCAACCTGACATTCCAGTCGAGCGTGTCCGCGAAGCTCGCGAAAGTGCCAGCGAGGGCGCCAAAGAGAGCGAGCAAAACGGAGCCACTGCCGCAGTGGGGCGCCCAGCAAGGGTTGGCAAATTTGAGGATGTGTTTGGTGTGGATGCTTGGGCGAGCACAAGAAACATCCTGGTTTCAGGTTAGACAAGCTTGATTCTAGATAATGTTGACCCCGTATTAGTATGTAACCCCCCCCCCCCTCCCCCCTCGAAGGTCGGGAAGGTTTTGGGGGGGAAGACTTTTTGCCACCCCCCCTAAATAATCTGGAGTTGAGTTTCCATTTGTTTAGTATTGCTGGAGCTCCCTTTTGAGATCTGGAATTGAGTTTCCATTTGATTTAGTATTGCTGGGGCTTCCTTTTGAGATCTGGAATTGAGCTTCCCTTTGATTTAGTATTGCTGGGGCTTCCTTTTGAGATCTGGAATTGAGATTCCAATTGATTTAGTATTGCTGGGGCTTCCTTTTGAGATCTGGAATTGAGCTTCCCTTTGATTTAGTATTGCTGGGGCTTCCTTTTGAGATCTGGAATTGAGATTCCAATTGATTTAGTATTGCTGGGGCTTCCTTTTGAGATCTGGAATTGAGTTTCCCTTTGATTTAGTATTGCTGGGGCTTCCTTTTGAGATCTGGAATTGAGTTTTCCTTTGAATTAGTATTGCTGGAGCTTCCTTTTGAGATCTGGAATTGAGTTTCCCTTTGATTTAGTATTGCTGGAGCTTCCTTTTGAGATCTGGAATTGAGTTTCCATTTGATTTAGTATTGCTGGAGCTTCCTTTGGGGGGTGGGGCCGATGGACCGCACTAATTAGGGGGGGATTATTAATTGGGGGTGTTAGGGGCCAATGTGGGGTGCTCTTTGAAACCTTCTAAACTTGATTTGTTTAGTAAAGAATTTAATAAGAAATCGACAATCTCAGAACACTTTTTGTTTTTGTGGTTTGGGCAGGCCCAAAAGTATCCACCAAGCTTCAAGATGAGAGTAGGAGGTGGAGATGAGAGCCCTAAGCAAGGCAGCAGCATGAAGAGAAAGGTACCAGAAGAAAGCATGAGCCCATTTGAGACAAAGCACCTTTTCAGCACACCATTCAGAGAAAGCATGGCAAGCAGCATGAGTCGATTCAACATCAGCAGCATCAGCTAGCACCAAAAAACAGTTTACATTGTAATGAGCTCAAGAAGCAGTGGAGAAAATGAGATAGCAGCAGCCATCTGGGGGAGGGACCGGTCTAATTGGGGGGGGTTGTTTTGCAGCATTTTTTATTTGGGGTATTTTCTGAGATATGAATTGTTTAGTATTGGGGGGGTCCACCCGGACCGGACTAATAGGGGGGGGATTATTAATACAGGGTCAACATTATTGCTGTCAGTTTTGGGTAACTTTGCGGGTTTAACCCAAGTCACCAACAACTCACTAAGTAGATTTACCAGCGGGCAGTTCCCCGATGAAGACTTGATCGTTTGTTCCGCCCGAGGCGCTCGAGCAGCCGGCTGCAGGCGTGATTAGGGCCACGTGATTTACAAGAGATGTTCCCAAGAACTGCCTCCCCAGCGAAATGGCAAAGAACCCAAAAGCCCACCATGTTCAGAGGGACCCTCTTTATGGGTCATGTTCAGTTGCGGCTTGTGCTCAGCTAGCCTGCCTGCCTGCCTGCCTGCCTGCCTGCCTGCCTGCCTGCCTGCCTGCCTGCCTGCCTGCCTGCCTGCCTGCCTGCCTGCCTGCCTGCCTGCCTGCCTGCCTGCCTGCCTGCCTGCCTGCCTGCCTGCCTGCCTGCCTGCCTGCCTGCCTGCCTGCCTGCCTGCCTGCCTGCCTGCCTGCCTGCCTGCCTGCCTGCCTGCCTGCCTGCCTGCCTGCCTGCCTGCCTGCACGCACGCCGCGCGCTCGCCTGCCTGCCTGCCTGTTTGCCTGTCTGCCTGCTTGGCTTCCTTCTGCCTGCCTGCATGCCTGCCGCTTCCTTCCTTCTTTCTTTCCCTCCCTCCCTCCTTCCTTTCTTGATTGCTCCGTTCGTTCTCCTCCCTTTCTCTCCACCCCTTCTTCCCTGCCTTCCTCCTGCTCCCTTCCTCCCTTCCTCTGTTCTTCGCCTTCTCGCTTTCTTGCTTTTCTCCTTCTGCTCCTTGTCTTCCTTCTTCCCTGTCCTTTCCTTACCTTTTTTACACTTCTCTTCTTCCGTTCTTCCCCTCCTCGCTGCCTCTCTTTCTGCTCCTCTTCTTCTGTTCCCGCAACACTTGTAGAATGAAGTCTCAAAAAAAACACACCGTTGGAAAACGATAGGGGGCTTTCAAACTAAGCGAAACGGCCGCAAGCAAGTGCGTGCCTGTGTGAGAGGCAACAGTTGCAGTAGAACTACTTTCCGTGAGTGGCCGGGGGAAGAATTTTCAAGTACTAGCGCAGTCGTACGGCTGGGAGTCAACCACCATGATTCACATATGAGATGCGATCCACGCTTCCAAACCACCAGCCCCAGCGTAAGCTGGGGAGACACCGTTCTTACAGTGGCTGCGTAGTGGCTGCATATCCCATGCAGCCCCTGGGTCCCGATGGTTTGGGGGCGCTGGAACTCTTGGAGTCACGGGAAAGGATGGCTTCCGACACATGGGTTCCTTTCGAGTGCTCTTAAAGTCCTTTGGTGCCAGCTGCAACCCATTTTTCATAACCTTTTTTCCCCTGAAATGTGCGGTTTTCGCAATGGAGATGATCATATTGTACATGACCCCTTCTCTTTGCCCAGGCCAAAAAGGCCCTGGCTGAGGACAGGGTGGGAAGCGGAAAAGCCACGGTTCTCAGGGTGTTCAAAAGCTTTCTTGCGGTAGGAGCGCGAGATTGGGAAAAAAACCTTTTGACCCCCAATGCCCATTGAGCCAAAGGTAACATGGAGTTCACACGAAGGTTTGGGCCCTGGGCAACTTGTTTACAGGTTCGGGCGCTTCGCAGCCCCGCAGATGGCGCTTGCAGAGGTGACGTGCCCTTTGCATTAGGTCCCGACCCCCTTTTGTGAAAACATCTCAACCCGTTTGTTCACTCACGGGCCGCCTGTGCCCAGCCGATGGCGGCCTATGGGTGTGGCTGTTTTGGAGGCTACTCCTTGTTGAGGTTTTTTGAAAGGGAATTAACGGGAAGACGCGCACCCGCATTTCTGCCAGGCTGTTCCAAAGACGCAGCCGAAAGCCAAGGCGCCCCCCGCGCCCCATGTGAGAGTGTTTTTTCAATGTGGAGGTGTGTATCAATTTGGAAGCTGGAGGCTGGAGGCCTGGAATCATATTCAGGGATTTCCCGTAGCTTCCGGGTTAGCTTTGGAGTTTACTTTGGACGCATGGATGCGGGGCAAGAGCCGAGTTCCCACCCGGAATGCCAGGGAACAGCACCCGGGTTCCCCATATGTCCATTGCGGGCTCCGCACGTTGCAGGGGATCCGTTCAACAGGTTCAATGAGTTCCAGCACCAAAAAGGGCAGTCATGCGCGTAATGTCCAATCGGGATTAGTCCCCCCCCACCCCCCAACAATGGGGGCACCTGGAATTGTATCTTGAGATCCAGTTCATGAGCTTCCATTTGATTTAGTATTGCTGGAGCTTCCTTTTGAGATTTGGAGCTGAGTTTCCTTTCTCTCCTTGGCTGGCTGGGAGGGGGCAGGAGGTTTGGAGACATGAACAACCACAGTAGCAAAAAGGAAGGTAGCAATGCAAAAGGTAGGCAGAAGTTGCATCTTTCAGGGGGGGCCATGCATCAATACTTTATTATAGGGGCCCCTGGAATAAAGCCTTGGGCTGAAAATTTGGGGGCTTGAAGTACTACCCCCTTTGTGGGTTTGATGAATGACAATTTTTAAAAAAGAGACATGTAAGAAAACTTGAGTTTGGGCAAGGTCTGCAGTTTGGATTTTGGGGAAAAAGCAACAAGCTTCACCAGCATCAGCATCACCTGGGATTTTGTGTGAAGTTGGCTAGGTAATTAATTAGTTAGCTAAGAGGTAACTGCATTTAGGAAGTTGCATCTTTCAGGGGGGGCATGCATCAAGACTTTATTATAGGGGCCCCTGGAATAAAGTCTTGGGCTGAAAATTTGGGGGCTGAAGTACTACCCCCTTTGTGGGTTTGATGGATGGCAGTTTTTAAACAAGAGACATGTAAGAAAACTTGAGTTTGGGCAAGGTCTGCAGTTTGGATTTTGGGGAGAAAGCAACAAGCTTCACCAGCATCAGCATCACCTGGGATTGTGTGTGAAGTTGGCTAGGTAATTAGCCAAGAGGTAACTGCATTTAGGAAGTTGCATCTTTCAGGGGGGGCATGCATCAAGACTTTATTATAGGGGCCCCTGGAATAAAGTCTTGGGCTTAAAATTTGGGGGCTTGAAGTACTACCCCCTTTGTGGGTTTGATGGATGGCAGTTTTTAAACAAGAGACATGTAAGAAAACTTGAGTTTGGGCAAGGTCTGCAGTTTGGATTTTGGGGAGAAGGCAACAAGCTTCACCAGCATCACCTGGGATTGTGTGTGAAGTTGGCTAGGTAATCAATTAGTTAGCTAAGGGGTAACTGCATTTAGGAAGTTGCATCTTTCAGGGGGGGGCATACATCAAGACTTTATTACAGGGGCCCCTGGAATAAAGTCTTGGGCTTAAAATTTGGGGGCTTGAAGCCAAAGCTGCACTTTTCAGGTGCTCAAAGTGCAGGTACACAGCCTGCTTAGTTTGCTGCCCAGAGAAAGCTTTGAGCTACTGGGTGAGGAAAGAAGCAGGTGCCAAGAGCAAGGTGCCAAAGATCCAAGGACAAGGGGTGGCTATCTCTCCTCTCCTTCCTGTCCTTTCTCTCTTTCTCTCTTCTTTTTGAGACTTTTTTGCGATATTTTTTTGGGGTACATTTTTTTTCATGGGCGGGGGGGGGGGAGGGCAGGGGCTTGTCTTTATTCTAGGTGCATTTATTAATCATTTTGGGCCCCCCATTTGTCTTTATTACAGGTGCATTTATTAATCCTACGTGGACATTAGCATCCTAGAACCCATGTGATGTCTGCGGGCAGTGCTTCGCTCTGCCGCATGCAGGGCGAAGCCAAAGCAAAGGCCAAAGCGAAGGCCAAGGAGAAGGCAAAAGGCAAAGCCAGGGCCGTGCGGGTGCGCCTTGGGGGGGAGGGGCGGGAGAGCGGGGTGGGGAACCTATGGGTATAGGTCTCACAACAGAGGCGCCTCATGACTTAATAACAGGTATTTTGAACTTGGGACCAGCCATTGTTTCGATGTTGGCTTTTGAGTTTGTTTGCTGTTCGGTGCTGGGATTGTTCCGACGTTCATCACAAGCTAGTTCTTTCATTGCCTGTTTTGGTTTAAATGATTTCCTGAGGCGTTGTTCTGGGTTTGGCTTGGCGTGTGTCAGTAGGCCAGACAGACCTTAGTGAGACCTTGCTGAGGGTCCTGACAAACCTGAGGGGTTTCCTTGGGGACCCTTGTTACCTGGCAGGACCTGAGCTGAGCAGCGCCATTCATGGACAAAAGCATGCGGCAGGTTTCGCGCAGCTCGCTCGTCAGTTACAGCAGTTCTGTTTATTGCTACGTTGGCGCTCGGAAGCCCCGGCGCCTCTTGTAATTGGTTCGAAATCCGAGGGACGTTGGCTCGAGACAGCTGCCAGCTGCACTGCGATGATGCCGGCATGAACAATGCCAGAATCCTAGAATGCAGCAGGAATCGGTGGGCGATTCCTGCTGCACGTCTGCAGATTCATATGGAGCTCAAAATTAAATTATGTATGTGTGGGGGAATCTGAAGGATGGCAGACGTTTGGATAGCAGTTCAAGAAGCCCGGGCTCGTCAGCAATTGGCAGAGAGAAGCTCGTTTTTGGCATGCATCAAACGCACATACAGAACTGCATGGGTAACGCAGCAACATGTCCAAAGAGGTGTTCTGGCGCAGCCAGTTTTGAACGCACAGCGAGGAGGGGGGGGGATCAAAATTCATAGGCAACTAGGTCAGAAGCAGGCCCTTGTATGGATTACAATATATGCTAATATATATATATATATAAATGTGTGAATATGTGATGTATGTGTTACTGATTGTTTATACAAGAGTTGCACACTCACCCGACACGCACACACACACACACATCTATACATAAATAAATATATATATATATATTCCCACATACCCTCTGATCCGCGAGATGTTTTTCTTATTTAGCTGTCCAACTTACCGCCGCCATCAGGCAGCAGACTGCACGTGGCTCACCAAGCCTTGAAAAGAGCGCGTGTCTACGAAATGGAGCCTCAACGAGCTGCTTCGGGTTCGCACATGCGGTTCAGCAGAAGATTGGGGCCGGGGGCCAATCAGGTAACCCTTTGTGGGTCCTTGTAAGGTGGCTTTTGGGCCAATAGACATCTAATTCGGGTGTGCCTTTTCATAACAATGTAAAGCCAATGTGTTTAAAGCGCATAGAATTCAGAAGTCCAGTGAGAGCAATCTTGTTCCCACCTGTGGAAACGAGGTGCACCGATGTTGAGAACCTACCGGCGGCTCCGCTCCCATGAATTGCAGGGAGCCCTACGGGGTTTCTGGTTGCAACATCCCCGCCCCCATTAAAAATTGTGAAGGGAGGGAGGTACACATCTATTATGGGGGATTCATTTTGTACCATTCCCAATGGGATACCCCTGCTGCTACATGGCAAGGAAACCAGGGGTCCTCCATGACTTCCAATGAGGGGTGGGGGATCTTGCAACTCTGCGGGGGACGGTGGGGCAAAGGTTTCCATCCTGCATACATTTATTGGACCCTCCGAAGCCATCATGTTTGGGAGAGTTTCCTTTGGGGAATCCTCGTTTTTGCGCTCCACATGGATTGCACGGAAGTGTGATTTTGGGGCTGGCCCTCGCCTTTCCTCAAAGAAGGCAGGCTTGACGCTGATTTCGCAACAGCTTCGCTCCCCCAACCAATTTATCTTGTTGCGGGTTCTGTGCAGTTTTTCGAGGAAGGCTGCGGGAGAGCTTTGGAAGACCAGTTGTTTCTACGGGATCCTCTGGTGCGTTTGAGAGGTTAGTCCAACAAATGCAAACCGCTGAGACTAGTGACTCCTGGCCTCAAATCCGAAAAGGAGCCCAAATGCAGAAGGTGAATGCGTCTCAGGCACCATGCCATGCTTGGAAGCTGCATGGTTTGCAGGGGGGGCGTTACCTAAAT